>JASVER010000103.1:387183-588750 GCA_030449065.1 Oceanodroma leucorhoa | reverse complement strand
GGAGGTTTAGATTGGATATTAGGAAAAATTTTTTCACTGAAAGGGTAGTCAGGCATTGGAACAGGCTGCCCAGGGAAGTGGTGGAGTCACCATCCCTGGAGGTGTTCAAAAAACGTGTGGATGAGGTGCTTCAGGACTTGGTTTAGTGGGCATGGGTACTGGGTTGATGGTTGGACTCGATGATCTTAGAGGTCTTTTCCAACCTTAATGAAAAAAAAAAAAAAAGTCATTAGTCATTGGGCCTAAGTCATCCTGAAGGCTTCATGTTTTAAATATGAATCAATACACAGTGGTCTCCAAATGTTCTAAATAGCACTTGGGAGGGAGAATTAGCATGCACATTCTGTATGGGAAATAGGAAATATAATTGTTTAAATTGGACATAAACAATGTTGTGGGTAGCTTCAGTTTTGCAGAAGTATCATGTCTGGGATTTTGCATTTCACTTTAGTTCGTAAGGCAGCTCCTCTGGTAGTGGATCAGTAGAAGGACCACAGATTTCACTGGCTCATGAGGTCAACTTGAACACCTGCTGAGGAGGTAGTTTGGGCTGTCACTGTTTGAAACAGACATGGGTAAATGCATTTTCCAAAAGCAGCTTTTATTTGCACAAGCAAGAGACGGATGTTTTGAGTTCTTCTTACCAATTATAGGCCTAAAGTGTAAAAAACCGTGGGTCACTGGTTCTGATTTTGACCTTTCCATTCATAAGAGAAAGACTGAGCTCTCTGAGGATATACTAACACATGGAGACCAATTATTTGCTCTAGCTCTATAGGCTATCAAAAAGTAAAATAACACAACACACTCTGGCTTCAAGGCATGTAAAATAAAGCATGTGCCCAGTACTGTATACACAAAGTGAAGAAAATGTTTCAGGAGAAAGGCAGCACTTTAGTATTTGACATTGGTAAATAAACATTGTGGTAACTTTGACCAAGAAAGACTCTGATTTTTTCATTCACGTGTTATGAATATTGTTCTTTTATGCCACTGTTTCACTAACACTAAACTACCTATGATACTCCAGGATAATCGGCGAACAAGGCATATTTTAAGTGAGATGAAAGAAAGGCAGCATGGCAGGGTAAATACCCGAGCTTGTAAGTGAGCTGCGTGCTTTATGTGCAATGGCTATTTCTGGGGTCCGAGGTCAGCAGCTTTCGCTGCTGAGGAGTTGAAGGCAAAACTGCTGTCTCCTAGGATTGCTACTTGTGTCTGAGAGGAGGGCTGGGGCAGGTGGATTGCACAGAGCGGAAAGGAGACTTTCCTTCATTCCTGGAAACTTCTCTGCCCCACCTCCATCTGGGCATGGGGAAACTTAGAAGTCCAGGGTGAGATCCCAGAGGGATTTGCCAGGAACAGGGCAGGCCTGTAGTTAGGAATGCGTCCATAGCCTACATCAGTGGCCACAAGCTGGTACTTGGGGATTGGAAGTAGAACGGATAATGAGGGATCCCAGCCACCGTGAAGCTGCAGAAACACATGGCTGTGTTGCCACATCACTCTAATAGGCACAAAACTGGGTTTGGAGTATCTAGACAAGATTAACTGCCCATGGTTCAGCAGCATTTTCAAGCAGCCTTATCATGAAGTGCAGCTCTAATGCTAGGCCAGGGTTGTCCGCCTCTCCGAGGCTCCCTGCTCACTTGTGCAAGGTCTGGCAATGCGGCGGTGCAGCTGCTGGCAGCTCCAGTGCCCGGGGAGGAAAGATTTGGGGCTTCAACTTTGAATGCCTAGCACTGTTATTCAGAAGGACCCTGTTCTCCCCCTTGCTTGAAGCCAACCAGCTTGCTCTATTCAGAGAAAATGCTGTTGTATTTTTTAATGAAAAAAAGATCTTTGCTGACCAAACAGGTTTGCCTGTGTTCTGCTAGCTCTAGTAACACTGCCGGGTGGAAAGCGATCAGCCCTGGAGTTTTAATAATATGTGGAGCTGCAGCTTTGCTTTGCAAGCGGACAGGATTGTAATAGTGTCTGCTGAAACTGTTCCTGCCAAAACAAACACCAGGAGAGATTTCTTTTCCGTGTACCAAAGTCTCACTTTAGCATTTGCCAGGGAACACATTTTACTTTTCCTGTCTTCTCTTTTGCCTGTGCTGGAGAAATAAAGAAGGCACTGCAGATAGGTAACTATCAGTCAGCATTTCGGTGCTGGAGGACTGCCTGACAAGCTGTGGGCTGCAAGCATTTAAGCAGTTTTCTCTGTATGTTCGGGAAGGACTTCACTCTTTCATTTCAGCGCTTTTATAAGGGCTCAGGGCTGGGGCCTGCATTTTTCTGCGGTAAGCTCACAAAGTTGGATTCCCCTTGGACTTGCAAACCTTGGCCACATTCTGTGCAGCTGATTCCTCTAGTGTTTATTTTTCTTGATTTTAAATAATTCTTATTTCCCTCTGAGAAAACCTTGCCTGTTAATGACTGCTCGCTGTAACATGCCGGCAACTATCCTCAGGTCTTCTCTCATGGCTCTGTCTCACCTCATCCATCACCCCCAGACACGAGGTCAGAGGTTGCCATGAAGTGGGGGAAAAAATCATGCTTATGAGGAATTGAATTGTTTTGCTTAAAAACTTTGTCCTGAGGTTAGCTGTTCAGGCCTTCTTGGCTCAAGTGGTCTTCTCTCCTGTAGGAACAAAGACCCAAAATTTTGCACTGGTGAGGTCATAGCTTTGGACGTACTGATACCAAAAGCACATGCTACCATACTGACTGATGACAGTTAGGAGATGCTCTGTGCAGTTGTGCCACTGTATCTATCCTTGTGTCTTTTTGTGTGCGTGTGTGTGTGTGTGTGTATGTCTGTGTGTGTATATTTACAAATGTCTGTGAAAGTGAGATGAGAAACCTGGATCCAGATCTGTCCCTCACAGCTGCAGGGCTTTGCCTGTCCAAAGGTGCAGCCAGAGCCTGGATCCAAGCCCAGGAGGAAATGGAGAGGAGTTGGTTCTTCCCCCACCAAGATGAGGGAGTAGCTGGAAGCAGCAGCATGCTAACGGTAGGTTTCAGAGTTACAGATGGGTGAGACAGACTTTTCCCATAAATTGGAGCAGGCTCAGGCTGTTTTGGAGATTCACACATGGTTAGAAATGGCAGCGGGCAACATCTAGGATGCCGTGAAAAAACTCAGACGTGCAAAGTTTGCATTTCAGTGTTGTGGAGCAAAGCATTTTGACTGCTTTTGATTAAAGCTGACCTATTCTGCTGCTTTGCCTAGGCTAGCTGTCCTTGTTAACTTCTGGGTTATCGTCAGCCACAGGAAGCATAAAATACCACAAGCATACATAATATTTAGCCGTTTCATTTATCAGTTATTCCCAGAAAATGCTGTCATCCATGCAGATGGGTAAGTATAGCATGGATGTAGGGCATGTTCTCTAATTTTGCCCAGATCCTTTACCTTATCAAGAATAGGAAATTCCCTGAGTTACTTTTCAATCATAAGTAATGTAAAATTTCAAAATGCTTTACTGTGTTGCAAACTCAAAGTACCATTCGCATTTGACTATGAAATTTGTAGCTGAAGCTTACTTTTGAGCCCATTGGCCCTATGTTTCAAGAAATTTACCTTCAGGAAAAGTTACCAGTCTTTCTAGGAGATGAAGCTCAGAGAGAGCATTTTGCATCCATGCAAAACACCACATTATTCCGGATACCAACCAGCAACCTTTGCCTGAGTAACCATTGCTCCTAAGGTAGTGAACAGTCACTTCTCTTAGATTGGACTTGCCAATGATGGTGACTATCCTGTATTATTTGAGAATATACACACGAGCCTTCCTGAAACATAAGGGACTCCTGTGTCCTCTCCATGTCTTTGATAAGAATTCAGATTTACCACCTTAATGGAAAAAGACCCTTCTGATGCCTGATGATAGGATAAGAGAAATCCCGCCATGATCTGATATTATTTAATCTGACTGTGAAGATGAGTCCTCCATTCCCACTTGCTTTCTCCTCTCTCTTTTTTCTCCATGTGGTGTAGCAATTATTTTTCCTTCTCCATTTTCTTATCATGCAGCTAGACGAAGTGCTTCTTGATCACTGCTAAGCTGCTGGTTTCTAACACAGGTACTTATTTATATTTAATATTATCTGTTTTCACCTAAATATTGGAAGGCAACCTGAATCAAACTAAACATTGACATCTAAACATCAGCTAAACATCACACTTTCTACCTGCTGTAGTCTGCTTACATCAAGAGATGCTTTCTTTTGTCGTAAGTCATGCTGCTCTCTCTGGTGGCTCAGTGCTTGATTTATGAAAATCTATGAAAAACTATGAACACATAGTTCAAAAGTGTTACAAAAGAAACATCATGTCAGTAGGTAGGTGAGACGCATCAAACACTTGGAAGTTAAGCATGTACTAACGGATGACGTATACAAGTGTTGAACACTCAGCAGATGGTGGCCATCTTCTGGTTCTCCTGAAGTTTCTGTTACGTTCACTAAAATTGGAATTTGACACAAATTACCTTTTAAGTTTTCAAAAGAAGTGAAGGTTCTCTCAAGCTGAAATGCAGGTAACAGAGAACAGGGACTGATAATATTTATACAAACTGTCAAGTTGAAGGATTTTTTGATCCATAGTTACTTTTTTTTTTTTTAAATGAGCAGGGCAATTTTTGTCTTCCTTTGAACTGAAGGAGTGGCCTGAAGAAGGTGAGGAAGATTTATTAGGTTTCCCATAGATAACCAATTGCAGAAACATCTTTAAAAGAAAGAAATTCACTCAGGATATGAGATGGAAATTACAATACATTATTTTTGTTGACCCAAATAACCTGTTTAATTAGCTCTTTAATATGGCTTCTTCTTAAAAGAGAAGTTTGAAGAAGCTCTGTCATTGGAAATCTCGTGACTGTATGAGGACAGTGCTGGAGTATTGCCATGGTACTTTGACACATTATCATCCTAGTAAATGATCCAAGTGTTGAAATTCAGTGTTGAGTGATGGCTTTTGCAAAATTTTGCCATGTGTTTCAGCCCTCCTGGCAAGCACAGCATTATCTGATGGTATGTTGCTTGGAGAGGAATGGAAGGAGACAAGGGAAAAGAGAATGAGGGCTTTGTGTGAGCTATGGTATGTGAACTAAAGCTGTAGCTGAATAAAAGCTTGCCTGTAAGTTTACAAACATACAATTAAGACCCTTACTGTTATCTAAATCCTCTTTCTTGCCTTACAATTTTATGGTAAAAAGCATTATTGTTGTTTTTGGACTTTCATAATAACTCTAGTAGCCACAGAGAGAACCAAATGTTGTTTGTTTATTTATTTGTGAAACAAATTATGCCCCTCTGCAAAGTTCACTGTGTAATTTGCACTGGCTTTGCAGTTTACAAGAATGCACACACTGGTTTAAGTACTCCCCTCTCCCTGGAATTAGAAGATGAAGCAGCAGAATTGCCATGCAAGTGGCTATGATTTTAGTGCAACAGTTGCAGCTCATTATTATCTCCCGAAGTCAGAAATAATTTGTCACAACAATTCGAGTCCTCCATTCGAATCTGCAGCCTGTGCCTGTAATGAATAAAACATGGCTGTCAGAATTAAAAGGGGTAGAGTTACGGTAACACACTCCGAGTACTGTTGAGTGTGATTCAATAAAATTATGGATTTCTGCCCATTTATCACTTGTGGTTCATTTTGTTTAATAAATACAGTAGTCAGTTTTTGGTTACACTGGTTGCCTACCCAGAGCAGATGGCCTTTGAAATGTACCCTTTGACATTTTCATTTGGTTTCTGTGTGTTTGCATGCTGGTTTTATATGTATTTTCCTGGTTGCACAGTATAGATACAATTCAGCAGCACAGCCACAGTTGCCACTGGACATCTTCATAATTTCTGCTTACATTTGTATTTGCCTCAGCCTCACCCAGCTGAAAAATGCACTGTGTGCCTCCAAATGATGGTGTTTGGAAATCTGGCCAGGGCTTTCTACAAGGCCAGGCAGAACTCAAAGCTGACCCTGAAAACTTGCTGAGTTACCCGCTCATATCAGATGAAAACAACCCAGCTTTGCCCTAATTAATTGTTGTGTGGTGATGAGATTTAAGAAGATATATGCAATGACTTTGTGTTGATTATACCAGTATCATCTCAATTGAGCATGAAGGGGGAAATCTCATCTGGAACGAAATGGTGTCTGTTAAGACCAGCAAAGTGAAGTTTTTACACCGAAGGAAATCTTCCTCACAGTAGGTAGATTTCTGCCTCATTCCATGGGAGGGTGCAATGGGGTGATGGTGTCCCCTTCCAGCTCCTGGTACAGGGCTGGCTCTGGTCCCTGTGGGGTTCCCAGCTAACCTGGGGAGTAAGACCCTATCTACCCCTCACCCACCCCCCCCCCCCCCCAACTCATCTGGGCAGGTGCAGTGGAGATGTTATGACTTGGGTTCTGCACCAGGGTCCAGGGTTATGGGGACAAACCTGGCCTGAGGAGCAGACTGAACCTCCAGAGCCTCAAATACATCCATTAGCTTTGCTTTCTTCCTGCCCTATTCCTCACTGCTCAGCTGCATACGAGTGCCATCGGGATCCCAACTTCTGGGCCTCTGCATGGATTCCTGTGCCTTGGAAAAGCCTGCACAGGGATCCAAAGCGTCTGCTAAAAATCTTCTTCCCTGGGGGGGAATTTGGCTTGCTGTGAAGGACTGTGTAGGATGGACGCTATGGTTTTTATGAAAGAGTATTAAACAAGTGAAAAGTAAAGGCATGAATGCTTGTGTACTTTGCATGTGTGTAGGAAAGAGAGAAAGCATTGGTGCTGGCATCCCTCATTTGAAGTACTGCCATGTCCTGGGTTCAGCTGGTGCTCAGCAGTGCCTTCCCATTGACCTCAAGCACTAATGCCAGCTGAGGATCTAGCCCAGCTCTCAAACCTCTTGCACGTTTCCACCACCAGTGCACAAAATAACTTTTCTGTGAACACTGGCACAGGCGCACAGCGTAGTGGGTGTATGGGCAGTCCAGTTTTCAGCATGCACTGATGTGCACTGCTGGCAACTGCATCACGTGTGGAAAAGGGGGCCAAAGGAGAGAGGCAAAGAAGTTTCTCAGACACCAGGTAGGACTCTCTAGTGTTTTGCCTTCTGCCCTTGTTTAGTTTACACTTGCTGTCAGTGAAGGTGCTGACGTTGCTCCAGGAGGGCTTGTTTCCAGTTGTGCCTGTGCTGATGGATGAGATCGAAGCAGGTTGGCTCAGCTTTATCATGTCCTTCAACAGTATCTGTAATGAGGCAGAGAGGAACACGCTGGGAATTCAAGGAGCAGAGGTTTTTATCTCTGTTCTTTGATGCTTGGTTGGCAATACCACAGGAAAATAAAAAGCTATATAAGCAGAAAGCACTTTTAAGGTGGTTATACCACACCTTAATGCTACTTCTATCTGCTTGTGCTACAGATCTGCAGGAGGCACTTATGGCATTAGAAAGAAAATTCACAGGAGCAAATGTGGAGGGGAGCATTTGTAATATGCTTTGTTTTCTATGAAAGCAAATGGTAAGCACGCCAAACCATTGCTGACAGGACTAAAGACATGCTGGTAGCAGCGTCTGAGTTGTTTTGAAATGCCTGGGGAATCAGGCTATAAAATGAAACGTGTCATCCCAGGTTATCTTCTCTTTAGGACTGCTTCTCCCTTTCAGACGTATTGTGCTCGGGACAGCCAGCCAGTCTGCTGCGGTTTTTTGGACTATCAGTCTGTCTGCTCTCTCTTTTTCTTCTAGGTGCTGATGCCTGCTGCAGTTCCCATTTTTTTTTACTTATTTCTGAGGTCTCTGTACACTCCTATAGAGGAACAGGCCAGCTCTCAAAACAAAAGTGTGTGCTATTTGTTCTTCAGAGTTAGAGACATCGTTTTCTGCATCGTGGATGGTAGCATCACTATTTGCACGTGTTCTTTGTCACTTTTTTGTCTACTTAATTATCCATCCTCCCTTTGTGAATTTACAGGGGAAAACTCTGTTATGTGGTTTGTGGTATAAAAGAAAAATGGTGTAGGAGTCCTACAATTCTGTTCTATACATACTAGAAAGGTTTTGTTAGGGATCCTGTGAGTCCTGTATTTTATATCTTTCTTTTTTATGTACAGGTAGTGTGAATACCACTGACATAAATTTCAAAGAAAACCAGCTATGCTGTGGGTAATTTTCCTCCCCACTGTATCAGCATGACCATGGATAAATGGGTTTGTCACTTGTTTTAAAAAAAAATGTTGCAGAATTCAAGGGGAGGATGATAGGGGAAATAATTTTCAAGGGTCTTTTGACTGTAAGCCTGGGTATGTGTACAGAAAATGCTGTGTAATGTAATCACTGTATCTTAAAATACTCAGTAATTAGTAGTTGGAGCAGAGAATGTAGCCCAAATGCTCTTCAAATGCGTGTGGAGGAATAGCTAAAAACCAGTATGCTCCATTACAATTACATTTAGGAAAATGCTTTACCATGTCTGGTGAACCATGTTCTTAAAATAGAGGACACACAGTTTCCTACCATTTCCTCTCACACAGTTGGGACCAAGCACCTGGCTGTGGGTAATGGTGGAGGAAGGAGGGTAACACAGATGGAAAAATGAGAACACTGTGAAGACATGCCAGATGCGATGACCTTATATACTTTTTTCCCCAATTTCTTTCTTTGGGCAACAGTGACCTCTGGCAATCTGCTGCTAAGGGACTGAGGACAGCAACAGCAGGAAATTCCTCCAGGCTTTCCTCCAGCTGTGATTGCTGGTGCCCCCTCTTACCCAGAGATGGGTGCTGTGCACCAGGTCTGTGCCCCAGGTAGTGGTATGAATTACGCCTAGAAATAAGCATTGCCGCATGGAGAAAGCTTTCGCGTAGAGCAGCCCTCCATTTGGGCGACATCACTTGCCAAGTAAGTGTCATCACGGTTTGTTAATCATTACGTTGGCTCCCCGTGAAATATGAAGTCGCATTCAATGTCTCAGTGTTAATCTCCAGGATCCTCAAAGGACTTGGCAGAGCCGGCCGAGGCAGTGCCTCCCTCATGGGAGTGATGTCCCGGAACAGCTGCTTTCCCCAGAAACTATGAAGATGTCACTTTTGAGGCTGATGGTGGAAGTGAGGGGGAGAGGGGGGCCTTTGTGGCTTTTGAGATGTCCTGGCTCCCAGGTGGGAAGGTTAGAAAGGCTGGGACGTCGGTATGCACAGCACAGCACGGACCCCCTGGCTCACGCACACAGCTCACTGTGGGATGGGGAGAGGGCCTAACGGAGACAGAGGTGAAAGGAAGAGTGACATAGAGAATTCAAGAAAAAGGAAGGGAATTTAAATGTTTGTGAAAGATGGGTATCCCATGTAGCCAGTTTGGAAGATGGGTATCTACATTTTATGTTACTTCCCTGTATTTTGGTATTTACAAAAGCGTCTGGTTTTCAGAAGTGCTTAAAGCTCAGGATCGATACAATGACCTCAAACATTCAAAGTTTAATGTCAGGCACACCCTTTGGAAAAGCTTGATCTTACTCTAATTCTGTAGCTCAGCCAGTGTCAGAAAATGCTCTTTGGAGCAGTTTGTCTCTTTGGTGGTGTTCAACTACTCTGGTTCATTTTTATTAGTAGGTAGATTCAGGGAAGAAATCCTCAAGTTGGTGGAGTCAGGGCTCAGGTTTCATTCATTTTCCTTGTATCCACTGTTCTTCGACTGACAGAAAATATTTGCTTGTTGCTATGTGAAGACCTATTACACAGAAATTTGAGCTTTGTCTTATTAGAGTTGGAAAGCTGATGCATTGCAGATACAGCATCAAGAAGCCAAGTGTGCTACTGAAGAGTTAAACCCTTGTTTTGTGTGCTTCAGCTGAAAAAAACGACTGAGTGGCTTTTATTAATAATGTGGATTTAATTATGGATCTGAGAGTTGGGAAAAAAGTAATAAAGGAAAAAATTTTGGATAAAAACCAAACACACCTAAAATGTTTTACATCATTAAGATCCTGAGGGAAAACAAGGACGTGAGATATCGTCATGGGGAGAGACACTTGTGGCAAGTCAGGAATAAGTGTGAAAACACAGTACATAAAATATCTCTCAGACGCATGAAGTAAATGTGTCTCCATGGTAAGTGGGTATTTGAGCTCTTCAAGGCAAATACTGTCTCTTAGTTGGTTTTCAACCAGGAGTGAAAATTATGGGGACCTGATTTCCGATTTCTGGGTGGGGTCTTAAAGACAGCCATAGTGTCAGTAATGAGTAATACTAATAACTCATGAATGTGAATGTGCAGCCCTTGATCGTAGAAGAAGCATTACTGACTTATGAGAAGGTTTTCTGGCCATCTGTGGACAATCTAGACATCTGGTTGTGCTCCAAGAAGATCAAGTAGAAAGCCAGGTCCCCTGTTTTGCATTTAGTTGCTGCTAAGAAGTTATAACGAGTGCATTGTGACGCAACCTTTGCAAGTGTCACTGGTGATTAGACTATTGCAATACTATTTCAATATGCAATATTATTTCACTAATACAATATGAGGCTACWTCTTAGATTTATCTGGAAAGTACCAATGCAGAATTTGGGAGCTTGGTTTTGGTTTTGCTTCCAGGATGCATTTCTCAAGGAACTCAAGATGTAAATGTTTCGCTGCTCATTCTGCAGGTTGCTGGGTAGAGTTTGCCCTTTAAACAGCGTGGGACCTATCTCTTGGCCAGCCACCCCTCCTTTCTGTGCTGGAGTGACATGTCAGAGGTAGGAAGGATTTAGAGACTCATCTAGAAGTACAGAAGAGGTTAAAACAAGAGGACTTTCCCACGAGGATGCCAGCCTTGGCCCTTGTTCCCAGCTCTGGATTTGGACAACTCTAATTTATTGAACTTAAGTGTGTGTTCAAGGGCCTGTTGATTTCTTAGCCTTTTGAGAGCATAGAAAAATTTGCCAGTGAGGCACACTCAATAAAACTGGTGGATGATTGAGTAATCCCCAATTTGGGGAGGGTCAAAATGGCCTTTTTAAAAGGAAGCTTGGCCGTACAAACCTGACTGCATTCTTGAAAGATGTTTAGAGGCACGTGGATAAGAGTCATCCCATTGGCCGATTATTGTTAGCTTTCCAGAGGCTTTTGACAGACTTTTTCACCAAAAACTTTTAAGGCACCTAACATAAGACAGAAGATTCTTACAGGGGTAAATACTTGATAAAGGGTAGGAAATGGGAAGTATGAATAAATCACCAATTCTTGGAGAAGAGTGAGGTCAGCAGGGGGATTAAATGGTGATCTGTGGTGGGACCTTTTACGTTCACTGAGCAGCGACTTAAAGGAAATTTGCTGAGTAAATTTCCTGAGTAATTCCGTTTCAATTACTCAAACCATCAAAGATAAAGGACGTCTGTGAAGACTTGTAGAAGCATCTGCTGGATGGCATTCAAGGTAGATAAAAATAAAGTGGTACAAATGGGGGAAAAAACGGTCTTAAATTAACCTGCTAAATGGCGATTTCTGAGTTGACCATTACAACTCAGGATTGAGATCATGGGTACACAAGAGATCTCTCAATTGTTTTGGTTCTTTCATATTGCTAAGGATGCAGCAGAACTGGAAAAGAGCCAGAGAAGGGCAGCAAGGGTACAGAGCATCTTTCTAATGAGTTGTCGCTAATGATGTTAGGGACACCCCATGAGGGCAGTGGTGTGGGTCTGTCCTGGCATGCCAGCCCTTTCCCAGGCTCAGCTGAGGCTATGACCGGGGCTAGCTCCTGCCTATTTGTCCCAGAGTGCTGCTGTGAAAGGCACTGTTTTTTAATGGATGCAAGGACAAGGCTGTAAAAATAAACAGAAGTAATTTTGTTGAAAGTATCCACTCCACTATGTAGTGGCAGAATCAACCCTCCTGTAAACAGATCCAGTTTCTTTTTTTCACAATCATCTTCTTAGAAGCTAGTTTTCCACGTCACTTCTCAGCCACAATCTCACTACCTTAAACGAATAGCTTGTAAAGTCTAGGAAGAGTGTGTGAACCAGATTTTACACTAGACTGCATCTCTTCCTTACAAGCCAGGAAGCTGCAGTTGCAGAAGTGAAGTTTTATTTCTCTTCTTATAGTAGAAAAAGGGAAAATCTTGGTCCAGTCAGCCATGCCTGGTGAAAGACAGAGGAGGGAGAGCCATTTTCAAGGTAAAATGCCGTCAGTTATACTGCCAAGATCTAAGGTCCCAGATGCAGAGGGAATGCATTTCCCATTGCTCCTTTTTTTTTCAGCTTACAGCCTCTCTCTTTTGTTTTTTAAATTAATTTTTGGCAGTAACGTAACTCCTGGAATCCTGCCATTTACTGCTTTTAAAATTTCTCTTGAAAAGAGGGAGGGAGGCAGGGAGAAAGAAAGGGGTAGAGGGAGTATGAAAACCTAATGGACCTGATTGCAAGGGTACATAACTAACATTTTTTCTGCAAAAATAATCTAATTTATTTTTATGATGAGTCCCTTTTAATGTCAGGCCCTGTGGGAGAGAAGACGACGACTGTTCAGTAGAGATTACTGGCTATTTCAAAGTAGCAACAGGACAACTAGGCAGAACTAAACATGTTGGTATTTTATGGTGTTTCCTTAAAAGAAGGCTGTCAGTGTAACATGATCGTTCCTTAAATCTTTAAAGCATGAAATGTTTATAGTTAAAAAGATGCAACCATGGAAACACAGATATATTAAAGTAGAGTAAAGATTCTTCTTGGTTTGGACTGAATTGTTTCACAGATGCTGAGGAAAGGGCACAGCATCCTCATCCTGCCCCAGCAAGATGTGCCATCTGGTCTGCATTTGTCCCTGACAGTGATTTGGGCCAGGTCTCTACCCAGTTTTCATTATTGTCCCCTGTGCCTTGGGTCAGCTGGAATTGGGATAGCCTCTCCCTGCCCACTTCCTCGGCATCCCATGCACCTGCTGCCATCCTCATCCGTGCCGAGCAGCAGTCCTGTGCAAGCTGGGTGACCATTTGCAGCAAGATGGGGACCGGTGCAGGCTCTTGTGGTACTCTTCCCCGGAGGGTGCAAAGTAAAGAAAAATTAAGGGAGCCCCTCTCTACGCCTGTGGCTCACTGCAAGTTTGAAAAGGATAGATATAAAGCAACCCATGTGCAGTAGAGATATCTCTGGTCATTGTTCTAGTTCAGCAGGGAGACCTTGGAAGGGACGGTGTGTTTTGGCACCTTACTGATAAAAGCCAGGGTTATAGATGCCAGCCATTGGGCTGCTGGTGGTGGGCTACAGTATTAACAGTTGGGAATGGAGTGCCATCGTCAGTCACTGTGCTGCACTTACCTGAAGGCAGAGTCCATCCTTCCCCATGCTTTGCTTTCCCATTGCCTGCTTTCCCAGCTGCTGGCCAGGGCCTTGGCAGCTGTGTGCTGCTCTTTGTCCAGCTCATCAGTTTCGTGTCCTAAAAAAAAACCCCTTACAATTAATACTGATAGATGCGGGCTTCCTCTTTATTATTTCCTGCTGTAATTGGTCCATTCAGCTTTTCCCCAGTTGGTTTCAGCTGAAGCCCTGGTTGGGCTGGCCAGCTTCCAGGTGCTTGGAGAGGAAATGCAAAGTTTACCTTCATGTAGCACTGAGTAACAAGATATCCACCCTATGGTCCATATTTTGGGAGGGAAGAGGAAGAGGGGGAAAAAAAGGGAGGCCAAAAATGATTCTTGTGTAAAGGATATGGATGTTTTTTGTCTAAATATACTGCACCATGCACATCCTGATATTCTCAAGCAGGATATTTTTAAATGGATACTGACAGCTGATATATGCTTGGTACTGAGTTGTTTTTGAAGGGACATATGTGTAAAAGAAAATGTGAAAGATATTATGGCAAAATATAAAAGGAACTGTTGTTTTCATAAATGACCACATGGTTTTAAAATTTAAACATCTCCCTGTAATGTTGGAAAACTGTAGCAAAAACATTGTGCTGTTGCACAAGACCTACTAAAATGACGCCAGGGAGAAACAGAAGTAAATCTTATTCTTTGCATTGTCCGGCAGAAGGGGGAGGGAGGCCACAGGTTGTCACACAGTGCAGCCTCTGCTCAAAGCAGGCTCCACCACATTCATCTGGTTCAATCACACTGGCTATCTGAAAGAGCCAAAGGGTACTTTTTTGAGATGATGGCTAAAATGTATTTTTAAATTGCATCACACTGCAGGCTGTAAAGCAGCACAAGCCTCCCCTGGAGATCAGTCAAGGGGTAGGTATGGACCACTCCTAAGTAGCAAAAATATGTCATTGCTCATTTTTCTCGTGTCTCAGTTGCTGACGCTACCAAAGAGTAGTAATCAGTGCTGATAATGGTGAATGAAGATTAGCCTTTTGTCCACCAAATTCACACTACCTGCCTGGACTGTTGCAGGGTGACAAGCTTCCAGCAGCTGGAAGTAGTGCAACATGGGAAGAGCAGACCAGCAGAGTGAAACTGGTGGTGCAGAGGCCCACTGACTATGTGCTTGGAGGATTTCGCTTTGGACAAGGTGTAGAGGAATGGCTGGAGTGCTTTAGGGGATGCATCCTGGGATGCATCTGCTGGTCTAGTTTTACCCCAAAAGAAACCAGTTGGTGCCCTCTGGGACTGCTCTTGCCATGGTGAATCAAGGGGTGGGAAATGGCAGTGCTCTCCTGGCCCTACCTAAAGCACTAATGTAAAAGACACCAAAATGTTCAACTTAACAGGAGCTGAGCAAATGGTCCCAAGGGCAGAGGGGTCCCTGCGTCGCAGCGATCCCCCCACCATCCTGTCCCCCATCAGCCCCTAGCATTCACATGTTGCAGAGCTCATCCCTGCAGTGCTGCAGAGAGCTGTCTTGCCCCTGGTAAAAAATAGTGACATTTACTTCACAACTGCCTGTTTCTATACGTGTGCAGCCTCCACCTTATCTCTGAGGCATTTTTTAAATTCCCAGCATTGTAGCATGCTCTCTTGTTCTCCCAGGCATCTCACATAACTGCGTGCCTCCCTGCCACGCAGTGCTAAGTAACTCATTACTGTATGTCTGAGAGAAAGTCTGGAATAACCTTGGTTTTCTATTTAAAAAGCAGCTGCCGGGTGCAGCAATTGTCCTAAGGAATGCTTTATAGTTGATCTGTGTCCTGATGTGTGTAATATTACTGAGGACACGATAAGCCAGATCTGGAGGTCTGTGAATAATACTGTATTGTGAGAGACTTCCACCTTTTCTTTTGCGGCAGACAGAAAGTGCGTGTCACTGGAGAAGGCAAGGCTTTTAATTAAGTTCGCCAAGTGTGTATTTAAATTTTAGGATCATACCAGATGTGCTTCAGAAAATTGAATATTTAGGGTTTTTTTTACACAGTTCTATTAAGGGATTAGGAAATATTGGCATCGTTAAAACAGGCAAGGAAACATTTATTAGGCTGTCAAAAAGCATTGCAGCCTCAGATAAATCCACTGTTGCTCGGCCCCAGACCCTGCTTTCCTGTAACTCAGGGGGATGTCAAGGAGTGGAAGAGTGAAGCAATGGAAGAGTCACCAAGACAGCTGGCGTGTGAGGGTGAAATCATGGGCTGGCATTTCACCTTTAAAAAGAGCCTAGACAAGCACATGTTGCTAATGATGTCCTTCAGTCATTCTTACCACTGGGACAGGGACCAGGCGCCTTTGGAGTTTCCTACTGATCCTTTGAGTTTGTGATGGCTCTAGTGAGGTGAATGCAGACATGTTGAGGCACGTCAGCTGAAAATCAGGACCTAAAGTTTAAAAATTGATATTGGGTTAAAATGCTGATTCTAAAATGTTTGGTGTTAAAAAAAAAAAAGAAGATTGCTTGTGAAAGAACTTTTGCTGCAAGCAGAGATTCCAGGAGCAAGATCTCTAGAAAATAATTTTGTTTTTCTATTATTTTTGGCATAGTATTGGTGAATAAAACTTGATTAATTAACCCTTGCTTTTCACAACTGCTCTTCATAATAAGAATCTTTTTTAAAGAAGAAAAGGGTATAAAGGGTATAATAACTGACTTAACTGTTAGTATTGCACCTTTGTGCTTTATAACATTATGCTTGTAAAAATCTGCTTTGTGTTGTATCTGTTGAGACAGGGCAGTGAAGAAGGTTGTCAGGGAAAATTCTAGATTCTACATGGAGGAGAAAAAGTCCTAGTAGCCTCTATACAGTGAAACTGGAATGTGGAGACTGTTATACTGGATTATGTCCATCATCCATCTAGTCTAGCATCCCAMATCTGAGAGCTGTCAGTGCCAGATGCTTCAGATGAAAGTGTAAGAAACTTGCAGACAAGGGATCATCTTGATTGCTGTTAGTTATAGTTTTGCTTAAGCTCTGGAGAGTATGTTTTAATACCTCTTCCAAAATGCTTGTCCTTGATGTTTTCAAAGTTTATATAAACATCTAGCCCTTTCTGAAAGTTGTTATATTTTGTATTTTAGGGTCTGTCTATGGGAACAGATCCCATGGTTTAATCCCGTCTTGTGTGAACATTTTTTTTCAGTACTGTTCTGATCATTCAATTTCATATAAACCTTCTTGTGAGGGAAGATAAAGAACAGAAGCTCTTTATATAATTTCTTCCTATAAGCCAGTGTTCCGTGTACGTTTTGTAATGCCCTGCTTTTTGTCACTGCTATGAGATGAAACCTCTGAATCTTAAAACTACAAGAGGAAAAAAAAAAGATTCAGGAGGGGAAAATTGCTCATATTTTTACTGGGTTGAACTATTCAAAGCACACAGACAAATATTTAAGTATTCTTCTGGAATAGAGTTTAAATCAGTAAAAATGAGTTACAAAAAAGTGAGTCTTATCTCGGTAGCAGTCTTAAAATTATATCAATTATTTGGCTTGGATTTTTTTTTTTCCATTTAAGAAACTGACAATACAGTAAACTTCTTGTTGATTGAAACATGATAGCAACAACAACGTTTTGTTTTAGCTTTGCTTCATATGCCAAAAATGCAAAAGAAGTTGATTTTGGAAGAGGGAAGAGTTACTGCAGACCAGAATGTTTGATGTTTCATTAAAAGGAATGTTAGAATTGGGGCTTTCACATTTATTCATGGAAAAAAAGTCTAGGTGGGGGGTGCCAAAATCAGTGGATATATTTTTTATATGCTCGGAGGTTGCTTAACCTGTTTTACACAAATATACACGTGAGAGAATGGGGAAGAGTAAAGAGAGAATGAGAGGTGTGTGAAAGTTTTCATGTAGCAGAAGTGTTCTTGATATACTTGCAGATTATTTCTAGAGCATCAAGATGTTTAAAACACAGCTGCTCAAGGAGTTGCCACTGCCATGTAAGTTAAATTATAATGCTTACTAATCCTGTGGCTTGAAAATGTTTTTTGTTGTTTGCGGGGAGGAAGGGAGGTTGGGGATTTTTATTTTTGGCAGGATGCCTTTGCAGTCAATAGAAGAACAAAGAAATTAGGAAAAGTAACAAAACAAAAGCAGTCAAAAAGACAGAACTGAATAACTAAAACTTAGATGCCTCTATTTTTCATCTGCCATGTTTCTTGAAATCATGTGAACTATTGTAAACTGCTTTTTCACTAGTTATGCAAACAGCTCAGTAAAACTCAAGTCATTTAGACTGAATCTGCAGATGTTCTGGAAGTCAAACTCTCAAAATTTTGTTGTTAATACTCAGGTGAATATTGATGATATTTGAAAGATATATACTCCAACAGCACTGGCTGCACCAGGGGTCTCCTGGAGTCACGGTGAAGCCATCTAGGCAGATGCCAACACTGCTTCTGGAAGGTGTGGTGTGTCTGATATGTACAAACAAGGACATTTGAAATCTGGTAAATGAATTACACTCCTAGAAGCCTGTAATTGGTTTTCTCCATGTTGTTTGTACTGGTGTGAACCAAAATTCAACACATTTTTATTGCCTGTGTTAGAGCTTAGGCTGCAGTTTATCAAAGGTAGCTTAGCTTTCATCCAAGTATGGGTACTTCCAGGGAATAAAACCATATTTGTTGTCCAGACTCTACCAACCTGTGCAATATTCAGTAATGCTCTTGTAAGCATATAACAAATGCAAATCAATAAAGAAAGTGTCCTACCTTCAGTGTTTAAAAACTATCTCTGTCCCACTAAGAAAGCAGGTAAAAGAAGTGTTTACTTCACACCTCTTCCCTGAAGTTATTGTTATATTAAACAAGCTTTGGCTGCTGGGAGCATTCATATTAAAAAATGGAAAAGTTTGCAATACGGAAAGTAGTATCTTCGTTGGGGTATGAGGAATATTTTAAATGAAGTGAATAGTTACCTTCATTTTTGCACACTCTGGAAAGGATATTTAAACTGTTTTGACATGTCCAGACGCTCATTTTAGAATCATAGTCTTTCCAGACATTACTCAATCCACCTGACATCGGAGAAGTAGGATTTGTCACCAGTTCCTGATCTAATGTGTTTTCATGCTGAATTCAGAAACTTTTAACTCCATTAATGTTGAGTCGTTCATACTAAAAATATATTTCTTTCCACAGCCCAGTCTATGCCAGTAGACTTTACTCAAGGGAGAATGTGCAACCTGATACAAATGGGAGAGGTTGGGAGTGGAGCCATTAGGAGATCCCTCCATCAGTAATTTCTAACCACTCTGCCACGAGTATAACCGTATTATTTCAGATATTTACAGTTCTGTCATTGGTAAGAAGCAATTTTCCATGCTGGTTTATGGGAATTCATTAGAGGTTATTAGTGAGTAAAGACTGCATTCCTGCTATCCTGCAAAACTGCACAACTGTGCCCTTTTAACAAATGATATTTGAAGTGAGTCAGATCTGTTTAAGGCAACTTTTGATTTCCAGGAAGTCAGATCTTGTCTTACTATGGAAAAGGTCTTCTTAGATGTGTTATAGATTCACAGAGCAGCTGAGGCTGGCAGACACTTCTGGAGGTTGTCTTGTCCAACCCCCTCTGCTCGCACAGGGTCAGCCAGAGCAGGCTGCTCAGGGCCTCTTCCAGACGGATTTTGATATTTCTGAGATTGAGATGTCACAGCCTCTCTGGGAAACCTGTGCCAGTGTTTGATCACCCCCATGGTAAAGAAATGTTTTTTTCTTTTTTTTTTTTTTTATTTTAAGTGGATTTTCCTGCATTTCAGTTTGCACCCATTGCCTCTTGTCCTGTCACTGGGTACCACCGAGCTCCACCTCCTTTAATTCCTCACCTCAGGTGTTTATATATGTTGCTAAATCCCCCTGACCCATCACTTATCCGGGCTTTTTGCAAAGCGCTTTCCACTCAGGATCCTGCACTCCTACCGGACCTTCTCATGGTCATTGTAACCAAGGCTGCTGCTGACCTTCACATTCCCAACAAGCTCTTCCTTCCTGTAAGTATGAGGTTCAGCAAGGCATCTCCATCTGTTGGCACTCGATCACCTGTGCCAGGAAGTTGACATGAATGCACTCCAGAAACCTCCTGGATTGATTGTGCCCCTCTGCATTACTCTTTTGAATATTACTGGGTGGTTGAAGTTCCCCATGAGGACAATGGCCTGCAGACATGAGGCTTCTTCCAGTTGACCAAAGAAGGTCTCATCTGCCTCTTCATGACCAGGCGGTCCATAGCAGATATCCACCACAACATTGCCCGCATTGGTTTACTCTCTAATCCTAATTTTATGAACTCTCTACTGGTGATTGTGTGTCATCACCTTTCTCCCCTGTCGTTCCCTGTTTAAAGCTCTCCACTCCAGGTTGGTCTGCCTGTGTTACGTAACTTGTGGGTAAAACAAAATCACATTTTAATGTTGCAATCGTAATTTTAACATGTGTTATCAGGTTGAGGTAAGCCCTAGATTTCCTTTTAGCTCCTAACATGAAACTCCAGACTGTTTTATATTTATTTACACTCCTTTGGGCCTATTATGCTCATTTCTTAACGAAGGTGGATGTAGAAAAACATTATGTTCTTAAAAAAACATTACTTGATCAACAAAAAATGTGAGGGTCCCTCTGAGATGGTTCATTGGGATTGTTATTTTGAGCAGCCCTTTTGCTGTAAAATCCTAATGCTTGGGTGGATTTTACCTTGGTTCTGCTGCTTGAAGAAAACCTGTGTGAATGTACAGGCCTTTGTAGGAAGAGGTATAGGATTTCCCTCAAACAGCTATATCAATGTGAAAATGATTTATGCCCTACCTCCATTCAACATGTGGGTTTTGACTTCTTCAGACGTAGGACTGTACAAAGTCTGTTTCCCCCTGTCACACAGATTTCTTTATTTCTTCTTTTCACCCCCTGAATGAAGAGACTTCAGAGTCACAAGGTGAAACAAACTTATCTGAGGAACTGACTTCCTTATCCTCTGCTCTCTTTGGAACAAAATGTTGCAGAGGCATTCTTAAGTATTTCACCTTTTCATGGCTTGAAAAAGTCCCCTCCAGTTTAATCTCCTTAATCTTCATTTGCTTTTGCAACCACTTCCTGCTAAGGCAAAGAAAAGATCTCTTCCCTCTCCACCAAAGAAAATCTTTCAATTATTTTTTTTTTTTTTTTTTAAACAGGAAATCAAAATAATCGTACTCTCGTAGACCTAGCTGCTGTGCTCAGCTTGGTCTGGCCATGGCTACCAGGAACCATCTGCTGTGCTGCCGGTGGAGCGCGTCCCACGCGCTCCATTCCAGGGCAGGGATGAGCATAAGGCCAACAACAACAGCAACAGCAAAAAATCAGAGAAACCTCAGATGACATGCTTCTGGAGATTGCTGTTTCTCTGTGTCATGGGGGAATGTTATCAGGCTTGTTACAGGACATCTGCACAGTAGGCTGGTGGCCGGACCCCACCCTCTTTAATATGAGTTTGGGTCTGGATGGTGCACCCTGTGCCCAGCTGAGGTTTCAGCCCTGAGCATGGGGGCTCGGGGGGACCTCTGCAAGGACATGGTGGGGAAGGAGGGCTGCATGAAGCAGAGCCTTGTGTGAATGGCAAAATGATTGCAAATGTGTGTGTGGGGTGTTCATCGTTGTTTTAATTTGGCTTTTGTTACTGCGACTTCTTTTCATTCACTGAGCTTTTCCACAGTCAGCACTGCGGCTGCCAGCAGTCGTTCCTGTGAAATGCTTCTGATTATGGTCGGCGTCAGCAAATACAGTGTCTACAGCCCCTCTGTAGTGTTTCCAAAAATGTGTTAGCCTGGACAGGGGACTAATGGGTCAAAAATGCAAAAATGGTCTGAATGTCAGTCTAAAAAACAAAAGGCTTTGCAACCTGCTATTTCATTCAGCTCAGCAAAAGCTGCTCACAGTAAGGGTCTGAATCCTTTCCTTCCATAGGGTGTGTTATTACTTTGCTTTAAAAATACATACTTAGCAATGGATCACACTCCTGCCTGGCTTCTGCAGTTGTGGTGGTAGGGAGGGCTTCAGGTGGTGTATCACAAAATGCTGAAATGAACCATTTGCTGCGTGGGGSAAAAGGAGGGTCTGGTAAAGGTGATGCCGGCAAGGAGAGTTCATGTTAGACAGACACCAGTTATTTTTTGCACAGCTGTAGCTGTCACCTGCATTTGGCTCCCACAGTGTTTTTTGAACAGGCCGGTGATGCCGGTCCCTGCTGTGTCAGCAGAGACCTGGCAGTGGGGAAGACAGGCAGGGGAGCACTGGTCCCATCCCAGGGGGGTTTGGGCTCAAGTCCTTGCTCTACCAAAGGCGTCTCTCCATCAGCTGAGCTTCTCCAACCCAGCAAATCCTGACAAACAGTAAAAGGACAGTCGGGAACAAAAACAAACTCACACAGTTACATTGGCTGCTGCTTAGCCATTGTTCAGGTTTCACACAAAAAAAAGCAGGCTGTAATCAACGCACCTCGCACCTCGGTGTCTCAGGCTGCCAGGACAGTGGTGGCTGATGCGGGAGGGAGGCAGGGCGGCTGGGGAGGAGCAGGCATCAGGCAGCAGGGAGGAGACGGGGAGTGGACGCAGGGCCAGGGGGGTGATGGTGAGGAAGGGGCTGGGAGGCATCAGCCAGCCTCTGTGGGCGCCGGGGCGCAGGCTTACGCGCGAGTGATGGTAGGTGACGCAGCACGTGGATTCACCTGAGAGACCTGAACTGGTCTGGAGCCAGGCCCTGAGTTTTTGTATCCCTGTACTATGATACACTGTGATATGCACTGATGTTCAGCCCCTACGTGGCATTTAACGTATGGATCTCAAAGTACACACTTGAGCAAGGCCTGATTATCAAAAAAAGGATGAAGGGAGGCAAAACAGCTCACCTCCAGGGGCAGAGCTGGGGTTCAGCCTCCAGCCTTTTGCTGCCTGAGCCACAGCAAGGCTCAGCTCTATGGCCACGGTCGCTCAAGGGCCCAGGAGCAGTCCTCAGACGCGTAACCACTTGTTTCTTGTACTCATGTCGTGTTCTTCCACTCTTCTGCTAGCATCTTCTCTTGGCCAGGGCTGGAGGCAGCGTGTCGGGCTAGTCCGGCACACACCCAGGACATGTGTCCTCAGGTCCTTGTAGTCCGAGTCTGAGTGATTTTACACTCACAGAGGAGACATACGTACAGGTGCTGTCAGCTTAAGCAGGTCTACTGCTTGCCATCTTCATCTCCAGAATTCCTGCTCTGGTGCAATCCGTGAGGCTGGGGGATGCCAGGCACAAGGATTCACACTCAGCACATCCACCAGTGACACTGGGACAGTGGGACCCCTGTTTTCAGTGCAGTATCCATCTCTGGCAAAGTTGCCATGAAATAACTGTTCCTTCCCATCAAGGAAAACCAGGGTGTGAAGCAAAACATGGCTGCCTGCATGCCATTACTATCATAGGCCAGGCTTTCAGACACACATGAGAAACCACCTCCAGTTCACCCGCTACAGTTAGTCCAACATACCACATTTCTACACTTCTCTCTCCTATCTCCTATGTAGTTATATTTATTTTTGCCAGATGATATGCTACTGTGCCTCCCAGGTGTGCTGCAAGCTGGGGACAGATAGAAAAAAGAATGAGATTCAGTGAAAAGAGGTGTCCTCCCACCCATGAGCACCCTTTCCTTCTCTGGTCCTCATCTGGTTTCAAAAAATCCCCTGGTTTCCTCCATGCTCTTTGCCTCTTGGAGACTCAAACATACAAACTCCAATGATCATCACTGTAGGTCAGCATAGGGAAGGTAAGACTCCCAGAAAGACTGTAAATACTTTTATTAATGGAAAATAAGAGACCTAATCCACCTTCCTTTTATTTGTCCTATTTCTATTAATGAAAACCTACTGCAGTATGTTTCACTATTCTCCTTTTCGTCAGATACTCTTCAGGTGCCTGTGTAACACAGTTGTGATCAGTGCCTTTTTACCATCACACTGGGTAACGCATCAACATATACTAGAAAGGGGTCCTCCCCTGAAGGAGCTTGCACCACAAATGTGGCAGAAGGTGGTAGGCAGCAGCGTTGTTATCCTTCAGTTACAAAACTGGGACCTGAGACAGTGAGATTCACCAAAGAAAGGGCTTTGACCTTGTTGTCCTGAGGTTCCATGCCAGCAGCTCCAATGAAGGACCATCCTGTCTCCCGTGCCACCTGTTGCCTGGGCCAGGGTTCCCTTGAGGTCCCCGGGCCATAAATATCTGGTGGCCCTGGTGACTGTGCTAAGAGCAGCTCTGGGACTGCATTGAATTACAGTGCCTCAAGGAGAGATGAGAGCCCCAGGACGATGAACAAATGTCGCCCTGATGGCTTCACATCCACATACACCTCCATGTTCAACATCTTTGAGACTTGTGGCCTGTAACTATATATACATTAAATGCCCTCTGCTAGTCATCCCACTTCTCCCCTGCCTGTGGTGTCTGCTCCCACCCAACCAAAATTAATCTCCCCAGTAGCGGGAGCCTGAATGATTAGCACTGCGAGAGCAGTTAAGACACTCAGTTGCCTTTGGTAGAGTAAACCCCTCAGAGATATGAGTAAGTAGAAGACAGCTACATGGCAGATGTTTATATATATGCACACACGCACATATACACACACTCTCCCTCTCTAATTTCTTGACACATGGAGAACAGCTACACATGCAGCACACTTTGTATTGTACATCAACTTCAAACATAGCCCAAATCAGCCGTGGAAATGGCAGCAATTATGGTAAGCTGAAACCAAACAAACTGCAGCAACCTAATAGTTTCAATGGCAGAAAAAAAATCCCACATCGCCCAGCTGCAGGAGCTGATAGGAAGACAAGCCTCAAGGCAGCTTATGGTTTCCTGGCTGTCATCAGCTAGCAGCTCGGATACTTGATATAATGAATAATCAGTGTTTGAACTGATGGAAGTGACCTTAAAACATGCTGGGGAGGGGGAAATTTTCACAGTGTGCATTGGGCAGTGGAAGTTGTGGTTTGAATGCTTTCACACGATAAATGTTTGTACTACGGGATGGAATTAAAGCAGGGTGAAAATAAAGGCTGTAGTCACTATATGGCCAAAATATGGAGAGATATACATATATTATATGAAACCAGAGAAGGAGCTCTGTAGATGGCAACAGCAGTTTAAGTAGATGTACATTGCAAGTTGTCCTTATCCTGAGGCCTGTATTTATTACACAGATGGCAAAACAAGCCAGCGAGAAGCAAGAGGGAAGGTCTTCAGCGGGCAACTGAGTAAAGGCATTAACCTTAGCAATGCATTAACAGCATTAACAGCAAGGCTTCTCCTTCCTTCCTCCTCCCCCTGAGGGGATCTCACAGACCTGCCTGATGTGGCGATGGCGGGCAGGAGCTGGCCACCTCCACCTCCACCTGCCTCCTCCTTCATGCTGCTCGGTGCTTTGGCAGGGAAGGTGGGCAGCTTTCACTGACTGCTCTCGGGACGCTGCATGGGGTTAGGGCTGCGGGCAGAAAGCCCGGGAGGAGCCCAGGGGTGCCTTTGTGCGGGGCTGAAAGGAGGGAGCTGGCTGGCTTTCTGGGCTCCTTCTGCATCTGCTGCAGGCATCCAGCCTGTGAGGAACCTGGCAGGACCACTCTCACCTTCTGCCAAGATTTCTGTGAAATCGTATTCCTGAGTTGCTTTGTCCTTTTTAGCTGGCCTGGTGACTCCCCAAAAGCCAGGCTTCAGAGGAAAAAAGCTAAACCCGCTCTGCAGATGTTACAGCCAGGACAGTTAGCGTGCAACAGAGGCTTTTCTAGAATTGCAGAGGCATAAAGAGGCAAAAGAAATGAGGTACTGGCTTGGGGAAGGGCTTTTGTCATGCACTTCTGCTCTCCTCCCTAGAACCGCTGCCTTTTAATTAAAAAATGACCTCTTGGGAAATTTGGAACATGGACAGCTTTTTTGCTAAGAGAACACCACTCACTTTTCCCTCTTCTGCCTTCTTAATTTAGGTTAAATTTAAAGGAAATAACTTGAGGTTTGGAAACAAATATCTCTAGAGAGCAGCTCAGTAGTATGGTATGGAATGAAGCCAATAGCTGTAGAAATCATCTAATTTGAACCAAGGCAGGTAAAGAAAAGCCAGGGAAACAGAACCAAATCTTTACTATATGCATTGCTAGTGGCCTGTTTTTCTGCTGCATTTTGCTTTACAATGCAGTGTGCAGCCAGATGGAAGGGATCTAACGTTAGCAGATAAATATAGCCAAGTTTTCAGGGTACTGTACACTCAGTCTGCAGGCTCATAAGGACAGCTGCACGCTGCTACCTGCTACCTGTTTTACCCCTCTGTGATTTGGGGTGTTTTAGTCCTCAGGCAAAAAGAGAACATGCACCTCACATTTACCATGAGGCTGGCAAGCTGGTAAGCCTTTACTAAGGCACCTTTAAGCAGCCGGTGCAGTATGAAGTTCGCACTTCTGCTTGCCCAAATGTAGCTTGTTCATGTGCCTGGCCATGCTGACAAGAGCATCACTTTACGGGGACAGAAAGGTCTCCTTCCTCAGAGCTGGTGAGGAATAGTGAAGACAGCAGAGGTCTGTACAGGTACTGGGAGACACTGTGTTTTGCAGAGACAGAACAACAGAATTTCTTTTTCCCTTTCTGCTCTCACCGTGGTGGTGCACTGCATTATCATCAAAAGGTTTCCTATCCTTACCTAGTGGTAATGTTAGAGTCTGTGATGTGGGGCAGGGAGGGTGAGAGATGGAAGCCCTCTTTAAATCCCCAAACCACAGCAGAGGTCACTGCACCAGTGGAGAGCCACGCTGCTTCACTTCTCCACTTCCAGCTTGACCAGTCTTGGCTGGGTTAAAAATACAGCCCAGACTCTGGGCTCCTCAGACACAGCCCTCTTTTAAGCAGGCGTGTCTTCACGTTGCCAGCAGTGGTGGTGATTGTTTTGATGAGGACCACAGACCCTTGGCAAATGGGCTGCGTCTGCCCTTGCCAAACCTTCTGCTGTTGAATTAGACTGAAGTGAGGTTTCTGCACTGTGGTCATGAATGACCTGATTTACAGAGAGGCTCTGAACTGACCAATCTGCAAAGCTGTCTGCCTGGTAATTTTAAAGGACTAAAAAACCATTTGGAACAGGAAATGAGGAATATGCACAAGTGAAGTTCTTCTCTGCTCCCCTGGCTTGCCTTAATGGCTTTGTTTTGCCTCTGTAAGGCTGCACTTGACTTTCTCTCTAAGCGATGCTATTCTGTCAGAAAGAAGATGACATGTTCACCCAGACAGTCGCAAATGGATAAGAAAACAGAAATCCATATTTTCTTCACTTCCTTAAGCCCATCCACACAAATATAGCAATTCCCTGGTGTAAGAGAGCTCAGTTATTCTGTGGCTGGCAGGTAAAAGTCATAAAACATAACAAGTCCCAAAATAAATCCCCCCCTGAAATGTCTGTAAAGAGTAAACAAAGGAGAAGGATGCAAAATCCTGTATGTGTTTACAGTGGACAAATGTAAAAAGAGCAGCACCTCTCTTCTTGGCCTAGCCTCCTTATCCAGAAGAACAAGGCTTCAGATGCTTTTGCAGGGAGCTATCATGCCAGAGGAGGCAGGGAGCGATGCTCGGGAAGCTGAGCACTTGTTATCTTAATGATGCACCAAGCCTGGAACATTTGAAAAATAGATGTAGTCTTTGGAAAAACCACAGAACAGACAAAAATATATGTGCTCATCTTTCAGTCCGGTCAAGAAGAGGCAAGTCATTCTAAGCACTTCTTCAAAAGCACTCTTTTTCTCTGTAAAATAGAATGCTGCAATTCTGGTGAAAAGTGCTGAAGAAAACCAAGTGTTACCAGAATGCTATTTTTGTGAAAGAAAGCCTGTTGCTTACTTTACTAAAATCTCATGTTTTCACAGAAATTGTGAGCTTGGCAAGTCTTTCATGAAATAAATATTTACCTTTCTTACCACCACAGAGTGTCAACACTGCTTTGGGCCTAACTGTTACCTGAATGTTAGTTCATTTTTATTATCTCCATCAATTTCAAAAAGTAAGAAATGACCACAATTTAAAATTAAATCTGGTAATAAAAATGAATTAATTGACATATATGTCCAAGAGCACACACAGAGTATTAAGTCTTCAACACTGAATTACTAGTAGGCTCGTAAGTCTGTCATTAAGCCCCTAAGTGTATACACAGGCATCTAAACATTTCTTTCAATTCCAAAGCACAGGATAAGGCACTAATTTTAAGAGTCTAGATTCGTCAATGCAGACTTTATTGGACCATCAGTCAAGTGAAGCAACCAACAGTAAAATAAAAGTGTCTGGCAAACACTCCTGTGGATAAGCATGCAGTAGCCATGATTTGTGGTGACAGGGGGTATATTAGATGCAAAGACATGGAAGCCACAAATATGCTGAGATCACCTACAAGTTTAGTGAATTTTAACAGGGATAACTATTATCCTCAAATTCCTATCAGCAGCAAATCACCTGGGCTTTGCTGTTTATTGCCTTTGATGCTCATAGTTCTCCTGGTAAAAAGATTTAGGCAGCCAGTGAGAAGGCAGAAATGATGACATGTGATTTAGGTGACTAGCTGCCCACATGAATAACAAAAAGGGAGCAGATTAAATTAACGTTTTCCAAATAGCTTGAAGCCTGAACATAATTCTGCCAAAGCATTTGGTTCATACTTGCGAGTAATACATTCAGGAAAGGCAGGACTGGCTTGTAAGTAATTTGCTAAGGAAAAAAAAAGCCTAAGCAAAAAGTTTATAATGTAATTTAGGGGCTTAATGATGCAGATAATTATCTAGTGGGAGATTTATGCCTGTGTGCTTTTGGAAAATCCAAAAGGATGTCCAATTTACAACTTTAGGTTGCTAAATACCTTTAAGCTTTGGTCTTAGTTTCAGAATAAGTATACATTTGCCATAAAGAGCTTGACCCAGGTGAGTGTATAGCTGCATACTTCTTGCCAATCCATACAGGTGTGGGCTACAATGTGACACATACTCTGCAGCAGATAAGTTCATATCTCTACAATTATAGAAACACCACAATAAATGATTAAAAATGGCTTGCCAGAAAAAAATAAATCAATCCCTCCAAAACAGCACCGGGGATATGAATTGAAGGGGGAATCTGTATCCCTTTATACCTTGTAGTATTGCATAGAAAAGGCTTGAAATTATGGCAGAGCTATACATTAGGGGGAAAAAAAAGGAAAAGGTTTTATATACAGTTTATGTTAAAAAAAAAGAAGGGAGAAATTTCTGGTTTTGCAGGAGAAAAATTACGAGAGAGATTCAGTTGAATAGATGTGCTCAAAAACTGAAGGGGTGCAAGGAGATCATTACGAGAAGAATAAATGATTTCCTTCAGCAGGCGGAGCCTGAACATGCAGTTGAAAGAAAGCAGTCTTTCTTATAGAAAATTCGTTCCAGTCTTTATTCTAGATGTTAGTGTTAAAAAGTTGTTCACAAAAAGAAAGAAGAACATATTTTCTACAAAAAATCCTACATAATTCTTAACAGGAGCTGTCTGCACACAGAAACAGTTGTTTGGTGGTGCAGACCTTGATTATTTCATTATTGCTTCAGCTGATCTTTGACATGCAGTTAAGCTAACCTGAACCATGCAATATAAAATCAAAATGTCTATGCAGACTTTTATACTCCTGCCGACTGGACCATCATAAAGAAGCAAGCCAACACAAAAGATCCAAACATTTGCTTTCTTTAGCAGTTAACTCTTTAACAGCAGTTTCTTTCAGAAAGGCACTTATGTAAGACATATTTCATATAAGGGCTTCAGGGTAGATCCCATACACTTTTCTAGCCTCTTGGGGTTTTCGGTGTTTTGGTTTTTTTGTTTGGGTTTTTGTTTGTTTGGGGGTTTTTTGTTATTTTTTTGTTTTCTTGTGGTTAATTTTTTAATTATAACAAACCTTTCTCCTGCAGCAGAAATAGAGTTTTTCCACAACCAACTTCGCTGGAGAGCTTGTCCTTGCCCTTGCCCTGATGAAGTGTACCAACACCTTCTGGGCTGAATGAGCCGCCGCTTCCCCCCGCTCGGTGCCAGTATTGTCCAGTGTGATCGATACAGGGTCGGGCTGTGGGCTAGAGGCGCATTCGCAGCGCACCAACATCTGGAAGTCATTCCCGGCCAGAGTGGACCGTGAATGCACTAGGCAGACAGGATCCTATAACGTCTCTCCTGTCTCAGCCTTAGCTGCCTCCGATGGCCAGATAATGAGAGCACTACTGTGAGTGAAAGTGTTTATGTGTTTATGTGACCGCAGGTATGTGCTTTTTTTGCTGCTGATTCCCTGTGTGCTCCGCAGACAGTGAGCAGGGACCTTGCGGGGACAGGGCAGAGAGGGAGCAGTGTGGCGGGGTGGTGCGATAACCACCAGCTCCAGGACTGTGAAGAGCCCCTTTTCTCCTGTCTGTTGCAGCAACATGTTGCCTGTTTTCATTAGGGCTTTCTGCTGGGGAAACAACTTTGACCTAGAGCATGTTTACAAGAAGAGGAGCTTCAGCTAGCACTGCCTAGCCAAGTGGAGTTATTTTCTAAATGTTTTTCTTTTCCAATTACTTTCTGAGTAAGAGCAGCATCTCTCGAGTTAACTCACCAAACAGTGTGAAATCATTACACCAATTTAAAATCCACACATCATTAGAAACCCTTGCCAAGGTTCATATAAATATGTGTGTTTCCCTGTCTGTGCAGTCGCTCTGGACCAGAGCAGTAAACATGGGAAGTACATTCGCCACAGCAGCTAGAGTCCTGCTGTCTATGCAGTGGAGCTGCCTGGCGAGCCAACGATAGTCCTCAAAAACAAAACAGCGAAACATTTCTCTTGCAGTTCCTCCAGGAGAGGGAGGGTTTGGGATACACCTTCTGGATGTCATCACTGAACAGTCACAGTCTTGAGAGGAGCAGTGAAACAAATATTATCCAGTAGGTTTTGAAGGCTGCAATTTGGTGGCACACCAAGAAATCATCATATCTTAGATATGTTCATGACCCTTGTGACCACAGCCGCTGAACACATCACCGACTTCAACATCCTTGTCCCACCAGATATCCTGCAGGAACCCCTGGCACTACTCCTTCTGTCCCATGCAATGACCGCACAGTTGTGCCTATGATGGTGTGTAAGTGCAGCCCTGGAGCCAGAGACAGGGCCCATCACCTTACTGGCCCATTGCAGCAGCTTTGGGGATATATCTGGGGTCATCCCAGCACAACCCAGGAGGAGCAATGGGAAGAGAAACCAGGTAGCTCCTGTTATCTTAATCTGGGCGCTTGGCACAGAGAGATTAGATGCCTTGTACCAGGTACCTGGAGCATACCTGGAGGCAGGAGCCCCAGCTCTCCGCTGGAGCTTGCACAATGACATCAGTGCACTGCAAGACTATGTAACACAGCTGCAGCGTAGAGCACCAGAGAAATGCAGCCTCAAAAGTAGAGTGCTGGAGAAAGGAGTGAGAGGGACTAGCTGGAGTCATTGCAGGGAGCTTAGAAATTGGCCTGGCTTATTTTCATACACCTTTAAAATGTTCAGTTATAAAAAAAACCCTATATCCTAATTTTCCTGAAAATGAATGTGCACATATTCTGTTAGCTTTTTAAATGATTACAGGTTTTTTTACATGTAATAATCTGCTGATTTCTTTTGGTTAACTAGTTAACTATTTACTGATATTTCCAAAAGATGTGTCTGGGTTATAATAGGTTGAATGAGATGGTGTTGATGATTTGAAATACAGAAGTTGAAATGTACGTGGGTATACCTGCTATATTCTTACATGAGAATGAATTAAAATATCTTATGTTTCTGATCTAAATATCTACCTTTCAGCATTAGCTGACATAATTTTTCTTTTCTACTCAGAGAAAAAATGGAAAGGTAATCTTAGACTTAAACTGCTCCAGAATCTGTTTTGTCAGCCATTAAACAGATCATTTTTGCAGATTCATTATTTTCTATTCCTTCTGAACTTACATTATACATAAATAATAGAAAAATAACATTCTCCTTCCAAAAAACACTCTGGCATGAAACTCTCATAAACTTCCTAGAGTGTGCATGAGCAATAACAGATAACAGTTACTAAAAGAAATATTTTAAACATTTTATAAAGTCTGTTAAACAATTCCATTGGCAGTAGAAATAGGAAAATGCTTTTTAATGTTTTACTTTATCTACCAATGCTGAAATCAAAGGTATAAATCAAAATCATAAGTCTCACTATGGTGTGTTGACATATGCTGTTATTTTAGATATCTACTCAGCCACTTTGCTTATTAAGATAAGGCTTTTATGACAGTTTTTGAACTAAATTCCCATAATCCTTAGTTTACTATTGTTAAGGGCCTAGGTAAGCCTGTCTAGTTACGGTTTAAAAGAGAGACTTTTTTTCTTTTCTGCCAAAGCAAAGGTTTGTATATGTTATTCACTTTTGATGCTTCCTATTAGAAGAATGTCAGATTGGAACAAGCCTACATCTGATCTATGGATGTGTTGTACTCCTGTTTTCAGATGCTGATCAACAAAAAGTATTGGGTTGTAAATATTTATGTCTAAAACCATATGCTAAACTTGCTTTATTTAAATAATTTTAGTAATTAAAAAAAGGATTACATAATATAGGATTTAATTTTGTTGACTGGTTACAGGATTCTTAGGTCTAAGTTGTTAAATCAGTTATTGGATTGGTTCTCCAAGCTTTTATTTAAAATGGCCAGTAGGCAAGAATTTTAATTTCAGCATTTCAAGATTGCGGAAGATGGGAATATATTTTTAGCCCGAAGCATGTTTATTTAGAGCCCATTAGAAATAAAGTCAGTAAAAATGTGCTAGTATAATCCACTGAATTCAATGGCTACCTCTTGGATCCAGCACAGGAATTGTGGCTTGGTACTTTGAAGCTACTCCTGTAGCGTTCCTACTTTTTTAAAAGGCGATGTTCTAACATTCAGACTATGCAGAGGAAAAGGATGACTATGGCAGAGTAAGTGAGAAAGAAAATGAATTTCAGGTATTGGAACAGGCTGCTCAGGGAAGTGGTTGAGTCACCATGCCTGGAGGTATTTAAAAGACCTGTAGGTGTGGCACTTAGGGACATGGTCTAGTGGTGGACTTGGCGGTGTTAGGTTTGCAGTCGGACTCAATGATCTTAAAGGTCTTTTACAACCTAAGTGATTCTATGATTCCATAATTCACAGGACTTGGAATTTTCTAGAAAATCAGCATCAAAAAAGACGAGACAGTGAGAAAGTGGCATCAGAAAGTCCAAGGAAAAGTTTTTGTTTTTTGCATCACGGCAATGTGTATATATGTGGCGTTTTTTTCATGCATTTTCTTGGATTCTCAGTGTTTTACAAGACAGCAGAGTATTCAAACTAGAGTTGGAAGAGCATTACTTGTGCTCATTTGACCTGTGCAGTGAGGGATCCTCCTGAAAAATAGTATGTGATTATAATATAACTGAAGAGTTTATCACAATGTGATAGGGACATAAAGGATGAAGCAATGCCTCACTGAAAGCTTCAAGCCAGTGACCCTGTTGCTGCGGCCATTCAGGGGACAGGTCCTACTTCAAGTCCTTCCTTACCTTCCAGGTAGACATTGTAAGATCTCATTCACTTGGTGTACTGTGGGTGAGTGGTGGCTCCTGCAGTCATGTCTTGTTGGGCGTCACCACCTGAAGGGTCAGAGAGAGCTCACATTGGAAAACATTCATAAGTGTTCATTATTTCCTTTCTACTCCAGGCCACAAAGTCTCTCTGCTACCCACCAAGAGAGGCTTAGGAAGGTGAGGAAAGGATGCTGAATGCCTGGGACAGCTGGATTCATTACATGAAACCACTACACATGAACAGGCAGAAAGGGACTTGAAATTGTGGAGGGAGAGATACCAAGTGCCTGTGAAACACAGTAGGGTAGGGTCATGAGCAAAGAAGTAAGTAAGAGAGAGGTTTGCTTAGCTTGGGCTACAGTCTCAGTTCAGCCAATGTGACCGAGCAAGGACAAGGACACAGAGGGAGTAGCAACAGCAGCTGTACCATCATAACATTTTGGTACAGTTGATTTCTGCAAACAGCTTTGAGGCTTGCTTGTGTACCATACAAGTGCTGCAAGGATCGCATCGCGTTTGAAACCATCTGGTTCTCTGCTGCACCTTTTTGCCCGGTACAGACAAGATCTTAAAATTCAACAGCTGTCTCAACATATTTTCACAAACCACTTTTCCAGTCTGTTTGTCTGTCCTCACATGTTCTGTCTAATGTGCACTGCAGCAGCTGATGAAAGAACGGTTAAGGGCAGAAACAAAGCCATAGTTTGTCCTGTGAAGCCAAGTAATTATTAAAGCTATTGTGGATGAGGGTGCTGAGCTACCTGTGTTTAAAAGAGACTTAAGGGAGTGTTAATGCTGAACCTTCAGGCAAAAAGGGCTTTGTTTGACAAAGATATTACCTCTAATACATTGAATAAGCAGAGATTTGATGTTAAAATACTATTGACTGAGGTCTTTGGTTTACAGAATGACATATTTTTGCTCCCATAATCCTTCCTTCAAGTTTAACAGCAACCACAGAACGGTATTATGGAATTAAAATTAATATATATTTTTCAGATCTAGTATAAAGCCAACAAATTTCTCTGCTGTCCCTTTGAGTGGGTACAAATTATATTCTATAGAAAGTGCATCAGGCTTAAGGAAGTGTTGTGAATTCTGATACTTCTTCATCCTCATGCTGAAAATTTGTCTTTGTATCTTGAGTTACCTCAATCCTTTTTCAACTGACTCCACTGTGAAGTGAAAGCCATCATCAGAAGACAGGGATTCAAATTATTTAGAGGAACAGTGTTTGTACAGATATTATCAACTGAGGTGAGGGAGGATGGACCTATCTCTATGATGACACAATGGACATTATTGAACTGCATTGCATTGTCAATAATATATTGAGGCAGTTGTAGGCTAAGCTAAGTCCCAAGGATGGGCAAACACTTTAGCCATCTGAGCAAGTGGCTAAACCTCCTGTAGTTCCCCAAGTCTTAATGAGCCAGCCTCAGTAGCTAATCCCTCACTAGAATTTCCAGCACATTGGGTAAGTTGAGTACAGTCTGTATAGGGTGATAAAGCTCCATCAAATGAACAAACCGGTCAAGAGAAAAAAAACATCCTCAGGATAGAAGTGAGCTTGAAGATGGTTAGATGTTTTTAACTCTGTCTTTTTTTGAAGAATCAGGAAGAAGGTTGCTTTTCTCCCTGCGCAGGTTTGGGAACATGTAAAGATGTTATATTTGTCACATCAAGGATGATGAGAAGTATCCGAGCTGCAGAAGAAGGATCACAAAACAAGGCTGTGTTATAACACACAGTTCAGTTAACTTGGGGGTTGTTATCTGGGTCGGTTTTTAAAGCAACTGAAGCTTCTCATGGGGAAATGTATATCTATGGTAATGTAAAATCTATGCAAATATTATGTATATTATAAGCTATACAGAAAAGATAATGGCTGAATCTTTCAAGACCTACTCTGACTCTCCCAAGTCTGTTGTCTTTGATATTAGTTGCAAACCCTTTCTGACCTCATGAAGAGGAGAAGGAGGAAATAGCTCTGCTCAGTAGAGGAGCTACCCAAATCCTCCGTGGTCGTCATGCACATCCTGCCCCTCGCCAACCATTAAAATTGCCATTAGGAGCAGTTTTTACAGATGGGATTTTCCCTGGCTGACAACACAGTTTCTGTGATTAATACTGCTAGGAGCCCTGCTCCACCCCAGCAGCTGGCTGTCCCTACCACTTTCAATGCTAGCCTGCTTGCTTAAGTAGGTTCAATGTTGCCAGCACTTTGCTGGTGGCAGCCAATGTTTTTCCTGCAGAATTTCAAACTTTTGCTAACGTCGCTGGAGTCTGCCCTGTGTTTGCACTGATTGGAAATTTCCAAGCTGTAGATAGACCTTTACAGGCCTCAAACAGCTGCAGCTCATAACTGTAGCTGCAGTTGTTGCTGGTCTGGCTTGTAGCTGGCAAGGAGGAGGATATTAAAATCCCATAAAGATACTATCAAATTAGAAAATACTGTACAGTGTGCTTTTGTTTCTTTTAAGGATGAGGAAACCAGATGAGAGAGGACTTAAGTTCCCTCTGTGCATATATGCAGAGCGGAAAGAAATTACATTTAACTGACCCCTTGATGATAGGACTTGATATTTGACTATATTTAAYCATGTATGGAAAAGACAGTTGCACTTTTCAACAGCTGCTCTTACTCTGAGCTTCAAGGGGCTAACAAAAAGATTAGGTTTGGGGAGGGATTTACTCCCTCTCTCTCCCTCCCCCACAAAACCTGCATTTTTCATGAGTTTTGGAGTTCCAGGGGGAAAACAAAACAAAACACGTTCTTTACTGTGTTCAAAACTTTACTGCCGTTTCAATAATGTCATGGCAGTATAGGTGGAAGCTGATGGCCAAGAAAGAAAGCAGGCCCTGCAGGTGTGAGAGCATACCCCCCCACTGGCTTTGGGATCCCCCAACGGTGGGGCTCATCTTCGCCTGGCCTCGGAGGAAAGGTCTTACTGACTTCCCGGGTTAGACTCTGAATAGCAGCATGGTTTTTTATTCTGTTTCAAAGGGTTTCAGCCCATTTTCAGGGAGACAACTGACCAATAGTATTGTTGTTGCTGATACCTGGCAAAGGTTTTAGCGGTTGCAGTGCACAGAGGACAGGGTGGGATGATTAATGGACTGAACTCCCCCCAGCCCATAAAGGAGGCTCTTTCAGAACGGGGTCACATCCTGGTGTCGTAACGCTCTGATCTGCCCAGATGTGCCAAAACTCACATGGGATTTTCGGGATGTGGTCAGTGTAGGGACTCACTTTCCAATCTAGACATGTTGGGGGATAATTTCTGATTTCACCTTGAGCTTCTTTATATTCCTGATAATTTCCCCAAACATGTCCACTTCAGAATGTGCCTGACAGATTTATAAATATAAAAGAACATTTGGGGCATAAACTTTACCAGAATATGTTTGATGCGGCTATCAATATTTTAATTAAAATATAAATTAAATAATTAATTCTCTTGGTCCTGTTTCACCAGTAACCTTCACATGAATTAAGTATAACTGAATGCTACCATTTATAACTGATTAAAATTTAAAACCAATATCTTCTGTAGGGGAAAGAGGTAGAGTATTCTAACAACTGCTTCTACACTTTGCACGTATGTGAAGACATTAATTTTAAATGTCCGGATGAGAAGGTGTTGTATGACATGACCCAATATTAATGAAAATAGCCTTTTTGAAAATGGGTTATTGAAAGTATTAGGCATTTAAAAATCCAGCTTAATAAGGAGACTCAGTTTGCACAACACCTAAACTGCAAATGCAAGGAGTGGTGTCTGGTTTCACTTAGGTGCATGTGTCATTCACGTTAATGTCAACAGTAATTGTGCGTGGGGAGTATCTCTTCTAATTTTAAGCTTCAAAATGAGCAAAAGGAAGGAAGCAGCTCAGATTGCTTTCCCACAGTAATACTGAGAAGGCACAATGCTTAGTGTAACGGAGCAGCGAGCATGTCAGCCTTACAACTTCTAGGTAAAGCTGTAGCTCATTCAGGCTCCAGTTCTCGCTGGAACTCACAAACCTGGTGTATTGCAAGCATTAAATCATCATGCCATTTGTTAAATTAGCTAAATGCTATTATTTAAATGATCAGTGGGAACATTTGTCTACACATGTGGGTTATTCAGAAACACAACAGCACTTACTCTGAATATAAATGGGAGTGCTTACTATGTAAAGGCATAGGGACAAAACCCTTTGCTCCTCTGAATAAACTTTCTGATTTAAATACTGCTTGTAGTTATGCATGTAAAACAAATGCAGTTGCCTACTTCGCATCCATGTAGATATGCAGTGAAATGACTTGATATGAAAAGTGTAGTCAAGAAGCCTCCCAGTGATATTCCCATGCTAATATTTTTGTGCATATCTACATGTACTCAGATACACAGTGGCATTTTGTCCCAGACTAAGTAATTACTTCTGTGATTAGGTTTTTGTGTAAACCACGACTCAGTCTTCATCCTTTCACAAATGCACTTTCATTGGTACTTTTATAATTACGAGATCTTCATAGTTGTAAATAAAGTTCAGGGAGATTAGGAATAAAAGAACATTTAATGATCTTAAAACAAACTGGCAAAATGATATTGGTTAAAGAAATATCTTTTGACAGCAACGCATAATGCAGTTCTGGTGCTGATTATCACAGGAAGTTCTTGAGGCCAAAAGCATGCCAAGACTATTTAAAAAGACTGGATATTAATGCAGATAAAAAACATCCCAAATGGTCATAGTTGGTTATTGTCAAAATATTGGAAGAGTGTTTGACCTCATGTTACCCAGCCTAAAACAGTCTCTCTTGTAAGAGCAGAAGGTGGGGCCTCTATCAAGAAGATGCCATCTAAAGCCAGCCATGTTTGGTTGCTTTCCACATCATCTGCTAGGAAAATATGTTTGTTCTCCTTTGAACAGCTTCCCCTGACCGCCCCTATAATGTTGCTTTTCCTGCTACTTTTCTTTCAAGCACAGAATTGTGTTCCTGAAGGAAAGTCCTTTCCAAAGAGAAGCAATAAAGGATATTGTTATCAGTTTCATCAAATGCTCCACCACAGTGCATTGTGAAGTACAAGTTTGTTTCAGTAAGGCATTGGAAGCTTACTAAGTTTCTATTTATGCAAAACCTACATAAATCAGTTACTAAAGTAAATGTTTAGAGCCGAGCAAAAAGGCTTTTTTTTGTTTGTTTGGTTGGTTGGTTTTTCTGGAGAATATTTTTAAAAATCTGCAGATTTTGGATAAACTGGAATAGATATGAACACCCCATATTTAGAGCTAGATCCAAATATAAGTTGCAGTCCAGGTAATTTTGGAGGGAGGGGAAAACATTCATAACACTTCAGTTTAGATCCCAAACCTAGATACCTGATCATGTATCTAAACTTAGGTTCCTTTTAAGGTTGGTGGGAAGAAATGGGTGCTGCAAGCAGTCAGATGTCAGGGGCCTGGCAGACACTTGGCAAGCTCTGGGGTTGCTGAGGTCTGGTGGTGAGTCCTCACTTGCTACTCTCTGCCTTCACTGCATGCCAACCTAAATAAAACATCCCCACGTGTGGTTCACGGGAGAAAAGAAAGGCTGCCCTTGCCTCTCCAGGACTGCCCCTGGAGTCTTCTCCACAAAGGGAGAAGCTCAAAGGACTTCAATGGAGCGCGAGAACTGTTCTTGCTTCCCGTTTGCGAGCATCGGGGCCTCTTGTAGAAGATTCTCAACAGTTTTGCAGATCAGTTCACTCAAAATTCATCCAGGTTATGCATAAGCCATATGAAATTATGGAAATCTCTCACCAAATCAGGCTACAGCACCATTTTGCCATGTTGGTGAAAGTACTATGAAAAACAGAGCCAGGTACAGCTATCTGGTGAATGATTTTCTTCTGTGGTAAACAGCTGTATTCCCTGAGTAATGCTTTCAGTGAAAAATATGTAACTAGATTTACAATTTTTAATGACTGATCTCTGCTGCCATACTAATGTTTATTTTACATATTTTTCCTGCCCTCTTCATCACACAGATTTTTTCTTGCAAGCAAAAGGATGATAGATGTGCTTGGACTGGGAATATGCAAAAAGGCAAAAAGGTATCCACAACTTAAGCAGAATTTAAAATAAGAAAAAGCTTACTGAAGTTCAAAGAATTCAGTTAAGATTTAATTGCTGTTCCTAAAACTTATTTTATTTTTGTCACCTGCTCTTTCATGTTGCTGCTAGCCATTTAGATCCAGGAGGTCAGTCTCTGGTGAACAGAAATTCCCAGTGTTAGCAGCTCTACCTTTATTGGAGTTCTTACATTTAGATATTCACAAATGAGCCCTAGTCTTGGTTTAAAAACTGGGCTGTCTCACTTCTATCTACGTGACTGAACTAGAACACAGAGAAACAAAAAAAAATGAGCAGAGATTTTATGGTTTCCATCTCTGGTTCTGTTCCTGGAAGGCTGCGTGGCGATCTAAAACACAACCCAAGTGTATGTGAACCCATGGGTAAGTATTGCACATTGAGGGCTGTGTGATCACAGCCTATTGTAAGCACAGCACGTGGAAACAGTGGAAGCACCACTCTCTGAGATGGCCTCTCCCTGGCATTTCTTGTTTTCTAGAAGCAGCCTCCTCTGATCTGCTATTTCATCGGGAAGGAGTGCTAGAGGACATACCCTTTGTGCGGCGGAGTACCTTGGATGCTCACAGGAAGCATAAAAAACCACCGCAATGGATTCAACCTTCATATGGGAGGCCGCAGACCAGAACACATCACGTGGTGGAGGATGGGTAGGGCCACCTGCATCCACACGAGCTGAGCACTACTGGCTGTTTTTGCTGATAAATGAGGCTTTTGAGTCATTTTATTGTCGTTGCTTCCCACCTCAGGTGCCAACGTGTGACTGAAGATCTTGCTGCTGTGGGAAAGGTTGCAAAGCTGCAGGGTCACATTGACGCTCTGTGCTAGGATCACTAGAAAAACCATGATGTCATTATAAAACAAGACATGACACTAAAATATGAGGCTGTGAAAGCCTGTCATTTGCAAGGCTATAATATGCACTAATGTAGTGAAAGAGAGAGCAACTTAGATGTTGTGGTGATAATGTGCACTTACTGTATTTCTCTGGGCTGTAAAGAGACCACAACTCTTCATTTTGACAAAGGATAATATGCATCTTTGAGACTGACTATGCAAGAAAATTTAGCTTGAGATGTCAAGTAATCCAGCATGCAACAGAAAGCTGCCAACATCTGCTGAGGTGTCGTGTTTTCTTGTGTGAAAAATACAACTCAGATGTAGCAGCAATCTTTGCAAGGGTCGCACCACTTCAGTGGAAAAACACCACCTAAAGTAGAATATTGTCTGTTTATTTAAAACAAAATTAGGAACCAACAATGTATTATTCATGGTCTTTAGTGTATCCAGAGCGTCTTGTGTGTTTCTTTAACTGCTATAAATACAGATTCAGCTTGCCACACACAGAGCACTTCATCTGAATCTCGTCACATGGGTACATTATTTACATTTCATCCCATCTTAAAATGTGGCTTTCTCTTTTATGCTTGTAAGTGCTGCAGCAATGCCACCCCAACGCAAGGGTGGGTTCCTAGCATTGTGGTCCAGATCCTTTCCTGACTACCAGGATGTCAAATGGCAATGCCTTCCTTCTTATCACAAGTGGCATTTGGACCTTCCATCCTCAAAACAAAAATCAGGGTCAATCTTTTTATGAAAAAATCAGGATGTCAACCTGAATCAATTAACCAAGTTTCCCCAGTTTTCTTCTCTTCTCCTGCCTCCTCTCCCCTTCTTCTGCATGAGCAGTCACTTAAAGTCATGCATGTAATTATCTGACAGTTATTTCAATAATACAAAAATAAATTAAGTAATCCTTCTCCCTTTTTATGACTGGAATCTTGTGCTGAGTCTATAGCTCCTTCCAGGAGCGTGGAGCATAGATATTATTACCATTTTTAGCTGCACTCCGTGGCTTTTATTCGTTTTCACAGATACACAAAATGCAAAAGGCTGTTTGTTTTCATCTCTCTTTATTTTTTTTCCAAGTGTAAACTAAACAACTCTTTTTACATCTCTTGCTGGTTAGCAGCCAATGTAAATGCTTATGCTAGGAGAACAAGCCCATTTCCTGCCGTTAAGGCTTTTTTGTTTATCCTAGGGCTACTCACTGCCACTGCCTGCCCCTGACAGACTATTAACCCCTGTTTCTAGCAGGCGTACCAGATGTTGGTTTCTTAAGCAAATTATTGGTTATTTCACCACATGTCGTTTTTGCAGTTAAGTGTTTCCAGCCTCTCAGAACATTCCATAGAAATAACATCACATTTTCCTCCAACCTGTTAATTAGCATAATTATTTATCAGCCTAAAAACCACAGCTTGAGTTTGTTAAGCAGCAGACAGATACACACTGGACAGTGGCCCAAGAGACTTGAAAGAGTGATGATATGAAAGAGGCTGTGGAAGCTGACTGAGAGGCTGTGGGAAGGCATGCTGTTTGCATTTCCCTCCACCACCTTCTCTGAAGACCTCTCCAGCTGATAAGACACATCTCTTTTTCATGCTGCAGGCAGAGGGGGTTTCAGAGTTACTTGTCTGCCAAGATCTACCCAGCTGTAACAGGGAGATCTGGCTCCGGATGACCACCCCAAAAAAGAGGTGATATGAGAAATATGCACCCTCTGCTATCCCTGGCAAATAGTCCAATCCTCCCTTTGTCTCAGTTTGCTCTTTGTGCAAACATCCAATCTCCCTCACTGAAAGGACGGACAAGATTGCAAAATTTGTAAGACTTCTAGGATGCAATTTCTCCAGTCTGCACGTGAGATAACCAAGAGGGTCTTTGTCCAGCGTTGTGCATGCAATATTCATCCTCAGGTCAAAAACCGTAGTGCCTTGCAGAATACATCGCAAGCAGCAGGTCCAAACTACTCATTAGATACCAATGATGGACAAAATACAAAATTCGTTGATACATTTGAAATGCTCAAGTGACCCCATTTTTTCAAACTGCAAATGCAGATGCAGAAGGTCTGTCTTGGCCCTGAGCAGATAAAGCCTCTCTTGCCCCTGGGCCCCATGTGAGTCTAGTGCTAGAAGTGTTTGCATAGGTCTCTGTATGGGGTGGATTGCACTCAACTTTTGAAAGGTTGGGAACTGTAATTTTCTACCTGAATGTGTCTAGGCTACTTTTATTTAGCTGCACTAAGTCCTGTACTTCTGCCAGCAGCTGTACTGTGGTTTATGCGTACCTGGTAGTTGAGGGATTTCATGTAAAAATTAGTAGTAGCAGTATGGAACAGGGATGGATACGTCTCTAAGTGGCTGCACTCGAGCTTAGAGCCCCAATGGATTTTTTTTTTTTTTTTTTTTCCAGTTAGACTTCAGAAAAATGTAACTTGGACAAATGAACTAGAATGTCCTGTGACCACAGTTCAAACATGTTGGTTCTCCTAAAAAATGTTCGGGACATCAAATTATATTGCCAAGCCTTCCAGTTCATGTGCAAGCCTATAGACATAGTAGGAAGTATCCAAGACTAGAAAGCCGTACAGGGCAGTGATCTCCTAAGTAGCTTCTTTGTTTCAGAATTGTTAAGGATGCTGCAACAGGTTGGTGGCTCTCGGGTATACCTAAAATTACTGTAAAATAAATGTCACAGCACAGTGTGGACCAGTTGTTCACATGACGCATTAGTTGTCATTAGTTACCTGTTAGACATTAAAACATAGTGCATTAAAACGCTCTACTTAATAAACGAGCAGACAACACTTTATTTACTTCAGGGACTGTGTGCATTAATGGTAGCAGTTAATTGGCATGTTCCAAAATCTGTTTTGTTACTTTACTTCACATGATGGATACTAATCTGGGAAAACTCTATGGAGGTTTCAAGTCTTCATGAAACGCGAGGAGCTGTGCTTGCTAGTGTCGTATCTGCAGTTGGTTTTGCTTTATCGTGTTAGTTCCTGTTATACACTGCAGGCCAGATGGCAGCAGGCTGACATGAGTTTGAGTAAGCGGGTGAAGAAACACATGGTCCTATGAACGATGAGCGCATGGCCTGTTTCTCCAGATGCTCAGGGAGATGCTTGATACAGTAAAATGTAATGGCAGACTGACATTTTAAGTCAGCAGCATGGGATCTTCTCTGTTGCTTGAGCAAATCACACCACAAATGGAAACCATTCAACATAGACAATCTTGATGAAACACATTCAGGTCTTAATATAAGACCTCTAGTTACCAAGCCTAGGCTCATGGAGCAAACGTAGGTATGCACATCTCCAAATGTTGAGAGAGATGCTGTAAAGAGAATGGAGAGAAGTGAAAAGTCTTACCAAACTGAGGATCTACTGGCCTTTGGCAGCTGTATTTCTCAGTTAGTCACTTGTGCCTGTTTTTAAAAGAATTGAAGGGTTTTTAAAAACTATTATAACTTTTTACTGACTTAGACGAGAAGGAGCTGTCTGTCAAAAAATAGGAAAGATCATAAATATGATGTTTACAGAAGCCAGCTTCAAATTATCCAGCAAATTATCTTTTGTTGCTGACATTCATTCACTCCTTTGTCTTTTAATATATTTTTTTTCCCTCCCACATGACAAAAAACATGATTTTTCCTTAAATACTTTAGTTGCTGCCATTAATTGTGCACTCACATTCTGTTACCTGTCACAGGAAGGTAAGGGTCTCAGTGAGAACACATTCATTTAGGGACAAATTGATGACAGTTCCTCCTTTTGGTATTTCTAGAATGACACACATGGGCCACATTTTCTCATAGGAAGGAAGAAATATTGATTTAAGCCGAGTGCACAAATACCTGCAGAAACGTAAATGTCTCTGGATCAATGACTAAACCCAATAAACTTTAAAGAAAAATCCTACTGATTTCAAATGAAATTAGTTGTGACTGAAAAAGAATTTTCAGTAAATCATGACAGCTTTGGGCTCTGCTAGATCCCCTTGCCAAAATTCCCCAGATCAAGCAATGCATGCTTGCTATGTTCTGCAATTGCATCTGCAATGACTCACATGTACCACTGGATATCTGGAGCCCAGATGTTACGTGAAAGGGTGAAAATATCACACTGGCCCAGGGTCTATTCTTTCACATTGCTCCCTTGATGATTCCTGCTCCCCCCCTCCCCCCAATGTAATTTAGAGAGAGAAGAGCTGATAAGGTTTCCACATTTCTCCTTAGGAATCTGTGGCATTCACTTGTGGCTGCAATAAATAGGTCCTTTAATACGATCAGCAGCTCAGAAGAATTTTGAATGCATACTGGAGTACAATCTCTTAACCGTTTTCTCTTTATTCCAGTTAGGCCACTTGTCCTGCGTAAGTTTTGGGTTTTTTCATGGTAATTTTAACTGGATGATTCAGTAACACTAGGTACTATTGAGGCAAGATCAAGATGTGTGTCTTGCTATATCAAAGAGGTAAATACACATTCCCTTTAGCAACATTGGCGATAACAGCTTATCCAAAGAAGGATTTTTACCCTTTTTTTCCCCCTTAGAAAGCATTCTATTCCTTCATTTAGACTTAGCGTACTAATGGGCTAGATAAGGAAGGATGACGTAGTCAATACAGTCAATTTTCCTATAGGCTTGCAGTGGAAATTGTCTTTCCAGAAGCTGCAGGCATCAGGATGGGACAGATGAGATTAAATTTTCAAGGCTTACTTTCATTTATGAAGTCAATAGCTTCTGAAGTTGGAAGTGAGGGTGAGCACTCTGTGCGTGCCCTCAGTGCTGTTACTCCACTTTGGATTTCTTTTTATGGTTTTCCCAATGCAAATATACTTTTATACTCCCTACTTGCCAGCAAGAGCATCATTTTACACACTTGCATTATCCACTGTCTTCCTGAGCAGTCATTAGATGATGGAGGGCAAAACACTCTTCTAGAAGAGGATAGAGGATATCTTTTGAGGATATTCAGAGCTGCGGTTTGGTGACTTGCCTTAGTGAAAGCTCTCGAATGAGACATTTCACTCCCCACCCTGCATGGGTTCCCCGAATCTCTCTTGTTACCCAGGTTTGCCTCCAACACCGTCAGTCAGCAGGAAGCTGAGCCAGTGCAGGCTGCGAGGCAGTAGCTCCGCTCCTTGGAAGCACATGAGAGCTCATGGGATAAGAGATCTGACCTTAGAGAGAGGTAGCAGAAGGAAGCATGCAGCCTGCTCACACCATTGCCTCACACAGAGAGGGAAAGAAAGAAACTTCAAGTTGCAGAGTGGCAGAAGGCTGGAGGAGAAGAAGCAAGATCCAGGCAGCAGCCTCCCACCATCCTCCAGCCAGCCCACAGCCCTGACTCTGGAAGCACCCTATGAGGTTCAGTTATCACAGATCAACCCCTCTAGCTGCCTTCGGCCCTCCACAGGGTCCCTAGGAGCAAGGCACTCTGATGAGCACAAAATCCACCCAAGCACCTGGGATCTGCTTATAAACCACCTCCCAGTGAGAAGGCTCCAGCTGTCTGCTGTAGTTACCACCTGCTGTTGCTCTGATCGCGTGCTCCCTTCAAGTGACCTGTAAACTCAGTTCACCTGGGCAGACAGCAGAATCTGGCACAGTTTTAGCCATTCTTTCTTCCATAATGACATCTTCCTAGCTATTCTATTATATTTTATATGTATTTTATCTTTCCATGAAAAAGAGTTGAAGGTTTTTTTTCCAGAGAAAAACTTACAAAATATCAACTTTCATGGGTACAAGCCTCTCTAGCCTTATGCTCGTTAATATACTTAAATAAAACAATAAAACATTAATAATGTTTGTTATTTAAGATTAGTTAAGTGAACACTGGCATTCACTGCTCTATTTCAGCCAGAGGGGCCCATTAACTTTAATTTTCTTTCTCTTTTTTTCTCCACACTGACAAAAAATTTAAAAAATTAAAAAAAAAAAATCATACTCCAGAAATGCCTTCTGTAAAGCCTTTCAAAACTGGTAGAAAAATATCTACCTTGATTGTAAATCCTCCCACTCAGATGCCTGTTTTTTTGAGAGGGTGTTTTTTTTAAAGACTTCAGAAAGTTGGAAGCCAAAGCAAGTTTAGAATAGAAACTCAATAGAACAGCAACTGGTGGCAAACCCTAAACATGCCTCGACTCCTGTTGCTCCAGTAAGATATTTGACTAGCAGGGTTGAAAAATTTGAAGGAGCCACTGTGTTATTTGATACAGTACAAATAATCTTCCTAATTAATACTATTTCTATTTATTTGTGAAAGCTCCTAAAACATAGTTCATAATATTTAACTCTTGTTTCTCTCTGAGAAATCAGACAGGCAGCCTGAGAAGCCTCCAGCGGGCCAGGGCAGCCGGGTAAGCAAGCTCCCTGGGACCCCCGTGCCGGCCGGGCACTGTGCCACTAACCCAGATCTCTGCTGTTGATGCTACTGCTGCTTCTTCCCCAGCAGCGCCAGTGGAGAACAGGGTGTAACCAGCCCTAACTCCCATGTGTTGGCTTGTGTTGGTTTCCCTCTGACCCCCACATTATTTAAATTTCTTTTTTTTTTTTTTTTGTGCGTGTGTGTGTGTGTGCATGCTCTTAATTTAATATAGGTCTGAATCTCTGCTGGAATGCTGGAGCCCAGCACTGCTGCAGCAACTGTAATGAAAAACAGTGGTTGCACACACGAGTTTGTGGCTGGTGCAGGCTCTCCAGACCCGTGCCCGGGCGGCTGCGCTGGCTGCAGCACCCTCCCCTTCCCGGCCCTTCGCTAGACATGCCAGGGGCTGTGCTCCATGGCCTGTTACACAGTCAAATGCTTTCCAGGGGGTTTTGCACCTGAAGTAAAGGCTTTGCTCTCGAGAAACCTGAACTGCTGCTCGGTTAAAATCACCAGCATTTTTCAAAGTGTTGCTTATCTGTGAGATGTCAAGAGAGATCTCACTTCTAATATTCTTTTACACTTCTTTCTGCAGCACCTTCTCAGTGGGTGAGAGCAAACTGATGAGGCTGGATGTGCTACAACGGCCTGGCTATCAGCGTGCAGGAATCTTAATGGCAAGGGTAATCATTTATTTGTGAGCCAATGAGAGACCTGATTTTAGCATTGCACAACACCTTCCAATGTATCCAGGAAAGCAGCAATTAAATTGTATAAATAATTCATTTATCCCTATTTTAAAATTCAGATCTACAGGGGCTTAGAGAAATAAAGTAAGTGGATACAGTCATGAACATTGTTGTACCTCTACTTCTTTTGTGATCATTCAACATCTGCAAACTTTGCACTACTCAGCAATCACCAGGGTCTGTAAAAGAGTGTGAAAAATTTCCTTCTGTGATATTCATCTTCACAGACATGTACCAAAATAACTGTGTCAGTCAGGGTACAGGGAGGTGCAATGTCGGGGTGCAAGCTCTAACTGGCAGCACTTCGCTGGTCAAAACCCTTAGGGGTAAATGTGCTTATGGCAGCAAATTGATGCTACTGCCAGAACTGTTCCTTTACTCAAAATATGTTTTTGTCACTTCTTTACAAGCACAGTAATTGTGTCTATGTTGGGCATGATTTAGTATACTTCTGCCCATGCTGGTAATGAATTCCTAATGTCATTTTCCATAAAACTTCCTCCAGCATTTGCTGTAGTCCTGTGTAGTTACAGTAGTGAGTGCTCAGAGTGGCACATAAGAGTGGGGCATTCTTATCTATAAGGTTGTCTGTATTTATCTTATTATATTGTATTATATTATACTATATTTTCTTTTCTGGCCAGAGACAGGAAGTATAGCTCAGACAATGAGAGTAAAAAACTACCCAGGCTGAGAAGCATGGCTTCGCTATGCTATGTCATGGCTCTGTATCGAGATATCTAGAAGAAACTGAAGATGTGCATGGTATATTGCCAAAAAGCATTCCAGTGAAAGATACCCAGCTAAGTCGAATCTTTGGAGCAAAGTCTCCTGATATCAGCCTATAGACCCCTGGTACTCTACAGACCTGGAGTGCATGCTTGGAGGGGTAATACTATCTTTGTAGTATTTCAATTCAAAGTTAAATAAAGATTAATGTAAAGAGACCTCCTTAGAGTAAACATCAGGATTATTTTGATCTTCTTCATCAGAAGTGTTGCAAAAATGGCTTCAGTTTGTAACYCTACTTAGAAGAACGGCTGAGTGACCCAAAAATGCCACAATGACATTTCACCTTATCACTCCTAGTGATGCAACACCAAACATTCAGGCATTTTGTATTATTGGTAAAGATTCCAAAATCATATTTTTATGACCCATGTGAAGAAAACATAGGGTCTCATAATTAACAATAAGCCACACTTAAAAGTTGAGAGTTTTCACACCTTTGCTCTAATTTATTTTAGTCAGTAGTATTCATGAAAAGATTATACACTTACACAGGAATTGATGGGAAATCTCATCTGAATTTTGTTAGACCTCTTAACTTTCTTCACAACATTTCAGAAGCTCTGTTACTAGCCAAATCCAGATAGTACAGAAGAAATGGAAACAAGAAGTAAGTTCACTGTAGCAAGTTTCAATGCCATCACTTTGATTTTGGGGTTGGATCAGGGCTGGTTCTTACATTCTTCTGAATAGCTCACTTACTCCTACCAAGGGGTAACAGGAAATTTGACACTATTCCACACAAAGATGCAAGAACAAAATCAGTTTCCCATGGAGAGAGCAATTTAGTGGCATTTCCATCCAGAATCCTACAGAAAATAAGCTTGTTGGCCAAAGACTAGAGACATGAGAGACTTCTGCCAGAAAAAAAATAATAAAAAAAAAGCTTTTCAGTTCAATCACAAGTCTAAACTCATCTGAAGCTCAGAAATCCTTTAGAAAATTTGTAGTGTATCTGAGCAAGCCAGAAAAAAGTCAGAACAGATTTTAGGACATGGTAAGAAAGCTTTGTGGATTTTAAGGAGTGGTATAACTATCTTCGCTATCTTTCTTACAGTAAATTCTTGCTATCTTTCTTACAGTACGGTAATATTTTCTAGGATAAACACATCTGTTATGCTTAATTACATTTTCTTACAAACATAAAACTGGCCAAATTCTGCATCTGGCTGTGCTGGGGTAAATTCACAGTGAAGCCTGTAAACTCAGTAGAATAGCCTATAAAATCAGCTGAATTGGTTCAGATTTGCCTACTGGTAATTTAGAGCAGAGGTTGAGCACAGTTGGCTCTAATCTATGTAAAGTGACAGTGTGGAAAATTGGGAAAACAAAGTCTTGCCAAATCAATGGAGTGACTCAGAAAAGATTGCCATTGAATTACAGTCCTCTAAGCAGGCTACTCATTGCAAGAGAAATGCTCTCTAGCCTTGCATCAAGACAGAAACAGCATTTTTTTCCTGAATTCTTGCAATGACCTCAGTGTTAAATCAGGTTTCTGAGGTAGAAACCCAGCATATTTCTTGAGGTCATTTTTTCTGTAGGACTTGGACAGCCTCTGCTTTGTGTGTATACTTTTTTTTTAAACTTTCATGTATTTTCAGGAAGTGATATCATATGAACATGCTGGTAAAATTAGCCTGAGGCTTTTACTCCATTTATATACAACAAAAGAAATCTTTGTCACTAATTACTTACAAACTTATTATTGGTCCCTTGTAACTGCATAGCCAATGATTACAGCAGAAAAACAATAATTTTATGTAGTTATGACTAAATACCAGCACAACCCTCATATTATCAATAATCACTGTAATAAAGCTGGCTTATTGTTCTAGCATTAAAAGGTCCCAGTATATACTTGGTGCTTATGTTAACTGGAGCTGTGTTTCAGTTTAATATCATTTCTGGGAATACTGAGATAATAAAAAATTACTGGCTTTCATATGATACACATATGCCAGAAGGGACAGTCTCTGGTTTTCAGGCCGCCTCATTAGTAAAGTTGGCCTCTTCAAAAAGGATTCACATTTTAATAAATCTCAGTGCCTATGCATATTTTTTTCTCTAGAGAACTTTCAAAAGATACCAGGCACATACAGTATATCACCATTTTTTTTCCCAGTAGTGTGCAATGGTTTCTTATTACAGAACAGTACAAATGAGGTTACTTTGAAACATATATACGCCATATATGAGACAAATAATGTTGGTTAAAAAAGAGTTGAATTGCCTGTGGAACTTCAACCCCTGAGCTTGAACTTTATGCTCACGTATCTCTTCTTCTGCAATAGCGGGATGTTTTCTGTAGGGGATAACCCAATTTTGATAAGTTCAGCCCTACATTGACATTTTCTCCAAATCCCCAGGCCAAATCTAGATTTACTTTTGGGGAAAGGAAACAGATGATTTGATTTATACCTATCTTGCTTTGCAATGCTCGGACAGGACTGACGGTGAGTACGGTAGTGCAGAGCAGCTTTTCCAGAGAGGTCAGTCACCGAGCGTGCCTGCTCAGGCACTGAAGCCTTTCCCATCCCCAGAAGCTGCTGGCATGAGCACCGCTATGTGGAAGCTCCCTGGGCTCCCGAGCACGAAAACTGCTGGAGTTGGGCAGCCCCCACCTGCAGTGCCCACCAAACGCTCACAACAGAGAGGACAGGCAGCTCGTGTAAATGGAGATGAGCCTGCGCAGCTTTAGTCACTTGCCTTTACTGAGTGCCTGTCAGATCCTGTAAGACACAACACTGTCTAATGGCTTGGGCACCAGCCCACCACTCCAAACCTGCTTAATTTTAAATTTTGCCTCTGCCACCGCATTGGTGTGTGGTCATGGTGCTAAACTGTCTCTGTTGGTACTTTCACAGATGAAGCAGGCATAATAACGTACTTGTATCAGCTTGAGAAGGAAGCATACAAAGAAGAAACCTCTTGTTTCTTAATGACACTGAAAAAAGCGTGAAAATGAGATAAAGTTTAATTCAGCCTGTGTTTTGACACTTCACTGAAGCCAGGAGTTCACTTTGCACGTCCCCCCTCATGACTCACTATAGGGTAACTTGCAGGCAGAGTCATGGGGGGAATAATGTCTGCAGAGCTCCTCACTGAGACTGTTGCAGAGGAAGCTCTCAAAATAAGCGATTCAGCCTCAGGAAGGCTTTTCCTTCCTGACAGATCCATACCAAATGGCGACAAGGGAGATGCATGCCTAGAGGCAGCCATGTGGATGTCGGGGTGGAAGTTGAACTACACTACATTACTATAACACTGCTATAACTTTAAGGAAAAGTAACTTATTTATAGCTGCAGGATAGCTACATAGTCTGGCTGAAGTGAGAACAGTATACATAATTTGCTGAAAATATGCCAGTTAGTTTTTCCCTTGTCCCCATGCTGCCCAGTTTAGTAGCATGAATCAACACACATGCAAACAGAGGTTTGCCTGACAAAGCACATTCAAAGTACAGTATTTAGGCAGGGATATCATGTCAATCAGAAAAATGTTACTGTCTTGCTGTTCTTATATGCAGTGGGAAGGTTTCAGCACTTTCATTTAGGTCCCCTCCAAAACATTCTCAACCCCCAAAAGCCACTGCTGCCTTTTATATTAAATAACAGAACCAAAAGCAGCAATGAGGAAAACATATAAGCATGTGCTTGCAGTTAATGACTCTACACACATGCTGAAGATTAAATGTATACTTTGTGCTTTCCTGGATGCAGGCCAGAGAAGGCAGCTCACAGGATGAAGTCACTAATGAGTATAGTATACAGCTCACAGCACACTGCTGGGAACTTTTTCTTCTCTGCTGTCTAGCAGTTTTAAAGGAAAAGACTGCAGTCTTCCTTCAGTGCACAGAAGGAAGCTGTGATCTTTAAAGGGGGTTTGTATCATGACTCTTGAAATGAGAGTCACATGGGCACGGTTCTGACAATGGCAGTACATTGACCTACCCTGGGGAAACATAGGTAAAACCTGTAGTCCGTATTGAAACAGCGCAAACTGGGGTCCAGCTCTGCTTGTCACCATTGTACCATTTTTCAATGTTTCTGCATTTCTTTTGTTTGGTTGTGCATGTATAATGACATACAAATTGCCAATCACAACAACTGGTGCCCTTTCCTGTGCTCCTCTCATCCCTCATGGGGTTGGACAATAAAAGCGGAAAGAATTTGCCCACCCTTTCCAGAAACATTGCAAACAATTAATAAGTAAGTGTGGGTATTTCTTGCTCAAAATAGAAACCCAGTTGGTTTGGAGGTTCCTTCTGGTGGATAAGGAAAATAAAAATTGTTTTGTTCATTTCGTTTCTCCTCCCCCCCGCCCCCCAAAAATTGCAGCATTTTTGCTTTTGATTTAATTGGCTTTCCCTGGATTATTATTTCAATGAATTATGGATTACATGAAGGATGAAAGCATGAGAATTTGAGAACTCGTGTTTATGAGAAGAGGCCAGCATCTCTCTTGCCCAATGCCTCTTTGGGTTATTCCTTTGTGCACAGTCATTCACATTTACCGCAGACTGTAGTCCTACAGAACATAATGCATGACAACAGACATGGAGATCTAATGCTTTTGTACATAGGGACAAAACAGCACATAAGGAAAAGATAAGAGGTTTATATTACTTTTTGGATCCATCTGTTGACTTCAGCTGCATTAACCCGTTCAACCAAATCCTAACCAGGATCAAGCAGTGGGAAGGACACACTGATCGGGTCCAGGGTTGATGTTAGCCTTGAGTTCAGGCAGCTGTGCAATGCACAGCAAATACAATGCACAAAAGCCAGATCAATGGGAAAACAGGAAGGGAGGGGAAGCATGCCTATGGTTTCTCATTTAAGCAAATACAACTGGACCATGTCACAGTTGTAGTGATCACGTCCACCTCTATTTACAGTGCCTGCATGTGCCTGTGTATGGAAATTGTCTCTGAAAATGCCAGTTCCAGAAGCAGAGGAGCAGCCATGATACAGAACAAAACCCTTAAGACAGGAAAAAACAAAGTGCTGCCCTGTAGGCTTGACAAGCACCAAGGGCTACCCTTCCCTGACTTCATTCAACCCCAACCCCCTCTCTGCCTCCAGGAAAAATAGCTTTGTCTCTCCAACCCAGCTTCCTTCTGCTGTAATGCTAAGGACTCAGAGAAGTGGTAGTCTTACATAAATCAAGGTACTGAGACTAGTGATAATCTTTTAAATGAAAAAATACTCCAAGGACAAATCTCTGTGATAAACAGGAAGAGGCTGCAGATCAGGCGATGTTGCAGCTTTTCTCTTAGTTTGATCTAGCAGACTGAGAATCAGCATAATTACAAATAAATAAAACATCTCAGCCTGTAGCTGCAATGCCAGGGCAATGCACTTCTCATTCTGCAGTCTGAATGCTCCTCACATGTTACTTTCCCTTTTTGCTCTACCCAGTTGCTTGCAAGTGCCCATTTTGAAAAAAACCTGCATATGTTCGTTACCTTAAAATCCAGTGCTTCTATTCACAGGTTTCTTTGTCCTCCTCGTGTGCTATGCTGTTTATAGCAGGAACTATCCTGAGGATGGTGACAACCTCTGGTGGCTGGGGGCTTTGTCCAGAGCTGGAAACAATCTCAGTCTGACTTTGAGCCTGATTTAGGTGTCATGCACTGATCAAATGCAGMGTCGGTTCTGTTCTCTGGCTGAGATGTGTTTTATCTTCAGGGACTCCTTTTCTCTTCCAAAAGCACAAGCTAAGACAGAGGGAGAAATGAAATGCAAAGGAAAAAAATGGTGAAGGAAAGCAGCAGGGAAAAAAGAGGTATGGGAATGTGTATTTAATACATTGTTTAGATGACAGGTGTCAGCTTCTTAACACAGGACAGTTTGGCTTTGTCTCTGGAGTGTCTACCTGCTCTATGGCTGTAGGGTATTTACAGCTACAGAGTGGGTCAAATTGCCCTTGGTGATAGCTCTCTAGCCTTGTTAGTGACTCTTACTTGTCCTGTTGTCTACAGTCAATTTCAAAATGCAAGCAGCAGTTCACATTTTCTTACCTGTGGTTTAGCCCTGCATGAGCCCCTGGCTGTTAAGTAGGATTGAAGAAGGAGGTTTTAACAAGTATTTAAAGTTTCCCATTAATCTCTTTGTTTTCTTGTCTTTTGATAGCAGGCTAGCTGTCTCCCAAGAGCTGACACAATTGCAAGAAGGAGGTGCTACAGTGGTGATGCAATTGCTGATGGGGGGACAGACAGAAGGGGAATGTTTCATTACCTAATCTTCCCCTTGTATATGGCTTTCACCATGTTTGATTTTCTAATCTTTTTTTTTTTTCTGGCTTTACATATTTTTAAATCATAAACAAATAAAGATTAGAAAAGTCAAACAGTCTGAGTCTGCCTCTGTGTTAGCATAGTGGGTAGTTTCATAATATAAAAGTTTATTTCTAAATAAGGCAAAGATGAGTTCTTCCCAAATGAGCTGGAGCAACAAAAAGAAAAAATCATCGCTGTTGTTGTCACTGGTATGTGCTAGTGAACTTTATCACCGTCTAGCAGGGTTTTGAGGCAAGGGACAGTTTCTGAGACACGCAAGTAAAATAGGTCATTAGCATAATGTTGTTAGGCTCCTGTGAATTGTCATTGTTAGAATGAGTCAAAGCTCTTCTCCCCATGTCAGGCAGCAGAAGTACACCCTTCCCTTCGGATATGGTCACGGGCATTTTGGTTGAACTCAGAATGTAATAGCTGGTCTCCTTTTTAGTCCTCCTTTAGTCCTTTTTTGTCTGATCCTTTTTCTCAGAAGCTTTTGCCATGTATCTTGTGTCACCATACCTGCTGCTTCCTGGAGTGAGTGGGAAAGTCCTGTTCAATGCAATTGTGTTCAGTATAATCTGATTGAATTCAAATTATAATGTCCACCTGGATTGGTCAGAGATACAGATATGCTGGAATGGTTCTTCATGGCCCGTGAAAGGTCTGCAATCAACTTCCGTCAGTCTGTATCTGATACGTCACCCACTCTAGACATTTCTTTGTCATCCCTAGCAGGAGTGACCTCTCTGTGAGGTTCCTTCAAGGTATTCTGAAAAGCACACATCTCACCCTTGTGACAAATCTCTTATCGTAGCAAGTGTGAGTTACTAGACGCAAAAGAAACTCTGGTACTTACACACCAACATGCAGAACCAAACCTGAACATTGCACTGTCCTGAATACCCTTGGATTATTTTTCAGAAACGAAACAGAAACATTTTCCATTAACATTAATTTGCAAAGCATAGTTGCTTTGCTTGGATGACATGAGAAAAGATTTTTCCACAGATGGTAGATGAGGAAAGAAGGAATCAGATCCTGCTTTGCAAATGCATACAGCCCTGAGCCCACAGGGGGATGGAGCAGTGGCGTTTGTGACGGCCAAGGGAGACTATGTCTGTGGAGATCTCTTGTTTAAATGTTGGCAACACATTATTGATTAGCACCTGCTCCTCAGGTTCAAGTGGGACATTGTGAGTTTATAGATCATATAAAATGTTTCCTCAGGTGCAAGGACCGAGGTGGTGTGTTTGCATAGTTATTGTTAAGCTGGGAGTGAAATTAATTCAAATGACTTGTGAATCTCCAGGGAGGCAGGAAATGGGAAGTACCAATTTCCATGAGGTAGGACGCGCTTGGCCAAAATGGGTTCTTGATTACACCTCAGACTTTTGATCAGTTCCAGGATCCTGCAGAGATGGGAGTGGAGCCAGGATCTGTCCTGGAATTGCTGTGCCTCAGCCTATGTCTCGAACTAAAACATCGATAGGTTCCCTCGCTCTTCTCCCCCTGCAAACTTTCTCCTCTTCTGTTTTAATTCCAGCTAACTTATTTTTGGCCAGTGTGCAGTGGGAAGCTATCCAAACTCTTTCCACAGACTTTATTCTCCACACCGGCAATCACAGCTGTCATGACTTCATAACTATGAAACAGTACTGCAGGCGGGTGTAACAGGCCCCGGATTGTATTCGTCTGGCAGGAGATATAAAGTGGCAAACGCAACCTGTATAATGCTTGACCTCATGCTGTGTTATTGCAGAAGAACACTTTTATCATGCACACAAATCACTTGAGCTTTTTTTTTTTCCTTCTTTCTCTTTTCTTTAGCTCAGAAGGTCAGTATTTTCAACACACTCTAACCACTAAAGAAAAAAATGTGTTCACAAATAAAGTCCATAAATAAGAATGGGTTATACTGACCCAGGCTGAATACCTGTGGTAACAAGCTGGTCCTCTAAAGGCCATGGCAAAGCTCCCACTGACTTTATTTGGGCCAAGAATTCACTCTTAACCTTCATTTTCTCTGTATTAAATGTGATGCTGGTACTGTACTCTGATGAAGGACACATGTAGATCTACCTATATGGCAATTTTATTATATTTTTGTCTTTTCAGTGGAAACTGTCAGAAAAATAATATGAAGAAATTACAATTAAATGTACCACTGAATTTTTTGCTCTGCTAACCCAGTCCTGCTGGGTAGCTGCTCCATGCTGCTTCCAGTGATTTTGATTGCAGCTGAAATCTTCCAACCCATTATCTTCCTGAGATGGGGTAACAAGCCTTGGGCTGTATCGTTCAGTGGTGTTGGCTTTTCCCTCTTCTTTCTATGCATGCTTTCCCCAACAGTGACATAATGAATAGCTGTGACATTTAAGGTAATGACGAAGCAGTTCTTTGTGAGGAATCAGGAAATTTACCCCTTTTTGAGGATTTCAGTCTCTCTGGAGACTTTAACAGACATCAGGGCATTGGTTTCTATGTAGAGTCTATTTAGAAGAAATATCTGCTTAGTCATATGGGTTAGCAGTTTCTAACACAGAAAGCTCATGCTCTGCAGCACATTTGAAGGAGCTCAGACAAGTCTCTTGTTTCATCTGTTTCTTTCAGTTTACCAGTTTTACTTAAGCAGTTTCGGCAATCAACTACGAACCCGCCACTGAGTGTGGATGAACACACCTGAAACTACATACAGGAGACTGAGTCTGGCTCTACGTGTCAGGTAATAGTACTTAGCATTCACTGGGGCAGTACTTTTCTGCAGCCCTTACCCTATCTTCTGCTGTATTCTGCTGGCCATGTTGCATTATGCATTCTCATGAAAATTTGAGGGATTTTAGCATATGTGTGTATATATATGTGCACATATAAATACACAACATATATACATGTATATATGTTTGTACATATAAGTTTTATATTCATACATGACTTTTCTTCCTGCCCTGCATTGTGCAGAAAGTATATCCACACAGAATACACACATAATCTTACATAGACAGGGACATACTATATATATAAAAATGTTTGTCAGTTTGTTTTTTATGGCCCTCTATCTTAACTACTTTCTATTGCTTTGGCAATCACATTTTGCTGGGGGTAAGATAGATTTATTGTTGGTTTTGCATCAAATTGACAGGTACAATTTCAGTTAGATTTTGCTCCACTACAGGTCTCCCTAGTCTGCTGGTAGATTGGATCGGTGCAACCAAGAGTGTTTTCCAGGGTTTACAAATTTGTCATTAATATGTAAATCATGCAGTTGTGATGAAAAAACATAATCTCTGTTCCTCGAGAGGGGAAGTTTGCTGGGCGAAAGCCTGTTGTCCTCTATGCAAAGCATGCCTAAAATATGGTGCATTTCTGTAGTTACTTCTGTTTTCAATTCAGAGGAGAAAGGGGCATGAACTGAGGCAAAAATTAATTCTTTGTAATCTCCTTATAAATTTGTGGACATAACCTATGGTCAAAGTCATGCCAACCACTAATTGCAAAAGGGTCAGCAGGACTCCACCCACAGTAATTAACTGTAGCATCACAAGGGGCAAAGTTAACACTGAAATGCTTCTCCTTTGCTGACATGCTACAGCTCTGAGCTATACAAGAATGAGCAGTTTTCAAATGATTAAAGTGAATGCATCTATCAAAAGTCAGTATTTTTGCTTTTTGTCATTTGTATTACTATAGGTAGCCAGCCAAAAAAACTCCAGTGAAAGAAATTTTACTGCTGCAGTGACACAAGTGAACATCTGTAGACAAAAGTCCTTCATAATATTTCTTTTAAATATTTAGTTTAGATTACAACTTCCTTGACTGAGAAAAACATTTTGCAGCTATAAGGTGCTGATTGTACAGTTGCTGAAGAACCCACATAACAGCAGGGGTGAGGTTTTACAGGCTCCACAATAATGTCCAAGCTATTAAACATCAAGCAACAGCATTTTTTTGGCCTAACCTGAGAGCTCTCCAGGGAGAAGCCATAAAATATAGCCCTGTACAAGATGTCACCCACAGGGGCCACAGTGAGTTTGTGGATTAAACTTCAAGTGATTAACATTGATGTTTAATAGCTGCTAACAGTGTGAGTGCAGATGTAACCAGTGTAAGAAAATGTGGTCAGTTCCTTTGTTACAAACATAGAGTGAATCAGCCCGAAAAGGTAATACTTGTGAAGCCAGACCCAAGACCATTTACCAATAGTAAAACCAAGTAGTCCCAGGTTTGGGTGTTTTTTAAGCACTTATTAAAAAGAATCACCAACAACACAGGGTGCCGTGGAAAATCCCTTGCTAGACAGGAGCAACAGAGGTGAAGCGCAAAGAGCAGTGGGAGACTTCAGGACTCGGGGAGGCTGCCAAAGATGCTTTGGTTCAGGTCATAGCTGGGAAATCCAGCCACTAGTGCAAAAAACAGAAAGGCGAATGAATGGATGAATAGAGTCAGTGATTCAATTTGTCTTCAGGTTATAAATTGCTCAGCTGGGACCAGCAAACAAGCTCTTGAGCCAAATCACAGACTATCTGCGCCTTTCAGTCTTGGAGGTGGCAAAGGTAAGTACAGTAAGATATACTCACATGCAGGACAGACTACCCACATGCTCTGCAGTTCAGCATGTGCAAAACAGTTTGAGAGTCTTCCTCTTGCTGGCTTTTGGATACTGTACACCATGCTCTGGATTCAGGGCCATGCATGTTTTCTATAAAAACAAACCTAGTCAACAGGGAAGTTTTTTATTAAGTTAGGAGCATTGGCTCTTGAAAGAGAGAGTTTTCTGATACCAGTCCTATTTTCAGTTATTGAGTCCTGAGAAAAAACCAGCTAGGCTGACGGCCTTGCCAAGAGCAAGTCTTTATTTAACTGTTGCACATGCACTATTCCAAGCTAGCAATTTCAGGCTTCTGCACATCACCCAGCTGATCTTCCTTACCATAAACTGCAATATGTTTTAAGAAATATTATCTGGACATTGTATCCACAGCGCTGGTGCCTGCAGCTACTGGTGGCGGGCTTAGAAACGCATAGTCCAAGCAACCAGATACGTCAACCTATGCAGGCACCTATGCAGCATAGACCCTGTGGCATCTGTTGCTGCTGCTTCCTCTGATAGCAGCACCCAAGCAAACAAGGTATGGAGATCCCCGTTTTAAGAGATGCAGGTTGTATCAATGAATTTCACTCAATCCTACTCCAGAAATGAGAATGAATAAACTAGAAAGAATATGTCAACCCTGTGCCATATACTTCATACCCAGTTTCTTGATGAAGATATGTTGAAACATATGGAAGGCAGGGAGGTGATTAAAGACAGCAAACATGGCTTCACCAGGGGCAAATGGAGCCTGGCTAATCTAGTGGCCTTTGACGATGGAGTAACTGCATCAGTGGACAAAGGAAGAGCTATGGATGTCATATATCTAGGCTTCTGTAAGGCCTTTGATACAGTCCCTGACAACATTCTCGCTGCTAAATTGGAGAGATATGGGTTTGACAGATGGACTGTTAGATGGATAAGGAACTGGCTGGATGACTGCGTCCAAAGAGTTACAATCAATGTCTGAGCATCCAAGTGGAAACCTGTAGTGAGTGGTGTCCCTCTGGGGTCCATACTGAGACCAACACCATTTCCTATATTCATCAATGACATAGACAGTGGGATTGAGTGCACCCTCAGCAAGCTTCTGGTTGACACCAAGCTGAGTGGTACACTTGATTCACTATAGGGAGGGATGCCATCCAGAGGGACGTTGACAGGCTTGAGGATTGGGTCCATGTGAACCTCATGAAGTTCAACAAGGTCAGATGCAATGTTCTGCTGGGTCAGGGCAATTCCCAGTATCAATACAGACTGGGGGATGAGGCGATTGAGAGCAGCCCTACAGAGAAGGACTTGGGGATACCAGTGGATGAAAATTGGAATGAGCCGGTAATGTGCGCTTGCAGCCCAGGAAGCCAGTTGTATCCTGGGCTACATTAAAACAAGTGTGGTCAGTAGGTAGAGGGAGGGGATTCTGCCCCTCTACTCCACTCTGGTGAGACCCCCCCCGGACTACTGCATCCAGTCTGGGGCCCTGAGTACGGAAAGACATGGACCTGTTATTGCAGGTCTAGAGGAGGGCTACAAAAATTGTTAGAGGGCTGGAAAACCTCTCCTGTGAAGAAAGGATGAGAGAGTTGGGGTTGTTCAGTGTGGAGAAAAGAAGGCTGCAGGAAGACCTTATTGCGGCCTTTCGATAATCTAAAGGGGGCTTATGAGAAAGACGTTTTACCAAGGCCTGTAGTGATAGGACAAGGGGCAACGATCTTTTAAACTGAAAGAGTTTAGACTGGACATAAGGAAGAAATTTTTTATGTTGAGGGTGGTGAGACAGGTTGCCTAGAGAAGTTGTGGATGACTCATCACTGAAAGTGTTCAAGGTCAGATTGGATGGCGCTTTGAGCAACCTGATCTAGTGAAAGGTGACCCTGCCCATGGCAGGGGGGTTGGACTAGATGATCTTTGGAGGCCCCTTCTAGCCTAAACCATTCTGTGATTCTATGTTTGTATGTTGTTTATTACGGGTAATACTACTGAGGCTGAAATTGTCATCATTATATATAGTGAGCTGCACTCTCAGGGAACCCCCTTTCTTCAATTACTTAAAGAAATTCAGGAAATATAGGGCAGAAAAATTAAGATTGAAAGAACCTTCTTGGCTCACTGAGTCCTGTGTAAGCCTTTTGAGTTTTAGTGTTGCTTGGGGTTTTGAGTGTGTAAGTGTGTGCTGTGTCACTCATTTTTCTTGTGGGAAGTAGTATATGTCTGTGTGGTGGGACTGATTTATTGTACAGCCAGTTTTCATCAAGCATCAGCTTTCTATGCATTAGGTCAAATAATAGTAAAACTATTTGAATAATGTGAAACAATTTACAAAGCAATTATAGTCACCCTGTCTGAGAAAGTAAACAGGGGGATAGAGGTAATACATAATTTTAAAGTTATGAAGTAGGACTGAGGCAAAATCATATATACAGTCCAGGGTTCCTAAAGAATTAACTTCCAGCTCCAACTAGTAGACAACCCTCCCTACATTTATTCTCATTTAGGTAGCCATGCTATAGTTAATATTTGACTGACTTTGATCCCATTCCACTCTATTTATTAATTATGGCTGTATAATGCAGCACTTTTGTAGGAAATCATCCAGTGGGGCATTTCCATGCCGTGTCTTCTTCCTACATAACCTGGATCAGCAAAAATGGCATAAAAGACACTGATTGTCTGAAAGGACAATCCAACAGACACATCGCATTCACGGGGAAGGAAGAAGGAGCTTATTCTTTTAGCAAACAGCAGTAATGATGCTTTTCTGGCTGTGGAAGAGGTAAAATTCCTTCATTTGGGTATTTTTAAAATTCTTTTTATATTAGGTAACTGTGCTGTCCATTTGTGTTTGTATAGCAGAGAGTCAAAGAAATTAGTTGTGGAAAAATGTCTTCCTCATCTTCCCAACCACCTGACTATTCCTAAACCTCATTCTCCCTTGTCTGCCATCCAGGCATTATTCCAGCCTTTTACACTTACTGCATATTCTGTATTAAGCAAAAAACCAGACATCACCAGCCTCCGGTTTATTTCCTCCTCCTAATGTACCAGTTGATTGCTGGTAGTTAAAATCTCCCATTACTGCCACTTGGCCTCTTTTACATGCTTTTTTTATTTGTACAGTCATTTCACAGAAGATAAATCACAAATTAGTAATTCCATGGTACTGATAGCACAGTGTACTTTCCTGGATCTTCAGCATGAGAAATGAAATATGTGCTTGTAGGTCTGTCCCCAGGCTGCTTGTGCTGCCTTTTAGTGAGGAGCCTTGCTAGCTGAGGGGCAAAGCAGTGGCAGGAAGCCATTCAAAAGCCTGCCTAAACGTGTTGCTTATCTATTTGTTTAGTAATACTTTACATTTAATGGCAGGTACCTTTAAAGGTATGAAAGGTATGAAAAAACATATTTTTAATATGCTTTCGTATATTTTCAGTTACATTTTATTATATTTAAAGGCAATGTAATGTATGTGTAGTATAATTGTAAGCCTGCGAGTGCAAGCAGGGATTGTATTTTACAGATTTATCGCTGCTTACAGTTGGAGGCCTGCTTCCAAAGTGAAGTTTTGCAGCACTGACTTCTGCAAAGTCAACTTTTATTATACACACTATTGACTTTCCTATGAGGACAGGCTGAGAGAGTTGGGGTTGTTTAACCTGGAGAAGGGAAGGCTTTGGCGAGACCTTATTGCTGCCTTTCAAGACTTAAAGAGGGCTTATAAGAAAGATGGGGACAAACTTTTTTGTAGGGCCTGTAACAATAGGACAAGGAGTAATGGTTTTAAACTAAAAGAGGATATATTCAGACTAGATAGAAGGAAGAAATTTTTTACAATGAGGGTGGTGAAACACTGGAACAGGTTGCCCAGAGAGGTGGTAGATGCCCCATTCCTGGAAACTTTCAAGGTCAGGGTGGTCAGGGCTCTGACCAACCTGATCTGGTTGAAGATGTCCCTGCCCATGGCAGGGGGTTGGACTAGATGACCTTCAATGGTCTCCTCCAACCCAAACCATTCTGTGATTCTATGATTCTATGATTTCCTGACACACCTGAAGGATATACTAATGTATCTATTCCACTAAGAAAACTGTCTAAGAAATGTAGGTTTTATTTTGAATAATGCATTGCTAGCATCTCCACATTGTTCACCTAACTAGTGTCACTGCTCAAAGTGTGCTCACAACCTGGCCAGTGGCCAGCCCTTGAGGAGGTGAGCTGGTGCGCATTTTTCCTCTGATCAGTCAGCTGTCTGACAGATCCTTCCAGAACAGGGGAATTAGACATTTGATGTGCCCTAGAAAATCCTTCTGTGACTCTCTGAAATCACAGAAATGCCAAAAATCCAACTTTGCTTGTTCTAAAGAGGAAGACAAAGATAATCCTTTGTATAAGTAATTTCCCCAGAAAAAGCCTAATTAGAATTTGTGGCATCAGTGAAATAGTTTGGTGTGCAGTATAAAGAGATTCAATTAAAGAAAAACAAAATGTCTGATTATTTCAAATATGGCTATGGATGAATGGAAAATAGTTTGAGTTTTTTTGTTTTCTACAAGGCATTTTAAAACAGACTTTACTTCAGAAGACTAATTCTTCCCGTTCAGTCAGAGTGACATTGGCATTACAAGCATCCAGGGGTAAATACGATGGTTCAACAGGCAAAGCTAAGCAATTGCTATGTTAGGTCTTTAAAATGGATGAAAGTTTGGAGGGAATTTCCTTGAAGAAAGACAACTTTAAAAAGTGCCTTCCACTGCGGCACATGATCCTCAAGTTGACTTTTCTTATTTTCAGTGTAAATCAGCCAAATATCATCTTTCTTAATTTGGAGGACCAGCATAGAGGTATTTCAGGTCACAGTCTTCTTTAAGTAGTCAAATTTGCATCTGCACTCCATGAGTTCAGTTAAAGAAATCCAGTTAAAGAGATTTCCCACAAAATGAAAGGTCTAAGAAACAATGTGCATTTCCATCCATGCCAAAACTCCCTCAGATGAAGATGCTGCTCTAATTTTAAAATGTGTACAGGAAAACCTCAAAGAGAAGCAAGCTAAAATGTATCTTTGATAATATAAAGTGTTAAAGGGGCTTAAAACACTGATAAAACTGGTTGCTGAAGTAGAACTAAGTGGGAAATGCAACAGCTCCAAAGAAAGGCATTTACAGTGGAAAAAATACAGTACAGTAAATGCTTTTCTGACTCAAGTATTTCGAACTGTGATTGTGATAAAATGAGATATCAGAGGACTAACAAAATATGTGACAATGTGGCAATTAAATAGGCACACTGTCTACTACGGTAACATTTAAAGTAGTTTTAAAATCCTTCAGAATGTTGTATGGATTTCATGGCTTGGGTCTGTGACAGCTGATACTCTGACTTTTGACGTGAATTGGGTAGGGCATACATACAATGAATTCTAAGTGTAAAAAGCGACAAAGAGTTCCAAGTCTGCTCCTTTCAATGAGCTTCAGCCTCCTAAGTCATTGTGAACATCGGACACTTGAAAACACTGCCCAGTGGCTCTTTCCCCGCTTTGTCTGCCTTGTCAACTTACACTATAAACCCCTTGGAACCAGGACTGTAACTTATTATGTATAACACCTCACACAATGGAATTTTGATCCGTGTAGACTCCTGGGCCTCTAAATGCAGCAGCAACATATATAATTTGAAAAGTAACACTTTTATGATACTGAATACAAAAAGGAATGGGCATCAGCAGAAGAAAGGAAATGCACCAGAATATCAATAGGAATTGCCAGAGGACCACTGGGTTGCAATTTGATTGTAATGAGAAACCCTATGCTGTTAGGAATTTCTAGGTAAAGAACAAATATTTACACCACAAATTAACCTGCATTTCATACCCAGAAGGCCTGATTTCATCTCCCATACACCATGGCAAATTTGGGATACCTCAGAAAAAGGAATTATACCAAAGTTAGGATAAGTAGGCAAAGGATCAGCTCCTGAGCCTTTTAATTTGATACAGTATCACCAAGGATAATGTGTAAAAAAAAAATCCATGAATAAACAGAACTGTGTGTTCTGCCAAATACTGTTTTCTGGTATTTGTAATGTATAGCTCTGTGCTGTAATATGAGAGGACAGCTTCCCAGCAGTATTAAAGCTGTCAGCAAAATTGCTCGTCTTGACGTTTCTCTTAATTTAATTTTGTTTCAAAGTTCTCATTCGTTATGCCATTTGGCTTTTCCTTTCTCTCCCACCAGCTTTCAGAGGACCCAGACCTATAGATTACCAAGGTGCTGTTCCCAGCAAGACACTGGGTTCCCTTAAATGCAGCTGCTTTCTGTGCTGATCAAGAGCATACTGTAAGAGATGCCGAGCAAGTTCAAAGCCCAATGTTTTCCCTTTGTGAGGCGTTTGGTAGGTATTACAGGATTATTGGTTTGACAACGTTTGCCGGGATTACGTACATGACTGGAGTCCTCACCCAGAGCAGCCCAGATGTATGGGAAAACTTCCCTATACATATGGGCTTGCTCTAACCCAAATGTAACTTGTCTGTACTTAATTTCTTATATCACACCAGCCTCAGAGAGCAGAAGAAAAATCAAACCACAACAGTTTTGCAGAGAAAGCAGACAGGCCCATTACCACTCAACGGAAAGTACACAGGGTTCCTGGGATGGGCTAGTACAAAAATAATTTAGGGAAAATATGATGGTTTTGAAAGGATCCTAATTATATTGTCCTCAAAATTGCAATTCTTTCTTGACTTTTAACAGGTCTTAATGTAAGGGCGTGGAAAGATGTAAAAGACTAAACTCCAGGCCCAAAAATTTCTGTGGTTTTAGCCCTGCAGAGCCTCTGTGAATACTGAGAGGTGGGAGAACACACTGTGTGCACTCACCATCTTTTTATTCTCTAAACTCTTCCTTAGGGAGACAGAAGGCATTACTGATTACTAGTATAGCATGGATATTTATTCTGTAACAACACTACATAAAAATTACTTGCTAGATACTGCACAAGCAAGTAGATGAACTCTATATACACGTATCTTGAGTTTAGGCTAGGCTGGGTGAAGAGCAGGAGGAGAAGTACAGGATAAGGAGGCTGGCATTAGGAAGAGGAGAGCACCTGTATTTAGTTCTGCCATACGTATCTTCACTCTTTCATGTCCCAGAATACCGAGAATCAGGTGAAATTAACATTTGGCAGCAGAGCCCATAATTGCTGGGCTTCACATACGATGTCTGTGTTGCTGGCCTGATCTGTTATTGCTATCTGTGGGACTGGGGGAGTTGCACCAGTGTTAAAGTGGATCAAGTCCTACTGAGTGCCAGCACTCCTGGTGCCTGGGACACCGTCACAAGCACAGGGCTGCCCTTCCTCCAGCCCGGTGAGCAAATTCAGAGCAAGACACAGTCATGGAGAGCACAGCCAGGCTTTGTATGAGGACTTCTTCATCATTTCACCCCAAGGTGCAGGAAGTTAGCGGAAACCTGCTTCACGAGATCAGTGATTGCTAGGTGCATGAAATTCCTATTGAACTAATTCACATCTTAATAACAGGTAGCATATTGCTTACACTGTGATGCATAATGTAAGAGCTACGTGATATTGTAGCCATGGATACAAAGCAACTGCTTCCTCTCCAAGGCTGGTGTCCTGGGTTGCTCTAAAAGGTCTGATCAGGAATGCTGGTGTGGTAATGCAGGGACATAATAGGTCCTGTGTGAGGCAGCCCTCAAATATTTCTCTTAAAAGCTCATCTCACCATGGTCATAATCACCTAATAATCTTAACACGTACTACTTTGAGAAGGTAGAGTATGTTTTATGATATTTGCTTCAGCAGACACCTTCCTTAATGGAGCTATTTTGTGAACAGACATCCAAAAGAAAAAGAAATTCTTATCCACAACTATAGGATACATAACTTCCTAATGTAACATTTTTGTTTTCATTTAAAACTGCTCTAAGTAGGAGAAAGGTTACATGAATAAGTAGGAAAGAGGTGGCTCAGTGGGAGAGTTGGAACAGTTTTGATGTCTAAGTTATTTTCCATGTCTACATTCTTTTCCACAATATCATTTTGATTTTTTTCCAAGAGCACGTTAAAAGAACGACAATTTTGTGGTCAGAGTATAAAATCATGAACAAATTCTCAATGGGAATCTGTGGATAGACTGTAAGTTGGGAAAGAAACATTTATATCCCTGTACAAACAGGTGTAATCCCCAAAGGCTCTTTGCGCTTAGCAGTACTGCTTGGTATTCAGTTACATACACACTGTGTACACCCTGCACAAATGTGTTTATATAATGAGTTCATACATGTATAGAGCATACCATATAGTGCAGATGTACACAGTGGATTGTGTAGTATCTGTGTACTTCAGTGTGCTCAGTGAGTAACTGAGTATAGGCTAGTTACGCGCAGATATGTATGGGTATTTGGAGACTTGGTTTGCTCCTACTAACCTAAAAATAACAAGCCAAGTTCATGTAGGAGTCAAAGGATGCCTAAGATGGGTGTAGCTCTACCTTCTGATTCCTGATATTATATGAATTAACAACATTTTAAAGTCTGCTACATACCAATCCTCACAAATTCGTATCGCTTGCAAACCCACCTCCTTGAACTAACCTGTTTCACTATATAAAGATACACAAGGATCATGGATAATAATCCAGCTAATAAGAGCGGAGAAGAACGATGTCACACCGAGCAGCTTCTGCCTTTTCTTTCTAACCCAGACCAGCTGCCACTCCACCAATCCTGAGACTGCCCCTGCAACGCTGTTGTCACCAACAACCACCTGCCACCCAGATGAAGAACAACCGTACGTGAGTAGACCAGGACACAGATTGCCCAGCTGCTCCTCTCGTTTCACAGTCTGTCAACTCCAGCATCCCTGCTGCGCCGCAGGTCCTGCCTCTCTCCCATGCCCCGCTGGCCCTGTTGCTGCCATATTAGCATTTTCCTGTTCTTGGTTACCTTGTCAAGGTTGCTCTGCCTCCTCCTCCAGCTTCTACTCGTTCCTCAACACAGATGCTTCTTTCTTTGCAACTGTATAAACACTGCTCAAGGATGCTGTTGGCCCTTGCTGCTATGCTTAGAGGTGCTTGGGTGCCTGGAGAGCATAGCTGGTGCCAGCTTGCCAGTGCTTGAGCATTGGACAGTTCTCTCCATGACTGACCTCTCTCATTCATCGAAAGGGGAACAAACCCCTGCTTTGGGCACCATCCATTCAAGAAATGCTGATGAATTTCCATGGCCCTATGGAAGACCATGGCCACCTAAGCCGCTCTGGTTTCTTGGCATTTGGGGAAAACAGTGGCGGGGTTAGTAATGCAATGACCTTATCTGTTCACCTGGCTTCTGGGAAATGTCAGCTTGGCTGCCTACTTCCAAATTTCTGAATCAGGTGGCAGAAAACTAAAATCACAAGCTACAGCATTATATGCATATCTGAAGGAACACTGTCTGATACTTAACCTCCACTGCTCCATGCTTTTGTGCTTTTATGCCAATATCTGTTTGCAGATGACACCAAGTTGGGCGGCAGTGTTGATCTGCCTGAGGGTGGGGAGGCTCTGCAGAAGGATCTGGACAGGCTGGATCGATGGGCCAAGGCCAATTGTATGAGGTTCAACAAGGCCAAGTGCCGGGTCCTGCACTTGGGTCACGACAACCCCAGGTAACGCTACAGGCTTGGGGAAGAGTGGCTGGAAAGCTGCCCGGCGGAAGAGGACCTGGGGGTGCTGGTCGACAGCCGGCTGAACGTGAGCCGGCAGTGTGCCCAGGTGGCCAAGAAGGCCAATAGCATCCTGGCCTGTGTCAGAAATAGTGTGGCCAGCAGGAGTAGGGAGGTGATCGTGCCCCTGTACTCGGCACTGGTGAGGCCACACCWYGAATACTGTGTTCAGTTTTGGGCCCCTCACTACAAGAAGGACATTGAGGTGCTGGAGCGTGTCCAGAGAAGGGCAACGAAGCTGGTGAAGGGTCTGGAGCACAAGTCTTATGAGGATCGGCTGAGGGAGCTGGGGTTGTTTAGCCTGGAGAAAAGGAGGCTGAGGGGAGACCTTATCGCTCTCTACAACTACCTGAAAGGAGGCTGTAGAGAGGGCACGTGTCGGTCTCTTCTCCCAAGTAACAAGTGATAGGACGAGAGGAAATGGCCTCAAKTTGTGCCAGGGGAGGTTTAGATTGGATATTAGGAAAAATTTCTTCACCGAAAGGGTAGTCAAGCATTGGAASAGGCTGCCCAGGGAAGTGGTGGAGTCACCATCAYTGGAGACATTCAAAAAACGTGTGGATRTGGTACTGCAGGACATGGTTTAGTGGGCATGGGTGCTGGGTTGAAGGTTGGACTCGATGATCTTAGAGGTCTTTTCCAACSTTAATGATTCTATGATTCTATGATTCTAAAACTTCTGTGAAAATTTTATTAATTTTTACTGCTTCTGTTTTTCAAGTCACTCCCTTTTTCTTCCTTCTGGGACTATTCTAATGCAAATACAACAAACATTGAGATCTGGATAGTCGCTGATGCTTGACATGTAACAGCACATCAGAGGGAGGGGAGTGATCCGAAATGGATGTCAAAGCGAAGCAATCTTTGGGAAGGTGACGGGTAGCCCTGCTCATGTCACACCTTCCTTGGAGTGAAATTCATCACCCTTGAGGAATTGTTTCCATTACAGGAGATACACCACAGGGTGTGTCGAGCTGCAAAGCCCACAAAACCTAACATAACCAGATTTAAGGGCAGGGGCTTGCACCAGGAGCAGGAACTTGTCCACCAACATGTAAAATGGAGACAGACAGCACTTACTGACTTCTGAGTCCTGGGTCCATGCAGCCTGCCATTCTCCTCCTCACCATGAAGTTAAACAAAATAAGTATCCTCTCTTCCTCTTCATGCAAACCTTCTGACCTGATAGTGCTGAAGCTCAGAGTTATGTTTCGGCAGGGTTTGCTGTAAGTGCTAGCAGTAGCAAAAATGGGAGTTTTGAGAGTAACGCTAGGGGCGTGATGTGTCAGGCTGTAGTCTTCTCTCACATCTGCTCTCCATGGGTGCAATCCACTCATGCTACCCCTGTGCTTCCACCTGGCATTTCAGCAGCTGATTAAATTGAACATAATTAAAATATGGCTACAAAAGGTAGGCATCTTATCTCACTGCGGCTGTATTCTTGTTGCAAGTATTTTCTAATTGTCCCGTCCTGTATGTGGCAGTTTAAATGTAAAGACAAATGGTCTCTAACAAGACAAAATACGAGTTCCTTAGAAAAAATTACTGCCCGGACCCTGCTGTGAAAAACTATTTGGTTGCTAGAAGTAGTCAGGATGCTGTCACTAAGGAGGCTGTTGGTTGACATGAAATGATTTGCCAGCCTTTGGTAAACAAAAGGGCTCTGTATCCCTCTGACTCATTGTGGAAGTGTCCTTTACAGCCCAGGAATGTACATGTTTTGAGGATGAAAATCCTCTCCTAAATCCGACTTATCCAATGGCTGCACAATAACTTCCTGTACACTGTAAAAACTGAAAATACCAAATATATATGCTGACTTTGGGCTAAACTCGTCTGCCCTTCTATGCATGGATAGCATCCTAACACCTGAGAAATCCCACTCATTGGGATGAAGAAGATGCCAAAACTGATTTTGGACTTTTACTGCAGAGTTGTTTCAAGAAGCATTTACCTCACATGGGCACTGCAGCAGCACCGGCATCTGGCTGCAAGTGTTGCTTATGTGGAAGACCCTGTGGCTCATCTTAACTCATTAAAGAAAATCAATTTTAAAAAAATGATTAAAAATCTACATATACACTGAGATATGGATATTTATGGATATTTCATGAAATTAATAGATCATAGTTCCTGTTTACTGAAGCATTCTTTAGCTACTCTTAGCTGTTAGGGCTGTACCCCCTGCTGCAACTGGTTGCAGTGTTCTTCATGTGGCTGTCTGCGCTGGGTGCTGTGGGTGGAGGCAGCAAGACCTTGTGGCATCGTATGTGATGGCTGGCTGCATAAATCACATTTTTCTGCAGAACTGACCCGAAGTTACTGCCATGCACCACGTGGAACATCATTCCTGGGGACGATTCCACTAACTTGGTTTGAATAATATAAGAAATGGCAAGTGACTTTGGAAACTGCTGATACCGTTCTTCCCTCCCTCACCCCCCCAGCTGTCATCTGCTAACAGAGAAACTCTAAAATCCCTTACGATGGCAGTTCCTGGGGTTTACTGCTTTTCAGTTCCAGTTGTTCAGTGGAAACAAGAGAAATGGAAATTGATTCACGAACCAGAACTAATTTGAGAATTCTTCTGTTTTTTTTCCTGAGGTTTTCATGTTTTGTGTAATTGCATGTGTTCTGGAATTTAATATCTAATTGTTTTGAATTGCACAGACAGCACAGCATAGTCGTGGTTTTGTGCTCTTTGAATATTATGCCTGTGTGTTTGTATCTGTAGGCCACTGTAATTTGCCCTTCAAAAAAAGTATGGAAATTAAATCTTACAATATTTAGAGCCAAATTTTTGCAAACTGTTTTGTAGGTGGTTTTGATCTGGCTTCTACAATTGCACTCCCCATTTTGCTTGTCCACAAATTTATATGCAAACAGTTTTTTTCTCTCTCTGTGGCCTCAGATGTGTGCATGCGAGCTACATCAACACATATTCACATGATCAAGCAGATGTGTTGTTTAGCCACTTGATTCCAGCACAAATGTAATCTAAAGGTACAAATCAAAGATCTGGTTGCAAAAATCATGTGATAAAGTCTTTCCCACAAAATGCCATCATTGTAAAAGTGACAGTGTGGTTTAAGAGCTCTTACGTTTAGTGTACACCGACTACAGTGTCCTTTCTGAAAAGTACTTATTTGAGAGGGACATACACATTGCTAGCTATAAGATAAATGAAGGATATGCACATAAGGATGACATTGTTGCATTCAGCTTCAAGTTTTTTCTCTACTTATAACATCTACCCTCAGCCTACACACCATGCAAGCCTATTTTAAGATCTTGAGAGAGGCTTAGGCAATGTATATGTTCTCTGCACAAGAGAAAAGTTCTGTTTTAGGAAATTATAATAACTGTGCTTAAGAATACACTGCTCTGGAATAATGTGATTGGTTAAAAATTTCAGCAGGGTATCTAAAAGGTGAAGTGGAAAGAAAGAAGTGTTTGCTTAAGAAGTACAAAAAGAGAATTTGAGACCAGATTTCTCAAGACTTGCAGTCTCTCAGACTGCTCTAATTTGAGAGGGGAATGAGAAATGAAAATTAATATTTCACTTGAGAAAAGAGTGCAAAAGATGTCCTGAAATGAACCATTTAAAAGGCTTTCTTTCAATTACCCGTGGATTGGAAACTAATCTCAGAAACTGTTTTCCTTACATTCAATAATTAAAGCCAAGTTCTTGTTCTTCAGAGAGTGCTACATCTCCATGTGAAATGTCAGGCCTTTTCCAGAGACATTTGTGGGCATGATCTTTGAAATAATATAAAATTTTTATTTCTCCTTCCTTAGCTTCTTGTGTGGTAAGCAGCACTGATGCCTCTGACTTCCATTATGGAGAAAATCCAAGAACATTCATGTATCAACTTGGCATATTTTCAAGGATTTAATTTTTTTTGGTCTACTACGGGATCTAGGTTCCCCTGAAGAAAACCATATTGTTTAAAATCCAGTGTTCGGTAGCCTGATGCTGGGGCATTATATATTGTAGTTCAAGAAAATTTATGATGGATGAGAACAGTAAAGGGAGTATCCGTCAAAGCCACATGGACATGTGCATCCTTCCAAATATAATTCCTTTCCAAACTAAGCAAGGATTAACTAAAGATGTTTTGGAACCACAAAATGTTATTTTTAAAAGGTAGCTAGTGATTGAGATAGATTAAGACTAAACATGGCTGGGATCGGCCAAAACCACGAAGAGCTTAACTTGTTCACATATTTATGGCTGGAGCAGAATTTGAGGACCTTCAGCAATCCAAGCCCTGAAATCCTTCGGCATATTTTGCAGTAGGATGATAGGCTGTTGGTTTTGCTTTGCTTTGTTGTTTTTTTAAGGGACTTGTCGTTTGTAAAACTTGCTCCTTCCTCCCTCCCACGCACATAAGCAGATCAGTTCAAACAGTGTCCCTGCAGGTCACTGAGTCCCAAAGCATTGCCCAATGCTTTTTAAAAAGCAAGAATGATTCAGCTGAGAGATGCTCTACAGCCTTGTGACCAAGGTCACATTCACCAAGTGGCTCCTCTCCCACACTGCCTCCTGTTTCCAGGGGCACAGGGCACCAGGGCAGTCTTTCCATGGGCATTTATTAGCGTGATGGAGGAAGGGAGGTGCGAATGAGAATTAGCACATACATGTGTGGACATGTGTCAATGATGAGCTTTATGGGAACAGGCAACGATTATTTCTTCTTAAGGCAAAGGAAAGATTCTGTCAGTTTATCCCAGTGGGAGACACTGTTTATTTATTTTAATCACTTTCCAATTGTACCTATTTTAAGCTATGTTGTGACCTTTTCACATTAAAAGCAACAACGCCAAACAGCCAGTTTTGATGAATCCAAGACCCAGACCCCAAATATGTTTATTCCATTTATCTCCATCACTTGCTGAATCAATGCCATTCGTCGTTTCGACAGACCTGAGAAAATTAGCAATGCCTATAAATTAAGCTGAAATCATCAAACCCAAACTTGTCTTAAACATAAAATGTCTTGCAGTATAAGGCTGCATCTATTTCAAGAAATTCTCCTGCTGTTGCTCTGCTTTCACTTCAGTGGAACAATGTTGATTCACCTGGGCTGTCGTCTTTGTAGGACAGGTCACTCAAAAGCCCTGACATCACTCACTCTTTTAAAAAATGTGTTTAAAAATTTTGACTGTGGTTTTCTGTGTAGTTTTAAAAATCATTTAAAAACCTGAAAACAAACCATCCATATGCATACATGTATACATATGTGTGTATGTGTACATATGTGTACATATATACATACATATATATATATGGGGAGAGAGAGAGAAAGTGTGTGTGAGAGACAGAGAGTCAGTAATCATGCCTTGCCACACCCTTTGCTGGCTAAAACAGAGGGATCCAACTCTCAGCATTTACTCAGTGACTAAGAATGAGACCTAGATCCAGCTTCACTGGCAAAAGCAGTAGTAAAAAAAAAACAACTTTGGACATTTTATTTGGCCAGTGATTTTAAAGGATAAGTGTCTTTGTAAAGGCAAGGGCAATATATGACAGAAGAGGTATTTATATATATTCTCTAACCACAATACTGGAGTTGCTTTAGATTTAGCTTTCCTCATTCGTTGTTCATGTGCACTGACTGCATGTTATGATAACTGTGAGAAGGTTTCTCAGAGGACTGGAGCACTTCCAGCACAGTGTGTTCTGCTGATGTGGTGAGTATCATTTTACCAATAACAAGGCAGAAAGCATATGTTGTAACTGCAGATAATTTATTTGATTTCCAAGGACACTGAAAGAAAAGTTTAATTACAGCAAATGAAATATTAAGGCAAATATCTGAAAACAGAAGATTCTTTCCCCTCTGCTAATGGAAGGAGAGATTGTGACTAACCATCCCATGTAGCACATTTAATATGTGAAACGGAAGTTACGTATCTTGTGAACAATAACCCCTGTCCTTTGAGGGAATACAGTTTGACAGTTTAGTGACTCCTGCAGGTTGCCACAAAGGAATATGGTATTGGGAAGGACTCGAGCAAGGCTGGCTCCATATCACTTCCCTCACACTTGGCCAGGCTCCATCCCACAACCCTGTGCCTATCTGCCCTCACTTTGCATCAGAAGGTTGTCCCAGAGCCTTGTGTCACGAGAGTGAGAAACCTCCATCTAACTTCTGGCTTAAATATATCCATGCCTACTATCTCCCCATGAATCCTTCTGTTGGCATTATTCTATACCTTAAACCACTCTTTAAGCATCACATGCAGCAGTTCTCCAAGGGTTTTTTATGGCCCCAGCTACCACTCAGCCTTTCTATGCCTTGTCACACTTCAAAATTCTTTTGTGAGGCCACAGTCTTTCCATTTTCTTACTTGGGACTGATCTGTCACCACCCCATCCTTTTGTTAGTTCTCCCCTGCCTCATGTCCCATCTGGTGTGGACATAAGTGTAGCCAGCTCTATTGGATACCTAGCTCCGAGTGGTCCTAGCCTACTAAAATCTAGACCCACAATTGCCTTTCTTGTGTTTCTCGTCTGGTTATGTCTGGCAGGCAGTGAAGCTTTTTTCCTCCTCCAAGTACTTTTTCCATCGACCCTTAAAGCAGCTTTGTTCCAGCCAACATATCTATTGTGCATGTCAACCTTTCCTTAGGCCAGGCACTGCCCACTTTCATGCTTTGTAAAACACCAAATGTACTTTGGCATAAAACAAAGACATTAATAATGATGTATAAATTCAGATGCACTAATTAGTTTGTGAGTAATGCATTCCATCACCAGTGCATGAGCTGAAGGAACACAGCCAGGAAAGCCAGATTACGGTCACAAGGAGGAGTCTCAATTATTCTAGTCTTAGCATGTGTAACTATAACACCATCAAGCACAGTATTATCCAACTCTTAAGAAGTCAGTGTAAAAGTTGAAGAAAACTGAAAATACCTTTACATTTAGAAGAAAAAATGTGTTTCAGATCTATCATTTGGGGTTCTGGGGAGTTACTGAGTTCCCCAAAGGCCTTCCCCACCCCCACTTTAGCAAGATGCTTTGCCTGTGATGCCAAACCTGTATGTACCAAGCATGAGGGAAGGGAACCTTCCCTTTTTATTTTGCTAAATCTTTGCAGCAAGGCTGGAGAAGTAATTGATATTTAGCCAGTGCCCTAAATATTCTAGTAATAAATGCCTTGGCAATACCACAGCTAGACAAACAGATTAAAATAATGAGTGGTACAGAGACTGCTGTGCAACACTTTTTCCCATTAAAAAGTACTGCTTTCAGTTGCTTATCACTTTGCCAAACAATTCAAGCTGAAATGTTGACTGTCTGTTATGAGGTTGATTTTTCTGGGAAAAATTTCTGCTAGAATGGAAACATTTATAAGAATGAAATTGCGAGATGGGAGAGGGAGGGAGAATCAGCTGCTTGCCCACATTAAAAAAAAGTTACTCCAGACATTTCACTGAGTTGTTGTTGCACTCTGGAACTGGGATTTATGATCAGGGGATACTTGATACTAAAGGTGTTCAGCATGGAATTCCAAGATTATGCCTTTAGACCAAATCCAAAGCAATAATCCCCATCTGCTGCCCTGGTCAGATCCTTAATACTCTGGAAGGGATTTGGATACACCTGAAGTTTTGAGACAATAACTGCTTTGAGATTAAATCTGTGACAGCAGTTGCTTCCATGAAGCCTGAATTTCAGTCTCAACTTGTTCTCAGATGTGAACCTGGCCAAAACCATTCCCGAAAAAACAAATCTGAACAACGCCTTTCAGGTCTCTGTTTAGTCAAAATGGAGTAGAGTTAGTTCAAGAAAATGTTATTACTGAGAACAAAATAAACTGCAATGTTTACTCCAATTGGAAAAGAAATATCTATAGAGCTCAAGCTTAAAGATCCAGAACGATACTGTGCTGTTAGTGGTGGATACATGCATCAACACAACACCTCAGGAGGAAAATGTACTCCTCGCTCAAGCGACGCAGAATGCAGGAATTCGTCCTAACAGTCTGAACATTCATCATGCACAGCATAGCCAAAACCCTCAGATGAAAGCCACAGAAGGACAGGGGAGCATTGCTCGCTAGCTCAGAAGACAGAAACTGAGAAGCTCTGGGCTCCCTGGAGACACCACGTCTGCTCTGCTGCAGCACAATATGCTGAGCATTACAGTGTGTTCATTTTTGACTGTTTCTCATCCTTCCCAAGCTGATCAGCTTGAGCACCAAGTGCTTCTTTTTTGTTTTTTCCTTTCAACAGATGATTGAGCTGATTCCTGGTAAGGATTACCATAAAGTCCTGTTTGAGCAGGTACTGCAACTTTTGAGCAAATTGCATTATTATTGTTAGTATTAGTATTAGTTTTAATTATTTTCACAGTGATATTCATGGCCTGATATGAGTTGCCGGTTCCATTGTGCCAGGCCACACAGATGATTACAAGCCTGATGCTATGGGGTACTACACTGTGCTGGGTGGCATCCTTGCTTGGGGTCCCACGGTAGCCCCAGACTTGTTGGACTGGGCTGCAAAGTGTGGGCAAGAAGGGAGAGGCTGTGGTCCAGCACAGCAGGCAGGGCTTTAGGAAATGCCAAAACACATCGAGGAAGAAAGGGGGTGGGTGGGAAGAAAGGAGGTGGGTGGGAAGAGGGATCTATGGAGGTAACCTGGCACAACTGCATAGCAAAGAGACAGCCCCTGCCCCAGGAAAGCTGAGCACACAGCATCTGAGAGGAAGAGAAGCTCATCCCCACGGCGGAGAAAGGAGGGCGTAGAAGTGACCTGAACCCCACAGAAGCCAGAAGTGGGATCAACATCTTCCATATCCCGGCCAATTCCTGGCTCGTTCCTCTTCCCCACCCACACTCAGGTGTCTCCCCGCCGCTCAATCCCTCCCTGACCCTTTCCAAACAGTCACTGGGCCCAACCCCACTCCACGAGCCCCTGTTAGCCGGGGGTCCTGGGGGACCAGCGCCGTTTAGGAGCATTTCAGGGTGTTTCCACTGAGGCCAGGGGGGCTGGTGCCTCCCTTGCCAGGCGCGGCGGGGGCTTGGCCAGGGCAGGTGGGGGCCCAGGTGCAGCGCTGGGCAGCTGGGGACATGCCGATGGGAAGCACCGGGGGCAGCGGCCGGCGGGGATGAATATCTGCTTTGTTTTGGGAGCTGCTGGAGGCAGGAAACAGGGATGTCTGTTAGCGAGGCCTGCCTTCGGGTTTTGAGTCAACTTTTTTTGTTTCTTGTTAAAGTCCCAGGCCACTGTCCGGGTGTTTCCTCAGCATAAATCAAAGAAACGAGGCCGGCTGTTTTCTTGTACAGTGAAAGGACAGTCATTTTTGGTTTACTATTTCTTTTCATTAATCCTTCATTGGAAAAATTATAAAAATTAACTTTTCTCATAGCTGTCAGCTAAAAATTGAAATCTCTGCCCTCTCTCTAGAAGGTTTTTGGCTCAGCCAGAAGGTTGTTTAGCTTTCCCTAGGCTAATGTGTTCTTGGAGGTTTCAATTTTGTGGTGAAAGTTGTCATTTTTTTCCTACAAGAGTTTTAGTAATATTTAATAACAGCTGAGAGGGCTAAATGGATCTTGAACCTCCAACGAAAGAAAGGGAGGGAAGTAACATTATCTGGTTTAAAAGTTAGTGCTAGCATTCGAGTGGCAAATACTACCTAAGGAAACATTTCTAAAGCAAACATCTTAAATGATGGTTGTTCTTTTTCTTCAAAGTTTTCTTTTTTTTTTTTTTTATTTTGCCATTTTCAAAATATTTAGAAGATACAGACTGAAGTGCTGTAATACCTGACCATATATCCCATGAGTCAAAGTACCAGAGGCTTCCTGCCGATTCTTGAAAGACCAGTAGAGGCTTTCTTTCCCAAAGAAATAAATTGTGCACTCTAGTAGGAAACTTCTTCTGAGACAAGTGCAAAACAGTGAGAGGGACTCAGAAGAGCATGGTGAAACACAGAGATCATAAAGGAGAGGAAACTTTCCTGAAAATATTGAAGTGGGAAGTGATTTCCTAATCAACATGAATACAGTGAGATTTGTATTCAATTATATATACTAGTGTAGTCTCCTTTCTAAAGACAGAAAGAAAGATCCCTTGAACCGGGGTGTCTCTTTACTTTGAGCTGATGGCAAAACTGCTAAAAATACCCAAGAAATATTATCAGAGCCTTAAATAATTGGAAAGAAATTACGTTACAAGCTCAGGTGTAGCTTTCATGAAAGGGCAAAATTCAAAATTTGGGGAAACACACTGTTAATATGAGAGGCTTTTGAGCTGCGTCAAGGAAGATAAATGTGAGTTAGGTTTAAGGACAGAATCTTCCTCAATCTCCAACTCCTCATCTCAAGATTCAGAGCACTAATCTTCCATAACACTTACGTAGATGTTCCACTCAGTGCCTGGCCAAGCCCAAGAAATTCTCCATCATAAATCTTTTTCTTATTTGAGAAAGTTGGAAGGTCATTTCCAGGAGATGGAGATGTTATTGTTGAAACTCTGGATTTACAGCATATTTATTTCCTTGAAGGTTCCTCTTGAGCAAACATCTGGAACCAACAGTATGAGGTCAACTGAGAGGGGAGAAGTGTAGAAAACCACGGTTTCTTTCATAAGAATTTTAACAAATGTGTGCCACCTGAAATGCACTACTTTAGTGGCTGCTGCTGCACTGTCTAATATAAGGGACTCAAATTTAAAATAGTCAGAGCTACATTTGTCCATTGAAATGGGTGTCTTTTTACACTGCCTCACCTTCCCTTCCCTTCCCTTCCCTTCCCTTCCCTTCCCTTCCCTTCCCTTCCCTTCCCTTCCCTTCCCTTCCCTTCCCTTCCTGTCCCGTCCCGTCCCATCCCGTCCTGTCCTGTCCCGTCCCTTCCCTCCTGTATTCCTCAAGACTGGGATGTTGTACTCCTCCAGACTAGGCTGATTCAACCATTTAGGCCAATATTTGAACAGTGATTGTGTATTGCAGCTGCTCGTGGTTTCCACACCTTTATTTGGGCTCAGTGACCAGCCACAGCAGATGGAAGACCCACACTGCTGAACAGCAGGAGCTGGGCCAAGTGTTTGCAGGATGCACATGGTGTTTATGCCAGGATGAGAAGGAAAAGATTTCATATATCTATGTGTTTCCTAGTCGGAAACTATGCAGGCACAGAGAAACACATATAAACTTCTTGTATAATGCAGCAATGAAGGATGGGAAAAGGAAAAAAGGGAAAACTTTGGCTGGAAGAGAGCATAAGTAATAGAGATGTATGGAGAGAGTCAGGGAGAGGATGAAGAAAGAAAAAAAAAAGACACTGTTAAAGAAACAGGGGAAAACAAAAGAAAATGATACATGAGGTCAGCGGTGAAATATAAACTGATAAACAGCACAGTTCTTATTTTTATGTAAAATAGGCTGATGAAGTTTATCCATTAACGTATACACATAGATACACATATGCATACCCTGCCTCAGCATGCAATGAACAGATAGGGTTTAGCTGAGTTTTATGCATGGCAGGAAATAAAATGAAATGCACTTACCAAGCACATAACTGAGCAGCATCTGCTCATTTTTAAAGCTGTCTGAAAGGCAGAAGAGAATGACCTCCATCTGTATCTCATGGAGGGATCTTGGGGAATATTACCATATGAATTTAATAAAAAGTTGCTGTCGTTGGCATTTTTATAAATAAAATAAAGACTTTGTTATCTAGGCAAGAGGTGTTTTTCTGCTATCCTGATTCAGTCAGGCGCTAGTTAAGTGAAGCCTGAAACCATACTCTTCAGTTTTTCCAATTTAGCACATGCATGGCACTGAATATATGCTATGATGAAGGATGGCTTGCTGAGTTGGAACCTTGAAAATCATGCCTGTAGTATTTACTCATGAGAATAATCCTTTTTGCTTACCTATTTAAACAGATTAAAACTTAAAAGCATGACATTCAGTCCTGTTTCGCCTGATGAAATAAACCTTGCGTGCAGCAGTAATAATTGCAGGGAGAGTTCTTTACAGTAAAAAGGGAACAACTGCTCTCTGGAGCTTGCACAACACTTCCAGCTCCCTGTTGCACAGGATCTGTTGTCCCTGTTATCCCTTGTAGGTAGCCTAAGTTCTGCTTGATCCACACATTCGAGCTGCCTTTACAGGACACAGTAAGAGAAACCTTCTGTGAAAGACCCTGAGTTCTCATATTTGCCACAAACCGTCAAAGTATGTTTCATGCGACACCTAAATATATCACCTAGAAAGCTGGTTAAACCTAGGTAGCCTTTTGCTTCCCAAACTAGCCCTGTTCATGGGGAGGAGACACTTGGGATACACTCCTGATGTTAATTACAATGCCCAGTGACACGCAACTCCCCCCACAATAGACGTAGTTGGAGGCTACTTTGGGCTTGATTTTATGCACAGTGGCCATTGTTATTAGCTGTGGTGCACTATATTGCTTTTACACATGGGCTTCCTGCACCCTTTGACATATCAGGGGCCTCCTTTCCTCAGAAGATCTTGCCTTGGCCCTGACTACATGCCCAGTTCCCCTGTGTAGATGGATCCATATCTGCATCATAAGCATTTTCCATGACAATGCGTCAGCGGGCTGCTCTCACCAATAGGTGTTTTGCCTCCAACCGTCTCTTCTTTCTACCTTGCAAGTCAGGTGTTTCCTCGAGAAAGGCCATGCCACAGATGACTGAGATCAGCTGCTGGGCTTGGGCTGTTCTCTCAAGTTTGGTCTCATCTTCCTCTCAGTGGATCAAGTCTGAATAAAGGAGGAGCTCAAAGCCTGGGTAAAGGAGAGATCTAATCAACAGGCATGTTTCATTCCCAGCTGATTAGGAATTTGCAGTCAAAGACTAGGTGATGTAATTTGAATATATAGCTTACATCCCTCCAGAACTTTCTGTTAATATGAACACCAGGATACAAACTTTGGAAAGCGACCAGCAGTCACAGCATTTCAGCCCAATACTGTCTACGTGTTCAATAGGACAGGGAGAAAATCAGCTCCTAGGTTCAGATATGAAAAACAACGGAACTGTTGAAATGAGAAGGAAGAAGCTGTATATTAGGCATATGTTTTAAGTATCCATATGAAAGCTGTGAACATTGATGCTTAGGTACCAGTTCTCTAGTGCTAATTCTCATACTATTTGTGATATAATTAATGGTACTATGCGGTCACTTTCTGCTGCTCAACTTCATTTGTCTTCTGGTTGCTATCAGCCCCCTGCCGTCCAGCTCCAGCATCCCATTGCCGCTTCTGTCCTCTCTTTTTCACATCGCTTTTTCTCTCAGATGCCAGAGGTCTGCCGTAGTGTTGCTCTTGCGTGAGAGGACTATATAGCTGTTCAGTGCTTGCCTGGTTGCACCTGGACCAACACAAGCCATTTTGCCAATGGTATCTCTAGACAGCATGTTTGGTTTTAAGCCAACTGAACCAGTGATGTCTGTGCTACTACACTTGGGAGCTGAAGTCAGTGTTTTTGGCAAGGTTCCTTTTGCTCTGAAGCCATTATATAAACAAGAAGCATACTGTGGCTTGGTCACTGAGCATTTAAGTGTTGTCTTTTTACAGTCATTTCATAACACAGTTAGAAAGGGAGACAAAATGTTAGGGGAAAAAACAAGCAACTACTGCTCTGGCCATTATTTTCAGACATCTGTGCCAGATCTTTAAAAGTGCACCGATCCTCTCCAGTTGCAAAAATGTTTGCCTGCGTGAGATGGATATGCTAATCTTGCACTGCCTTCTGCCCAACAGTATTTGGGCAAGAGAGAAGAAATTAGGGCCCAGCTTGTTGCAGCCCTCTCTAATTCCTCCGGTCCCAGGAAACACAAGGCATTCTTCACCTTTAAGAAGTACTACTTCACACCAAGCTGCTTGTGCTCTGCAGCTGTTTGGTATTTGGGAAAACCTGTTTGGAATAGTTGGCAAGAGCCATTGCAGCAAGAAGTTTGTGCAAGACTAATCATTACTTGTATCCCCAAGGATGTTTTCTTACTCATTCAGCATGGCTGTTTCCTGTAATCCCTTTCAGTCCTTCCCTTAGTGCTTATTCCACTTATATTCTTCCTTCAGTCTTTATTACTCTTTTTTATTTTGGTTTTAATCTCTGAGAGGCAGATGCTTCCTCCTATTCTGTCTTTGCAAGGTGTCTATCACAAGGACACACTGTTTTCCACGGGCCTAAGCATCTCTGGCTGCTGTAAACACGCAGTAAATTTGTTTTGCTCCAGTGGCATGCTAGATTTATGGCTGCAAAGAATTTCAGCATGGACTGCTCAATATCTGGAAATCCTGGACATGGACCATAGCACATGCTCTACCGTAATAATAATTTGTAGCACAAGTATGGTTTTCCTTTCCCAAAAGCCACAGAGAGGAGTTCACAGTGTGGCTTCATGCTGCATTTGAGATGGTAGCATCCTGCTCTTAACCAAAAGAAAATATTTTCTTTAATTGTCAAAAATGTGTTCCTGACCTATATTTTGCTTTCGTTTGGGACTCTTTCCTTTCAAATATGGAATTGAGAAGGGACAGATTTTGCAAAAGACAGCACAACTCAAAAAGTAAGAAATTTCTTTTCCCCTGCATCTACTTGCCAGCACTGTGTGGTTAATTATTATTATCACAGTGCAAAAGTGTAAATTGGTAACAATACAGACATATCCAAATTGCGCTGTAATAACAAGCAAATAACGGCCAAATTTTAAAAGATATTCCCTAGCAGGCCATGGAGCATGCCCTGATCTGCCTTGTTTGCACAATTATCCAATGTTTGTCTGTACAAACTCAGACTGGTGTCTGACCTACAAGTCTAGGTACAGCTCCAGTTGCCACTTTGAAAAAATGAGCATACAAGTAATTAATTTCTATTGGATTCTGTGACTCACAGAAGCGGCATTTTAGATTGCAAATGCTGGAAATAATTACTTGTCACTCAGGGTAAAATGATGACAGCTTTTGTCTGCTTCTTTAGCTACTTTTTCCACAGTTTTCCTTCTTTCAAGTGAAAGACAATGCATTATCTCTTGAAGACGACAGCTGTTCCTTTGCTAAAACAGCTCTGTTTTACAAAAAGCACCACCAACGCTTCTTGGTGAGGTCTGAAGACAACGCCAAGCAGGCGAGATGTGAGACATGGGGACTGACTCTGAGAAAGGAAAGGAGCCAGAGTGGTTTAGGTGTCTACTGGAGAGCACGGCTGAGCACATCTAGGTTTAGGTATTTAACAAGAGCTAAGTGATGTTGGAATTTGGCCCTGTCTTTCTATTTTTAGTGACCTTGCTCTAGCGATCATACTGGGGGCCCTTGCTTGGCACACAGTTGGATTTTCCTCCTCATCAGGGCTGCAAGGGAGTAGGAAGGCTGGCAGGCATCTTTGAGGAGCTCAGCTGGATCAGAGCTGGCAGCAGGACCCTCTCACCTGTGCCTAAATTACAACTTTTTAAGAAGGAAGATGAAGGCTGTGCAAAGTACAATAATTAATAACTCCATTGTTGCCTCCCCTCTTCTTCCATTCTCTCAGCTCATTCCTTTCACAAAACCAGGCAGTTTCTCCTTGACAGCAGCCTGAAATACAGACTCACACAGCTTATATCTTGTCTGTCACCAGTATTTAAATATTTCAGGCTCTGGCAGCACAGCCGGTTCCTCACTGATTAGAGCCTGGTGAGGCTGGTTTCCTAACAGGGACGGGTTTTATTCATGGCCCTTCAGGTTCTCCATTTCCCATCTTTAGCTCTTTCATCGCACTGGGTAATAGCTGACTTTCTTAAATGCCCTGAGAAGCGCTACAAGAAGAGTCCCATTGTGCACAATCAACGGAGTTCTGGAGTCTCTCCTCCCCTGGCTATTATGGGAAGGGAAGCCGCTTTAGTCCTTAGACAGACAAGAGGGACATTATCTTTTTTTTACATTATTATTACTTGAAAAGGTGATCACAGAGCTGCACAAGCCCCTCATTGCATTTTATATTCATATATGAAAACCTGCTCTCTGTGAAACTCATGCCCTATCCGTCTGCTGATGAAGAAAGAAAGACTGGAAAAATATTTGCAATCTGCTGGGAAGAAATCCTGTGGGCAGCTGGATTTGTTGTTTCACTGAATGCTTTGGCACTTGAAGGTTCAATAAATAACTCAGATGCAGAACTGAGCTAAGGGATCAACAGGTAAAAGATACACAGAGGCAAACAGAGCAAAAGAAATTGTACTTTTTCTATATGGGTATCTTCAAGAGGATGCTTTCTACCAGGAAAAAAATTTCTGGGGAGCATGATGTGGAAGTAAGGGTACAGCACTGCATTGTAGGCAGCCCCCCAAACCAGAAAGGACCTGTCAATCATCAAAGGAAATTAAAACATTCCTGCTGCATCATTCAGGCCATTTTGCATAATCTAAGTGAGAACTTAAACCAGGGATTTTACCAGATGATTCAAAAATCAGAAGAAGGCTAACACACACACACACCATTGAGGAGCCAGGTTGATGGAGCTGGACTGAAATTCTGGGGTATCTCAGGACTTCCCAGTCCTGGAGGCGGCGGCTTCTCTGAGGAGATAAATCTCGTCCTCCAGCCACACTCAAATGAGTGTGAACCACGGTACTGACCAGCAGTGAACTTGCCAGATAGGATCACAGTAAATCTCTCCTATCTTCCCACAGGTAGGGGAGGCAAGGGAGAATAAGGACCCCTGCAAGACTGATGCAATGAGCACTTTGGGATACTAACTCCGATGATCATTAAGCTGATAAGTGGTGATAAAAGCAAGCCTTTACCTTAATTCAGAGCCATCTTCAGCTTCAGAAACAATAAATAGGTAGAGCACAACCCCAGAACATCTACATAAAAGTAGTCTATTCATAACACAACAGATAAAACAGCGGGTGACTATGAACAGTATGTCTCTTTAACTACTTTTCAGTGGTGCAGTAACTCCTCTTAATAAACATTGCCTGGCTTATCTCTTGGAAACTAAAAAAAGTGATTGATGAGCTTCTGAAACAGCGTTTCAGTTGAGCCGAGGTTTTCACTGACTGATAAATACACCAGGCTTGCTCTGGCGTTCCAGCTTATCTCAGCTCCACAGGAATAATGCTGCAGAAATGTCTCCTCAGCCTTTAAGAGAAAAAGCAGAAAGATATTTCTGAGGCTTATCAGCCCACACTGGAACCCGTGCAGCCTTTAAGTCTCACGGCTAATCTTCAGTAAAAACAGATGCAAAAGCTTGCTAATATTTTTAAGGTTAACTGCAGACCCTTTTCTTCAGCATGGCACCACAAATATCCTAATTTGCTTTTCTCAGAGCGCTTGTCAGTTCATCTTCCCCTGGGTTTCCCCAGATCCTCTTCTATACTCCAGTGCAGGGGCTGGACAGCAGAGAGGGAAAATACAAGGAGATTAAACCAGTACAGGGCCCTACAGTGCACACTGGGAAAGTATTGAAATGGACTGAACTGGAAGCTGATCTTACTTTGCCCAAATAAACTTGCTAATTGTCTAATCATACAGCTCTAACTCCAGTCAGTGCTTTGGGTTTCTTCAGGATCTGCTTCACAAGCATTTAAAACTTTAAAAATAGCATTTAAGGAAATTTATTAAAGGGTTAAATATGGCAGGAACTCCTTAAGAGTTTCAATATTATATTCTTTACCCAAGGCAATAGACAGCTTCTTCAGAGTCATTCCATTCTAATGTGTAAATGCTGAAAGTAATTAGACTGCGTCCTATGTGTATTGAAGTATTTAGGAGAAAAACTTCGGAAAAAGTGACTTTTCACGAGCAGCTGCCAAATATTTTCCGAAAGTTATTGCATTACTAATAATATAAGAAGTTTTAGTTTTTAAAGTAAAAGCTGTTTTGAAACATATAATTCCAGAAAAGTATTTTGGTGTGATAAACTTTTTTTTAACTTTTCAGTATGGGAATGGACAATGCAACAGCATCCACTGCAATGTCTGTTGGCCAGAAAATGATGTTAAGTAGAAATTTTCTTGAGAAGAGTTTACATTTTTGTTAAAAAAGACAAGCCAGTTTGTTTTGAAGAACTGAAACACACTTTTTATTTTTAAAACAACAACCTGAAGTGCTCTGAAGAAATGCTTAACTGCCATTGCTAGTTTGAGGAGGAATATTCCTTCAGCTCTGAATATCAAATGTGTTTTGTTAGAGATGTCTTGTGTGGTGCACTGTGTTGCACATTTTGGTGTTACTTCTTAAAAGGCAATAAAGGGAAAGAGCCAGCATTTTTCTGCTTCCTCATCCTTTGTTGCAGAGTAGATGTACAGACTCTCTAATGCTGTTTTATTTATAGATTTCAAATCCCTCCAAAAGGATCACATGCCCTCTGATGCCTGCAATAAGCCCACTGGCTGTTTATGGCTAGAAAGTTAGTATTCATATAGAGACTAGGCATAAATGAGAACCAGACCCTACATTACTTCAATCACTGGGGGAGGGTGTCTAAATTAAATGTATGCTATAAAAAGACTTTAGTATTAGTCATGTCTGCTTGATGAAATAAGGCCATGTCTGCTTAATTAAATATTATCAATAGTCTTAAAATATTCTGCTGCCTAATGAAGCCAGTTACCACCTGAACAGTTTATATAGTTGCTTTCTGTGGCTTTTGATCCTCTCCATCCCACATATGCTGTCACTGAAAGACATACAAGTGGAGCCAAGGGTGCTCGTGAAGCTACCTTTCTTAATCATCACCTGTCAATTTTACCAAAGTAAATATTAAGCATGATGTTCAAAAGGCTAATAACAAGGATATCAGTCTCCTTCTAATACCTGCATTTTCACTGCATATAAAAAGAAACATGTAAACACAAAAATTAGGTACCCTCTTAAATCATAGTGTGCTTTGGCTTGCAGCTCTGTCTTGTTAATACTTGAGGCAGTGCATAAACATCTCTCTGGCTAATGTAAGAGCTGCCAAATGACCATGGGGATTTTAATTACAGGAAGAAGTAATTGTTCTGGCAAAAAAAACATTAAGAGGATGTAAATATTGTAATTGTATTTAGTCACAAGGGGAAATGGGGCACACAGCTTCTCTTGAGTTCATGGGGAGTCACAACTCCTCTCTGTTTTGGGCCATCTTTGCCCAGTGGAAGGTGCACCTTTACACATTTGCTGGCCCCCTTTACACAAATCCTGGCCCCCTCTCTCTGCTTCCCCTGCTTTTCAGTGGAGCAGCAGCTTTCTGCACTGAAAAAAGCAAGGAAAAGAACTCCTAGCAAGCTATCCTAGCGTGCAGAGCTCCAGAAGGCAGACTGCAAATAGGTGAGGGGATTTAGAGACTCAGAGGTCCATCCTCTGGTGCCTGGGATACAAAGGGCCTGCAAGTGTCTGCTAGGAGCGTGCAGTCTGTGGGGAGTATTTGAACTAGGAATGTTTTCCTTTGACATAAATTTCATAAAATCCATTGAAATGGTTGTTTGAACAATGTTGGACAGGAACTGGGCTGAAATTTAGAGAACAATCTGATATGGCTGAGCTTAGCTGAACAGGTTGGTTAGGATTTTAGTACTTACAAAACTGGTAGCCAAAATTTCCAAAATGGCAATTGATTCTGATCTTCTGCATTTTACTGTATGCTCACAGACAGCTCGCCAGCCAGGTCCCCACATTTTCTGCTCACATCCTGCAAAACCACCCGGCTCATGTGTACATGCAGAGAAAGTTGGGCAGGGAGAGCAACTCAGATTATTTTGGATGTCCTTTGAAAAGGTGGAACTACCAGAGAAGAGTTAAGTGCAAGAAATGCATGTTCATCTGAGGGCAAAATGGAATCATAAAGATACTTGAAGTTGGTATGTGTCATGGTCCCCCATCAATGCTTGGATTTTTCCCAGGCTGAGAGGGAAGTTGACTTACTCCCTCCTTTTTTTGATTTCCTGCTGTCACAGACTGGGACTGTGGAGGGCCATTAACTCACATGCTCATACCTTTTACCAGCTAAGCCCAATAGCAATGATACTGTTCACTGCTAATCTTAGAATGTGTTACGTACACTGAGAACATCTGTACATTTATCCTAGTAGTATAATGTTTGCGTAAATCTTGTCACTGTACTATACACATACATTACACGTGTAGTCTTTATATTTAAAATTGTGCTTGCTTGAATATAAATATCAATGCAAAATGTAATATTTTATATAAACACATATTTTACTGTTGTATATATTGTGTGTATACAGAATTTGTTAGGAGACAGATACCAAATGCATTTTTAAAGATGATCTTACTTGGTAAGATGAGAGCTCACTTGAGACACTGAATGGCTTAGGGATCTGGTAATGGGATGCAAACCTTTACAAATCCATATCACCACTTCAGATCCAGTCAAAACCAGAAGCAATCAAAAATTATCACTGTCCTGACCATTTGGTGGCCAACAAGCTACAGATTTCTTGTCTTGGTCCCTGCTGGTGTGTGTCTTGTCAGAGCTCAGTCCTGCTGGCACATGGCAGGCAGAGAGGCACAAAACCAGCAATAGCTTCCCCAAGCTGTCCCTGGCAGGGCAGGAACTGTCCCCCATGGCACGCCGGTGCCATCCCCCCGAGTGGTACAGAGTCACCAGCTGCTTCTCCCCTGGAGGATTCTGCTTAATTCCTCCACCTGACCAGGGAGAAACTACAGTCCCGATGGTAAGGCTCAGTGCTAGCTGCATGAGCTCTTTTCAGATCCTGTGCATATAGGGATAAAGTCATGCTCTTGACAAGAGGGACTGTAGTGTGACAAGAGGGAAACAGTGTGGCCAGCARGAGTAGGGAGGTGATCGTGCCCCTGTACTTGGCACTGGTGAGGCCGCACCTCGAATACTGTGTTCAGTTTTGGGCCCCTCACTACAAGAAGGACATTGAGGTGCTGGAGCGTGTCCAGAGGAGGGCAACGAGGCTGGTGAAGGGTCTGGAGCACAAGTCTTATGAGGATCGGCTGAGGGAGCTGGGGTTGTTTAGCTTGGAGAAAAGGAGGCTGAGGGGAGACCTTATTGCTCTCTACAACTACCTGAAAGGAGGCTGYAGCGAGGTGGGTGTTGGTCTCTTCTCCCAAGTAACAAGCGATAGGACAAGAGGAAATGGCCTCAATTTGTGCCAGGGGAGGTTTAGATTGGATATTAGGAAAAATTTCTTCACCGGAAGGGTTATTAAGCATTGGAACAGGCTGCTCAGGGAAGTGGTGGAGTCACCAACATTGGAGGTATTTAAAAGATATGTAGATGTAGTGCTCAGGGACATGGTTTAGTGGTGGACTTGGCAGTGTTAGGTTTGCAGTTGGACCCGATGATCTTAAAGGTCTTTTCTAACCTGAATGACTCTGTGATTCTATGTTTCACACAAAACATCCCCAAGCACAGCTGCCGCCTACAAGGTGTACCTCACTAAGCAAATAAAAAATGTAGTGCCACCAAAATGTTAAAAGAGCTGAACCTGTTCTGTGAATAGAGAGAGACTTTGTCTTGAGGGCTGTCATTACAGCATCTTTTATGAGCGTTAAATTGATCTAATTCCTGAAATGAGACCTTAGCTACCAGCATCATCCTTGAAACTCCTCCTCTCTTATCCTTTTTGAATTAAGCTGTCATTCTCATCATTTGGATCCTTCGGCGAAACAGGTGAAAGGCAACAATATAGTAACCTTAAGACTGAAAGATCTTCAAGACTGTCTTCCTTCCATCTGGGTTGGAACCTATAAACTAAGGTAAGCACAAAAGAAAAAATATATGCCTCCTATGATCGTTAAGGCAGGCACTATCGAAATTCTGTACTTTTGGTTGAAAGAGGGGAAAGGACAACGTGTATTCTTGGGCTACATTCGTTATCAGCTATCCATATTTGGATCTGACAGAGCTGCTGCTGATGTGCCTGGATTAATTGGGTGAGAAGTACTTGCTCAAGAAACTTGATGTACAGTGCTGGCTGGATTGGTGTAGGATGCTTGCAAAGATATTGCAGATGACAGCAGTGTTGTCAGGATACACCTAGGCGGCTGAGGCAATACCCACCTCCATGCACGGAAGTCACTCAGAGAAAGAAAAATACCCTCTAACAGAGAGAAAGAGGGTTGCACCTTGCCCTCTTTTGCCCTGATGAAAACTGAAGATCACTCACTGCCCTTCTTTTCCTTCCTCCATCATTCACCCCCTCAAGCATGCAGAGGCATTTTGATAATTATCACACTTAACTGTAATAGCCATAGTGCAAAGCAAACACATACAGTGTGACCTCTGAAGTGGTATGTAAGAGAATGGGATATTCTCTTACTCCTACAAAGCAACCCACACATTGCCTATGCTAGGTTTTGACCTATGGCAAGGCACCCTACTAAAAAGGGGTGGAAGGGAAGGACAGGACACACGTAGGTTTTCCCTGATGTAAGTGACGTGGTGTCTGGACCCACATATCCCACAGTACACAGCCTATCCAAAAGCAACATTGGGCATAGACATGCAAGGGCTGGTGCAGAGTTAATGCAGAGTCAGCATACCCTAAGCCTTACTGCTCCTAAAAATGCAGAGTTAGCAGTGCCTTGCTGGAGTACTCTGAAGATAAGCCAATAATACAACCATCCTATGGATGAAGCCATGGTGGGACTGCATCATCTCCTTCTATCCAGTTACCAGAAAGAACTGTTATTTTTGTTACTGCATTGCAAGTGCTTTTATTCATCTCTATGGCATCTCACTGCTTTACCTATGTTGAGACATTCAGACTCTTAATTAGATAGATCAAACAATGACATTATCCCTGCTGCCTACAGGTTTAGCTGTTAGCTCAAAGACCAAGATTTAATCAGTGAGAATGCCTGAACAAAGAGCTATCATGTAGCTCCTGATGAGTTATAGTTGTATGAGCAATCTGCAAAAATTGGCAAAATTCTGTGCTATACGTGCTCGGTTTTCATCAGCACTGGCTTTCCCACGACCTTCTTTCCTTCCCAATTCCTTGTGTGTGTCTTAGTTCAACAGGTTTTTTTTAATCTCGTTTTTCTGCTTTACATTAATACATTTTCATTACATTTTCCAAAGGGTTACTCCTAAAAAAATGAAAAATCAAGAGTCTGAATTTTCAGATGCTATTGTTATCACTGTTTTCATTTTGCCTGTACATGGACTGCATGGCAGTAAGCTAGCTAGATGTCATGTTGAGCAAGCAGGTCTTCTGTTTAGCTTGAGATTTGGTCACTCGTATGCCAGTTCTTCCAGCTGCCTATTAACAAGACAGGTAATTAAACACTTAAGGCATATTAGAATATTATTATATTAATTAGTACAGATTTGCTGGAAGAATATTCTAATCCAATAAAATATAAGCAGTGTCCTGCTGTTCTTACTGAAGTATGTTACCTGGTGGAGTCAATGTGTTTGAGCCTGCACTTGTGTATATGTCAGCAATCCAGGGCAATTATTTTGACTCCTGCTCTATAGTGATGTAAAATGTGTGTGACATTTATTGGAATAACAGATTGAGACTGGTTAGACTGAATCTTGCTACAGAATTTGATTGCTTTTGCTAATACTGCTATCAGACGATTGGTCTGGTTCTTGGACATGTGGATGTGGATCTCCGCTTTTTATTTCCTCCTGCTCCCACATTTCCGTTAGATGACACAGCCAGAGCATTATCCAATAAACTCATCTATTTGTGCCAGGGACTGCAGTATACTGACAAATACCAAAGCCATGTCATGTTTAAATAAAATCAGGATTCTCACCTTCTCCAGACTGAACTACCTCAACGTGCCACAGGACTGGGAAGAACAGTGCCTCTGAGCAATGGCCAGATGTGACTTGCAAGGTTATAGATGGGCCCATGATAAAGGCCAGACGTGAATGCTCCCAAACTTAGGCAGACCCAACCCCTTGCATTCGAGTCCTCCAGCATAAGGAAAATAAATCAAGGTTCCTCATTTTCAAAAATTAGGTGGAGTCTGCTGACTTCTCCACTCTTTTAAAATGTTGGTCATTGTCATCTGTGATTAGTTTCTAGACTAGAACTCCTAGCTTTCATTTTTGGAAAAGTTTTGTTAAACAAGAGTGGATATGATTGAAATACCTCAGGATGACTATACTGCATGTCAGAACATGCTGAGCTCTCATTATTTCACTTACTCTTACTGAAGAGCCTTTTGCGGGCACATCACCTTCTGAGAAGTGCTCATGGGGCTCTGCAGCATCAATGGCACTGTGACTGTTGGTGGGATTTAATGGCTTTGGCACAAAATTACAGGATCTGGCTCTCTGATATTTGCCTTCCTCACCTGGGGCTTCAAGCTAAACATTTAACAAGGGAAACTCACCATCCCTCCTGTCTTCTCTTCACTGATATTCAATTAAGAAGTTTATTTAAGTAGACCAGCATTTGACCTTCCCTGCCACACTTCTCCCTGTAGTGGAGCTCTGCTGCTGCCCACCTGCTGCACGGCAAGATTGTGCTTAGCCGTGATCCCTGGCACACACTGTGTGCTTATGGTTGATGGCTTGCTTGAAGGAGAACAGACCACTAATAAATTGCACAGTCATTACCCTTTATGCATACTTGTTCTAATAGGTGTCGCAGATTCCTGCCTCCTAATAAGGAAAGGAAGTAGAAAAACACATAAATTCTCCCAAGGGAGTCAGACAGCCTGAAGCCACGTTCGACAGCTGTTACTGTTACCATGAACACCAAGAGCAAAACAAGGATTGGGGGGGGGGGGGGGGGGGGAAAAGAAAAAGAAAAAGAAAAGATACATTGCCAGGGATTTTGGCAAGATTTTCTTGGATATGGGATGTGTTTTGCACTGCCCCAATCTATAAAAGCTCAGCGCTCCTGCAGCACGTGATGGAATTTGGAGATTAAACAAACGTTGGCATTAATTAGTCTAAAACCAAATCATTTCAGTTGTCTGAAGTTTGCATTTCTGTGTCCTGTTAGTTATTTTGAAACTGTCACTTTAATCTCCAGCAGAAAGATTTTGGCRTTCAATAGACGCTTGGATGCTACGGTGTTATTAAATCTAATTCACAAGAGGTTTCAGAAAATATTTTCACAGGGTTTACCTTTCGTCTTCTACCCTCAGCTCTGGTCTTTCTCCTAGGGACCAGCTAATAGGAATCGGGTGCTTCCCTGGCTGCCCTGGAGCTATGCTGAGTTACACCAGCTAAGCCTCTGTCCCTCTGTGTTATAGCTGAGAAATCCAAAGGGGAGATTCATGTCCTCTGTAAAGAGGTGTATTTAGTCTATCCCGCTGAGATAGTTTATGGCTTTGGCAGGGAAACTGTTGACAGTGCGTACTGTGAATATAGTTCAAAGTGAATTTGAAGTCTTAGAGCTGCAGCTCTCCCTATGCTTGTTACATTAATTTGTTAAAGGTGCTCAGTGTAGGTACGTATGTATCTATAAAGTCACACCATCAATTAAACACACTCACTTGATATTCTGCTGAAGGTGAGAATGGAGCGCATCACAGACTGCTGCAGCCTTTTGGAGCAAGGCACAAAACCAAGGTCACAGCATAGCTGGGCACTAAGGCACCCATGGCACATGTCACAAGCCTGCTGGTCTCAGCATCCTGGCCAAATTCCAGTTTGTGCAATTGCTATCCATCTTCCTAAAATGTGCCCCCCCATAGGTGCAAGTGGATACTGTATTCCTTACTCTTGACTTAAACCATGGAGGGGCATTGCTCTGCTGTACTGAATGTCTGGTGCTTTTTATTCTCATGCTGGCTAACTTCAGGTGCAGATAAAGTGATTTTTACTTTTCAGGCCAAAAGTCACGTCTGCTCTCATCAGAAGACCAAAATTACAACAGATCCCAAAAGTAGGAACAACTGAGGGCAAGAGTGAGTATTCTTACAGGACAATCCACTAGAAGAGCTCAGGAGAGATTTCTCTTCTAGCACCTCATGATTTCTGTGTTTTTCCACGTGTCCACAGCTTTTCTGCCCCCCCCCCCCCTTTGCCTTGTAATCCTTCTTGAACACGAACACGGGTGGTGGATGGTCTGTGGACGCTGACAACTCCCCCATCCCATTCAGAGACATATTTCCATCCCAATTCAGGATTTGGCCTCCTGTACACAACCACAAATCTTGCATGTTCATTTAATCAAAACACTGTGTGTCTGAGGTCCACTCTGGTGGAAGCATTAAGCCAAGATACGATATCTCTGTCTAGAGTGGAGTAAAGCAATGGGTAGCTTAAGCAATGAGTATTAATGCCGGCTGAAAGCTTAAAAAGACCACATAGTAACTCCTATTTGAGTTTAAAATCGGATTTGAAAAAAAAATCCACAAGGAACTTTTTAAGCAATTACCAAAACATACTTTTCTAAAAGCATTTGTGACAATACTGTGAGAGTAACCAGTAATATTGCTTAATATTCAAACCAGTTTAAGCTCCTGTCCAATGTCAGTCTTAACACAAACTAAAAATATGCTACTTATTGAGCTGGAAGAAGGTTTTGATTTACAATTATGCCTTGATGGATTACCTGAAAGCGCAACCTTCAGGCAAACTGTGATTAACTTGACCAAAGACATCTGGGAGAGCCATCTATGGCCTAAAATTATGACCTTGGTATTCTGGGCTGAAACTAGACACCATTTAAATTGCAGTGCTGAAAAACTCTTCTACAGAGGCCTTTGTTTAGGAGGCCAACAGGTTTTTTAGCTTCAGCAGTTCAGCAGAAACACCTCCTGTGAAGTTACAGGGGGGAAAGAAAGTACTTCCTATTTTTTTGCAGCCATTACTTTAAAAACAAAACTCCAAACACTCCCAGCTTGTATGAATAAAGAAGCAAAAACAATTAATAACCTAATGATTAGCAAATGCTGTAGACATAGGTTTGGATTTCACTTAGCAAGATTTATGGAGTTAAATATAAAAGTATGACTCTTGAAAGCCATGTGCTCATAATTAGCTCAAGTTTTACCCCTGGATACTGTAAAATCACAACATGCTGTCAGAGCCCATTTTCTGATCCTGTTATCAGCATGGAATAAAGTTTTCCACTAAATGCAAAACAGATTTACAGGTGCTAAAACAGCTATTTTATCAGTGGGAAACAGGCTACCTTTTGTTCTCTAAAAAGGCATTTCATTATTTTACAAGTGATCGTACAACAAAGGGAAACAAAACAATTTTGGTCATCTACTGAAACTGAAGAAGATACAATGTAAAAGTAAACACAAGCAAAGTGACTGCCTCTCTGAATGTAGGATATACGGTCTTGCATATTGTCACCTACTGTAAAATAAAAAAACAAGAACAAGATCAAAGCAATGCCATTCCCTTCTTGTAGCTGAGTACGCTACATAAATCCTCAGCGTTCCTACAGGCAAACGCCAAGGAAAACTGCGTTCCAGGCAGCTGTGAACATTGGAAATTAAATTATTCCGTGAAAAAGAAGTGCCTCAAAGATAACAGTCCTTTCAGTGTATTAATTCCTGCCATGAGCCATCATGTGAAGGGCCTCCTCTCAGACCAGCTCCAGAAGGGAGGAGATTTCTGTATCCTTGCTATTGCATTCCCATCCCACAGCAAGGACCACACTCCCCGGGCCAGGAGGACAGGTGCCCTTCCCAGGGGAAGGAGCTAACATTTAACTTGTTCTCCAGCAGCTGAAATGGAGGTGAATGGCTTCTTGCTTATTTGCAGGGTGGCACCCAGCACGGGGCAGACAGCCTCTGAGGAGCACTCAGAGTGGTTTGGGAGTAGGGGGCTGAATCGTTTTTAACAACAACTGCTTCAGGGTTTGGTGATGGTGGAACAACCGTCTGATCAAGAAGCAGCAACATCCCTTGGCTTCCTGCAGCGTGAATGGTTTAACATGATGGTTGATGGAAACTTTATTTTAGAGACTGTGTCTGAATACTAGGCCTAGACATGCATGAACCTGAAATCCAGAGTCATTTGCTAAGCAGATTGCAAGAAGTTATGTAGAACTGTTTTTAACTCCTAAACGTTTAGATAGAAGTTTTGAAAGCACTCTAAGGGATTCAATGCATTTCTTCCTCTGAAACATCCCAGGCAACTTAAAAAATGACCCAACTTTGTACACAAGACGAAGAGTGCAAAAGTACAGAAAGCAGGAGCCTCATGCAGAAACAATACAAAGAACTATGTAAACATTCAGTCTTGCTTTACAGCCTTGGCAAAAGCAGAGGAGTTAAAGAACAGAAGAACAGTTATGTTGAGTCACAGGGAGGCTCCATCTGACCCACTAGCTTATCACCCAGTTTCCTAAAAAGTAAAACTTACGGAAACAAGGTGATCCGTCCTCTGTCATAGCCTCAAGGCTTCCAAGACTCAGTGAGAGCGCAGCTTTCTGAACTGGAGATTGTTTAGTGGCCACCAATTCATCTGTCCTCTATGTTTATAATTTTAACTCTCTGCTGGTTGAGTCTGCATTATCTGAAAAACAACCTCTTATTTGATTGAAGCCTGCTGTGTGGCAATTCCTCTAGGTGCTCAGTAGTTATATTATTATGAAAAAGACTCCACAGGCATTTCCTTTTTCCTCCTGCCTTCTTTATTGCAGGAAGAGGGAAGACAAGCATAAGGTAAAGGGCCTGGTAGCATTTCCCTGAGCAGAAAATGGGATGTTTCAAACTTGCCAGGTCTCTGTTCGAGGGCAATTACGTCTTCTAAACAGGGGCTGCTATAAAAGGACTTTAGAGATAATTAAAGCTGTTACTGATGCTATCTGAGATGTTTTACAAGTAGGTGTACAAGATGGTCCTTTCCTGGTCAAATGGAGGGTAATGTAATGAACACAGTACACCATTTCCACATGGTCTTCCAGATCTGAGAACAAACTTTTCTTGGCAGCATTTATACGAATATTGTACTGTGGTGGTGTCTGTCAGCACCTTTGCTTTAAAACATCAAATCAAAGGAAGCAAAGAGTGAAGGAGCCATGTATTGATCATGGGTCCAGCCCAGCTAGGAGAAACTTCTATCAAAACATTGGCCCAGACCTCATTTGCAGATGAACCCACAGGTTCATGTACATAAGTGAAGGGAACCCGTGAGATCCTGAGACCTCTGAAAAACCTAGAATGTGCACTGTTATAAGGCAAGTCAGCTTTCAAAACCTTGACCCACTGTGTTTTCTTGAGGGAGCCAGAAAACAGGAGCCAAAGCCTTTGACCTGACTGACAAACTGATGATACCTGGAACTGACATTGTGTCCTTCTTCACAGACCAGACAGCAGATACATAAGGCCTCAGGTTCCAGTGAAATCTTGCATCCCCCTGTATTTAACGCCATATCATTCTTCTTTTGGGTTGACCCAGAATCAACAGAACTTTGGTCTCTCTGTTTCCCCCAGCCCAAGAAACCATTTCTGAAGAGTGAACTTCAAAGGGCTTGGCCATTTGTCAGAAATTACCACAAAACTACAAAGAAATAACCCAACAGTAAATCAAAAATCTGAGAGAGAAACCTCTCACAAGGACTACAAAGGAAGAAAAAAACAAATGGCATGGAGAGTTGATTATAACACTAGCAGTTTGCCACGGCAAAGGAGAAACTGATACCAGATGCTGCTGGGAGCCCTTTCATTACCTTGTGCAAGACCTGCAGAGCCGTGAAGGGGCCCCATGCAGCACTACCTCTCTATCTGGGATAAATGTGCGGCACTTGGGCACAGCAATTCATGCTTGAAAGAGATCTGCAGAGCCAATCATTATTTTATTTGAATGATGAATTTGAAGGCCGACTCGTTGTAAGTTTGCTACATCCTTTCATCATCTCCCAGCAAGTCTTCTGAACTTAGCCTGTCTTGAAAAATTATGCTGTTATGTCAGGGCTTTTAATGTCAGCAGGATTACTATTTAAACAAGTGAAAGTAACAGATGAAAAATTAATCAAAAATTGTTTACTATTGGATGCAAGGGTGGTTGCCAGACCTTATGGCCCTTGGCATGTACTTTCTCGCTTTTTACATCCTCAGACATCTTTGTCTGGCTCTTTAAAACTTATTTTTAATTCGACTGGCTATTTGGCAATTTGTGAATAACAGCAAGTAATACAGCCATTTTCTTCCACTGTTCTAGAAAGGCAGGTCAGCTAGAAACTGGGTGGTTTATGTTTAGGCAGTATTTTCTGCAATGTTACTCACTCAGATTGCGTCAGATGAAGAAAATGTACAGTGCACTAAGGGAGGGAGGGATTTTTATTCTGATCCAATTTTTTTATTAGCATAATTACCGAGAGTTGTACTCAGCATCTGCTCAAAACTCTAAGTGTACTGCATACCAAAACCAAGAGGGAGGGCTGGAAAAAGAATTGCCATGATATTGTCTTAAAAGTAATAAGATTTTTGTTTTTTGTTTTTTTGGTTTTTTTGGTTTTTTTTTAATTAAGCCTCTTTTTAGTCACCTTGTGGTTTCTGAACTTTTCAGGTTCACTTGCTTTGTGTTTCCACAGTTTTCTCTGCAACCATGAGGGATACAAATGCTCTTTTCCTAACAAGTGAAAGCAGAGATTATATGGACTCACTAGAGTCTGGCAGCTGAGGTTTTTAGCAAAAGCGTATCAAATGTAACAGCTGTTGTAATAAAACCGCTAAAACTGCCAATACTGAGGCTGTGAATCAGGCAAAGGATGGACATGCAGAGACAGTAGCAAGCTGCAGCAAGCCGGGTGGGGACGTTATGAGCAGAACTGGTAACTCGAGAAGGCAAATGTTATCAGTGTTAACGATTTGAATAATTTTGGGAGACACTTGGCAACCTTTGTGGAAGTGTGAAGGCTACAGCAGCTCACTGGAGGACGTGGGCAGGTTTCCTCTGCTGAATATGTACCTCATGTGTGGTGCTATTCCAAAAAAATTATCACATTACAGGCTGCTGAACATTTTAAAAAACTCCTGGTTATTGTGCTGTTAACTTCCTGAACGAAAGGGACAAAGACAGAACAGCATCAGTGATGCTGGTGCCACTGAACCCCGGGAATGCTCTAGCCCTTGCCAGACTCCCAAGTAGGTTCAGTTTCACTGGGTGGCTGAAGGTGGTACGGTGCCATAATTTAACTGGGTTTGACAAAGAAAACACTGTCTCCAAGTCTATGAGGGAAGGAAAGATTACCTTATTCATCAGAAAGAGGCATACCAACTAGCCCTACGTCAAGCAACCTGCTTAAAGCAATAGAAACCTGTGGAATTTATTATCAAGTGAGCCTTCATATTAGAGTCAGAAAAAGAGAAAAATTAAAAAGAAAGCTTTCTAAGCTTATCACTGTTTCTGCACTACGTTGGTCATTGTTTCTGAATAATAACTTCTCAGGAAACAAAATTACATCACTGCAACGCTGGGCATGTCAAGTATAGTACTATCAACATAAAGTATGGTGAATATTCCTTTACTATTTCTAAATTATCTTGTTGTCATATTTATTCTCATATTCATACTCACTGAATACATAGAAACAAAAAGAAAAGGCTTCCCACTTTGCCACTTTGGTTGCAAATCCATCTTCCTATCCATTCATACACATTGTGAGGGTTGTCTTAACATATCTTTGGATCAAGTCACACAGACCAAACCAGAAAGGGTTATAAATGGTGCTATGAACATGACCAAAAGCCAGAGCAATGAAAGGTAACACTCAGAGTTTCTACAGTATTTAAGCAAATATATTCTCATTCCTTTTGGGCAAAAAAATACTTCTTGCTGCTTGTGTTAGGCACCTAGTCCTAGTTGTTCTCTGGATACCCCCACAGCACAAATGATGAATAACAATTAGCTTTTGTGGCTGCTTTCTGCAGTGAGAAGCATGTGAAAACAGATCAAAAGTCTCATAAATAGCTAGAGGAATTTGTTCTTTTGGCCAAAACAGAAAGCAAACCCCAAGCAAATATTAGCTTCCTATTACATTCTTCTTCCACCTGATTGCAAAACAAAATCAAGCTATAGAAAAATATTTTTCACGTTTCTTCTGGGGACTTGTTTACAATACTGAGGAAAAACAATGGGGTTTTTACTGCTGCTGAAAAATCACCAGCCTCTTTCTGAGTCTTCCATTACTTAAGCAAGGGTCTAGGTCCAGAAAACTTCACATATTTGTAGCTGAATCAGCTGCACAGTGTAACATGGAACAGCGGCACTGAAGACGATGGAATTTGCCTGGATTTCTGTTGGTGGAACTGACAGCAAAATTTGGCTTTTGTGATGACATAACTTCAAAGTTAGGAAGCACACAAACTACGTAACTGCTGTAAATGAAGAAGGGTCTCACGACCCCTTTTTAAAAAGAAGGAAAACAATAGTAAAGAAATGGCAGCAGTACTGGAGTGGAGTTTTTCACCCATACTGAGTGGTTTTTGGGGTTTTTTTTTGGTTTTTATACTGTGGAATAATGTCACTTGGGAAGTGGTCAAGGAAATGGTGGCTTGAGTCCCTTAAAACAAGTTTGCCCACCAGTGATAAGAAGAAAATTTTGATAGAAAAATGGGTGAAAGGATAGTATAGTCCCAAAGGTGGAGGTTTTCATTACACCTGACAGCAACCTCCATATAATTGTCAGATCACACTCTGAACCCACTCAAAAGCTTTGGCTTCCATGTCACCTTGTGGCAATCAGTTCAACAGTTTAAATATGAGTTGTCTGAGAGAGGACTTCCTTCAGTTCATTTCAAAGCTCCTGTCTGAAAATTTAATTTATTTTTTTCACAGTGAGATTTAATGAGTAGCATTTTGTTATTTTCTTCCTCTTTGTCACTTGTGTTTTTTTAACAATCTCCGTCATATCTCCCCTTCATCCAAGTCTATTTTTGCTCTTTCCTCATGGAATTTGCCTTGTACTTCCATCAACCATTTTGTCCTTTTCTTTGCCTTTGCAATTGGGGCGAATTTTTTTAAAGTGGGGTAACCAGAAAAAAAGGTGGTACTCAAGAGATAGGTGTACCAGGCCTATATTCAGTGACATAATTATATTTTCTGGCTTATTGCCTATTTTTTTCCAAACAGTTCTTAGTATTTTCCTTACTGCTTTGGACCAAATATGAACACATGCTCCTATCTTTTAGTTTAAGACATCACACCCAAGCGCAAAGCTGAGTCAGCATTACAGGAGAATACCAACTGAATTAATTTAGCTTCAGACAAGGATAACTGAGGGTTAATGTTTTATAGCATGATTTTCAAAAACTCAAATGATAAAAGAGTGGTATGAAAGAATACTGTAAACAAGCTCAAGAAATATTTACAATACAATGATAAAAGATATGCTATCATGAAAATATTTTCTTTCAAATATAGTCCTTACTATGTTGTACCACAAATCCACAGATAAGACATTCAATGATATCTGAACTCAATATTAATAGAAAAAAATAGGAAGGAAGGAAGAAAAGAATGTAAACAAAATATAAATGTTCGGGGAAAACACTTGAAAATCTGCAGAAACACTTGAGGCAGCCAGGTAGTTCAAGGGCAGTATCTGTTGAAAACATATTAAAATATACTAAAAATATCCAAAGTCTAACAGAGAAAACAACTGCGGAAGATCGAATACCGAGATAAAAAAGGAAGTTTTTTTACAATAAGCCCATTGGAAAAATACCACAACAGGAGGAAGATTCTCTTTAAGCAATGTAAGCAATCCATAAGCAGGGGGAAAGGTGTTTGTTGAGCAAACTTGGGCACGGTTTTGGAGTGCTGATGGAGTTTTGGGTGCTCCAGACAAGAGTCTGCAGTCCCTGATAGGCTGGGAAGCAGGAGTTTCCATAACATCTATAATAGCTGCTACTGGGTACCTCGGAAAACTAAAGTGTGCTATTGGACATATTTGGCTTAGATAATGAAAGCAGATACAAGGATTCAGACAGGTCCCACCTCCAATGGAAGTTATGCTGCATTGCCACCACAGACACGGGGGTTATGTCTCGTTCCTTGTGTAAATTCCTGCATGATATTGGGAGTTTTATTCATTTGTCCTGGGTTCCAGGTCTTCACCTACGAAATGGGGCGAGGTTTCTTCCCTCTCAGGTGTAGGCATTTATGGTGGCAAGGGGTGTACTGTAGCTATTCTGGTACTTGTAATGGAAGGTTCTTCGGTCCAACTTTTGCACCTATTCAAACTGGCCTGTGACTCCCACTGCCTGGTAAATATAAAATGAAAGTTGGCAGAAAACTAAAACAAAATCAGTCCAAAGGCAAGAAGCCAAATAACCACTTGGCTGTATGCTGAAAGTTAGAGCATGCCTAATGTCCCCAGATTTTCACAACAATTATCTGTTCTTTCCTAGAAGCAGTTGGCTAGTTAACTCAAGAGAAGAAAAAAATGAGGTTTTAACAGAGAGCCATCAAGCACAAAGCAACACTATGGAAGAAAAGTGAAGAAAATGTAAAAACAATGGGAAAAACCCCCTTTTGTCAATGAAGTGGTGAGACAATCAAAACTAAAGCTTTTCATACTCAAAAAGCAAAGGAAAACATGCTTGGCAAAACAAGCTTTTCAGTAAAAGAAGTTTAAAAAGTCAGACACTGTGGCAATATATAACATTGAATTTTCTTCTTGCACAGATTCCCCAAATTCTTCTTCAGTATAGGCTGTGGAAGTGCACCTAAGTGCATAAAGTTTCACTCTCAATCCACTAACTAAGCTACCACGCACTTGTTTCTTCTATGGACCTTGTCTGAATTTTGTAGTCCAAACAGTTTCAAAGTAAGTTTTCTGAAAATGGAAGCACTGAGGATACCTACTTAAATGTACACATTGAAACAAACACTTGTATCACTCTCTTTGTCCTGTACTGTTTCACAGTCACGTGCTTATATCCCCCAAAGAAAGTTCTGGTTAATCAGAGTACAACCGTATTTGAGGGCACTTTTATCCTTTCTTTTTTGTATAAGCCATAGGTTATGACTGCTGACACACCTTTGGAGTTCCTAAAAAAGTGTCCTCCCAGATTAAAAGAGAACTAGTAGTCAATACTGAGAATTGGTTACCTGAACCATTTTAATTAAAAAAAAAAAAAATAATAAGAGAGAGATTATTGATCTTAGTGGAAATTTTGCAGTCAGACAAAAATAGGACATAAGGTTGCCTGGTGTTAGTGCAGAATCATTCCCCAGTGCTCAAAAGTAAGCTGTAAAACTGGTTACTAACCCTGTTAGGGCAGATGGCTTTGTAATGAAGATGTCACAGGAGAAGTAACGTGAGACTGATGTGAACTTCTTATCCCTTACAACAGCTCAGACTGACAGAAGGTGACTACGTTTGTTGCAGGAACATGAAGGAGGAGAAACACAAGGTTTGAAGGCACCGCAAGGTGGGCAGGGAAGAAATGCACAGGGGAAACTCTCATTCGGTGCTCTTTGACATCTTCTCAGTCCACAGGCCAGCAAGTTTGATCACTGCAATGAAGATCAGGAAATATGAAGACGTATTTTAATAAGGGTAAATGCAGCTCCATTGTCTTCTGAGATACGAGGAAACAGCTGTGCAAAGACAGGATGGGAGAGGGCTGGCCAAACAGCAGCAGAGCAGAAAAGAAGCTGAGGGTTATAGTGAATGGGAGTTAGCAAAGCCATGAAACTCTGAAGAGAGGATTTTGCAGTCCAGGCATGGTAAAGATCACTGAGAGGTAGTCTGAGGGATAACGATCAGAAGAAAGTACTAACTGCAAAGGAAGACTGAAGCAAGTGTGAGTGTTAACTCTAAAGAAGAGGTGGCTACACTAGTTAACATTTTCTTAACATATGTAAAAGGAAACCATAACCAGGAAGGGAATACATTTTTTTTCCATGTCCACTGGGCCTAAGTTACACCAAGGGTGTATTAAGTGGTTTGGAGGAAATGCTTTCTACCAGTAAGGCTATAAAGCGCTGCAATAGTGTGTACCAAGGGGTGTGGAAATACTGTTATTGCAGGTTTCTAAAAACAGGTTGAACAAGCATCTGATTGCAGTGACAGGGAGCATTGCTGACCCTGCCTTCAGGCAAGGTACAGACTAGATGACTGCTCAGGATCCCTCCACAGAAATCCCTTCTCTGATTTTTTTAAAGAAGCACCAATCTTTTCCCCATCTTATTTTATCTTTTATCTAACTGAAGTTACTCTGCTCCACAGGAGTATTCTCTACGCTTGAAATGAATCCAGGTAGAAAGGGCAGAATTGTCCGTGAAATATCCTTTCAAAAACTGTTATAGTGAGGATACCAAGGATACAGGCAGGACAGGGTGCAGGTGAACGAAGACAGCGACTGACACCAGGCAAGGCATCCTGTGCATGTTTGGCAACAGCCTGAGCACAGATTTCACGGTGAAGCTTTATCCGAACTGTGTTCTTTCACAGCAGACTCCATTCACATGTATCTTAGCTAGGGACATTTTCTTTGAACTTTAGATGGGGCCCCAGTCCTCAGTTGGTGAACATTAGTGCTAGTCCCTGGGCTTAAAAAGGCGCAGATTTATTTATACAGTCTCCAGGTTTGGCTCCATAATTTTATCTCAGTAACTGAGAACAACATTTTACTTAGTCTTGTCAGAGGTATTTGGTGAATTACTGTTAGTAAATAAGGGTTATTTTTGAAAGTGAGTGTGTTAACGAGGCAGGAAAGCCTCTGGAGATGGGGAAACACTAACACCACAAGCTGGTCTTAGTTCCTAATGACTCACTGATGCTTCACCTGAAAATCTGGCCTGAAAATTATTTGTTCCAGTACTGAGTGATGCAGGCTACTTCTGAAGGAGCTGAAGTAAATGCTCCAGGGCTGCAAGAACAAGTGGGGAAAAAACATCATCATTTCAAGGAAAATCTCAGCAAAACAAGCATTAGCTTTATGGAAGTATTTTTATCACCTTTTTATTCAACAAAGTTGGGAAAATAATGCTCTTTTATGAACCCTTCCCTCCTTCCCCCCCCTTCCCCCCCCCCCCCAGTGTAATTTATTGCTTTTGGGGCTTTTTGTCCCTCTTTTTTTCAAACGTACTTTATATGCCTGCCAGTAAAGGGGGAATATTATACACTGGAATCTTCCTGCGTACATTAAAACAGTGCTTGGCAACATGGTACTGGAATAACAAGTAACAGCTTTCTTAAGATAGGGTCAATCGATTCCAGGGGAGGCCATTTACTGGATTATACACAGTCCTTTTGGAAGAAGAAAATCTCTCAAGTGCTCTCAGTTTGACAAACATTTTTTCCATCATCTGGTTAGAATTTTTGTGCCAGTTAGCTTGCAGCCCTGCTATTTCCTCCGCATGTGTTCTGCAAACCGTGGGGAGGATACACTCCTTATTTTGAAGGAGTCAGGAGTGAGATGCAATTATGGGGGCCTAAGCACACAAGAGATAAAATCTCCTTCCTGCCAGCCAACATAGAGGGCAGTCTGTCTGGGCTCAGAGGCAGCTGATCAGATCTGAGCCCCGGTATTTGAAAAAAAGGCTTAGCAGCCTATGAGCTCCATTTGTTTATTTAGAAAGAAGCCATTGTATCATCTGGTTATTCTAACAAGGCCTGCAAAGCAAGTGCTGGCTTCAATATGATGAATTTCAAACACATCCAGCCTGTGTTCAAGTGAAGTGGCTTCATATTGTGCTGCCTCTTGACATGTATCAAATCCTGTGCAAGCTTGCCAAGGTCTTTCGAATGTACTTTTGACATTTCAGTGCAGTTTATACCTAGACTTCAAATGAGAGGTATGTTTGAATGAGGGCAATTTTTGGTAATTTGCCTGAATTCTGCATTTATGCTTTCTTTGGCCTAATCTGTTTAATTGAGATCTGTTCCCTGGCCGGCTGCCAGTATTAGCAGAGCATGTGGGTAGCAGATTGGTTTACCTATGTACTGCAGAAAGACTTTTTTTTCCACACTCTTAGAGTCGGACTTGCATGTTAAGCTAGAATCGGTTCAACAAAATGTCACCAAACCCGAGTATTTATCATTTGCCTTTCGATATGTTTCATTTTTCAACATGTAGATGTGGCAGATAACTTTTTAAAACTATTTATTCAGTAAAGCCTACATCAGTGTCTGACTTAGTGCAGTACTTAGTTTCCACCCTTAAAACCAGAGAAATCAACAGTGACATTTTCTCTTACTAGGGTATTGAAGAGCTAAGTGTGCAGCGGGCAAACTTTGGGGCCCTTGAACATCTTGATTATAAAGTCACACCAGCTTATGTGAAAGATTCCAATGAATTTTAACATTCTGGCAAGTTTGGAGAACCTGTAAAACTTTCCTTGTAATACTGAATGCTGAGTTTCCTAAAGGACCTACTTTATAACTAATTTTAAACTCTAAGCTAAATGATTTATTCTGAATCTCTGAGGAAGATGCTTTAGTGAACACGGAAGCTTCCATTTGCGAGCAAAGATGCTGACTTCATCCCATCTAACAAAGGGGTTTGAATCCTCTCAGTGCAGAACTTAGACCATGGGAAATGCCTCAATTTCATTCACAAGTTTCTGAAATCAGCTGGTCTCCAGGATATCTCTCACCCATTCTCTTGAGATAAACAAATGCTACTGGAAAGGAAGATGGAGGAAAGAAATGTGTGACCCTGACACACATACAGACGTTCGTTGCCTGCTGACCCTTCCAAAGCAGCATCCTCAAGTCCCCTGCCCTCACTTAGGTGACTAGTCAACGCCTCTAAATATTGCACATTACTTACCAAGGCATTGGGAATAACAATACAGACAATGCTTGGCCTGCAAATTCAGCATGTGCCTTGAAAAAAACAGCCTGTCAGAAAACTAAACGAGAGCCTAACCTCACCGCGTCACGAGRAGTGTAAATCTCTGTAGGATGACATGCAAACAGCAATACTATGCTTCTTTAAAGGACTTGGTATTAATTGGCTCTAACCTCTATATGAATAGAAATTCTCAAAGAATCTATTCTATATTGAAGAGAAAGATAGAAAATCTGGTGGCCTAATGAAAAAACTGAACCCTCGCTCTAAGTGCATAAACGCATTTCTACAGTGCTAGGATGGGGCAAACCAGTTCAGTTAGAACAAGCAAGGCTTGCTCCCTCTCATCCACCCCGCCGCCGCCTCCCACTCCTCCAAGCTAAGCTGGACCCATGTACCTGTGACCCTAGAAACACTGAGCTAAGATCTGCCTGCCAGCTTTCCCAGCAGGAACTGCTCCCACTCTTACCCCACCTTTGGCTGCAAAGGTTTTAGCAAGGCTCTGGAGCAGGTGAGATCACAGGAAGCCTTAAGCCTCCTTCTGACCTAAGCCTGGACATTCAAAGTTGGTTGTAGAGAAAATCCGAAAGAAGACTGCAGTCAATTGCTGGTGCTGGGGTCAGATGGCATCACCTTCCCTTCCTACAGAAAATGCACATTTCTGTCTCTCCATGGCAGTGGGTCCCAAACCGGGGGACCATGTGTTTCACTGTTAACACCCAGGATTTCTCACAGACAATTCCTTCCCTGTGCTGTTTCCCTTGGAAACATTACCAGCATGACTGTGCTTCTGATGGGCACTCCCCAATGCCTAGGAGCTAAGGGGGAAGCCACAGCCTGCGGTTTCTGAGCTGATCATCAAAATGTTTATAGGCATCTCACCAGAAAGGGCAAAAATCTACCTAAATTTCTACTCTGTGTCATCCAGACAAAATGGACAGGACTGTATGGCAAGGCAGTATCTGACCTTTGCTGTCTAGATGGTCAATGTTAGTTCAACATTCTCTTCACACAGGCATTTAGTGGTTTTTATACTCATGTTTTCCTGTTGCTATTAGTGAAAACGTTGTTTGCTTGTAGGGCTAACTATTCCCCCATGTAACAGTTCGCCCATAAAACATAGGTGTGAAATCACAGAAAACCATATTTTTGGACTTCACAAATACAGTGGGACTGGCTGTATTTTTCCTCACTTGGTACATTTCATGTTCGGAACACTTTATAAAGGTAAACCTTTCAATTCAATTGTGAAATACAAGACATCTATTCATGACCTCATTTCATCAGAGAAGAAGCTAGTCAAAGATGATGTGCCTGAAGTGCTCACAGAAGGAGTCATGGTGAGTGTGACAATGAGAAGAGTGTCCTAAAACCTCTTCATCCTATGCTCTGGGTATTAGGCAATGATTTCCATTGCCCCAAATGGGCCTATAGGTAGTGAATGTCATCAGGAACCTTTTGCAAATTAAGTCGTGGTACAAATGAAGACAATGACATTTTCTGATTACATTCCTGTAGTAAAAAAAATCTCTCGTCAGCCTGGAAAGACTACTTCCAACAACAATAATGACCCAGAGTAATTTCTACCACTGTAAAGTGGATATCAAACGTTTGCCAAAAGTTTGACATTTCTTTCATTCTGAGTGCTTAGCTATTTCAACTAGCCTTTGGGAAACTACATATTTAAGAGGAAAATGCCATAAATGAAGATTTCAATAACTAAATCAGGCACAGGAATAAAGAATACATAGTTCTGAGCTCAGTCAGAGAGCCAAAACTTTTGAAGGGCTTGATGAATATGGCTCCTTGAAAGGCTTAGGAGAGCCTATTGATGTAAATTAATTACACACATCCATAAATCAGAGCAATCTGACGAGCCTACCAGCACTCAAGTAGCACAAAAGCTGTCTGGTTACAGAATGGCTTTAGACGAGTACCTGACCAGGTACATCGTGTTGGAAAGGAGGAGACTGAAATTAGGGTTAGCAGCAAAGGAGGCTGGCATCCCAGCAGACTTGTCTGTGGGCAAGGAGGTCAGGCTGAATGAGAGGCTGTGTAGATATGGGTAGAGAGATATGGGAAACGGACCAAAGCTATACTCTGTCTGAGAGAGAACCAAGCACAGAATTTTAGCAAAAAATCCTGGTTTATATTTTGTTTTCACACTTGGAACCATACAGGGTTAAGAGGAGAAATATGACTTAGAACTTCAAGGAAGATGACAGTAAACAAATTTCATTTCTGCACTTTGTGTGGCTCATGACCACCTCAAACAGCACTGCAGGGCAAAAGTGCCACACATGGGAAAAGAAGCCCTGCTGTGTTGCACTCCCGATGATTTTCTCCATGAGTAGATCAGAAATTCGCTTGTAGATTTTATTTTGCAAACTCTAGACTTCTTTTGAACGTGGATCCTTTCCCTCGCTCTGCTTTCCATAGTGTAGCTGTCTATTAGCATCATCTTATGCGTGTTATTTGTCTGTAAGTAATCCCTCAAGCTTGTATAAATACACCTACTTGTGCTGTGTGCTGGAGCAGAGCTGTGCATGTTATAACAGCTGGCATTCAACTGTCTAGTGAGTAAACATTATGTCCAGGGGTTAAAGTGGACTGGAATGGTTCCAGCTTACGTCTGCTAGAAAGCTACTGGGTTAAATATTTTTTTCTTACCCTCACCCTTTGAAAAGGTAAAGCATGTCTAAAAACTGAGCAACACTAGTGTGTTATAACCGTCTTGGGAAAAGCTGTATCTTTGTCATCCTTCTGTGTCAATGAGCACTTTAGATTTCCAGTACTTGCTACCATGGTAAAATGTCCTTCAAATGTCAGAGAACATGCACTTTAACTTTATGTATACTTGGTGTATACCACATGAATTCAGCGTGATACAAGCTACATCAGAATATTAGCAAACTGTATAAACATGTCAAAAGCTGTTGCTAGATGATATGCTGGTACCATGGGATGTTCTGACCCCTTCAGATGGCTCCTGATCCCAGTTCAGCGCTGGGTCTGCCTCCCTGGCAGGCCAGGGCAATCCTGGGCTTGGCAGTCCCCACTGGCTCATACGTAAGCTGTGAGAAGAGGCACCTACAGAATAAGTTCCCTCTGCTAAGACAGGGTGTTTTGAGTGATAGGAAGATTTGCAAGCAGGAAGAAAGGAAGTAGGGGAGTTGGGCAGCAAATGCGGGGTCTCAGTGGCGGGGACAAACAGTTCCCTGCGGAATGGGAAAGATGGAAACAAGCGCGAGGTGCAAAACAGAGGATGCTGAGGTGAGCTTCATCCTCACACAAAGAATAACACACATCTAGTCATTCTCATCTAAATCCTGAAATTATTTAGACAGACAGTATTTGTCAATTTGAGAAGTAACTCATAGGAAGAAATACAACCTTGTAAGTGTCTGGTTGTTATAATTACTGAAACAGGAAACTTTTATTCCTGTAAATAAAAATTACAACACTTACCCAATATAGCAATTGTGTTGTAATCCAGAGATAGAACTGCAGTTCTTTTTTACCACTCTTTTATCACTTTTCTGTTGTTTCTGCATATCCATCCAGGGCTGTTATTAGTTCTACCTCCAGCTGCCTTCACGCTGTCATGGTGGGTTTCTTTCCAGGCTCAGACCAATTCCTGACAATGTCAGTGGGAATCTTTTCTTCTGTACCACTGGGAGATGGACTAGCTCTTTCAACAGCTGAAAAATGAAAATGCCATTATTAGGCACTGTCCTAGCTTTCACGCTGACAGATGCAGCTTCTTAATAGCTTTTACCATGCAATTACCAGCGACCTTTTTACCTTGCTCTTGGTGTGACCAAGGAACTGTCCAAGAAAGGAAGTGCTCCTCAGGGCTGGCATATGAGAATTTTTGATCTTCTAGATATCCGCACACAGCTCAAAGGATTAGGCCAATATATTCAAAATTGTCCATTCATATAGATGTGCTCTGCATTGCCCCAGCTACCAAAGACCAGAGATGGCTTACAAAAGAGCCAAAAAAAGAGCTGACTGAACAAGATGCTGGACAAGATGCCTAACTTCCAGATGACTAAAATCTACAGTTAGCTGAATTTCACTGGAGTACTTTTGCCTATACTTGTTAACTCAGGAAAAGAGAAGCATCGCATTATCAGCAGGTCAACTGGATGAGCGCTGGGAATACAACGTGCTGGAACTGCACATGTACAGTTTCAAGGGGGATACTGATGGCATAACCATCAATTTTTTTTTGTCTTTTCTTGCCTTACACATCTTTTCTTTAATAACTGCTAGAGATTAAGTAACTATAAAATGTTGGGACTTGAAAATTCCTTCTGTTTAAGCATGAAGTTTTGCATTCCCTTCAGAACTACTTTTATACACAAACTGTGTTTGAAAAAAAAAATATTTGAACATGAACAATATAATTATTCCAGTGATTCATATTCTGTTTATACTGTCCAAAACCGGATCAAAAGCAGTATCATGTGGCTAGCCCCACTTCTACACTACAGTATCTGAACACTGAGACAGAACAGCTAAATAACACCTAGTAGGAAGACAACTGATTAATGAAATTACTCTAGTAATATCTGTGAATAACAAGCGTGTTCCAAGAGAAGACATCAAGATGTCCTCTTCTGTCTTGCAACTGATGTTATTTAAAAAAAATAAAAATCAGTATTGTTTTGATGCTAAGTTTCCTGTGTAGCCCACATCTTCTCATGAAAATCAATGCCAATTCAGCTTTCTGTTTTACAGAAAAAAAATATTAAATAGGAGAAAAAAAATGTGTTAGTCATGACATAGAACTGAAATCAGGAAACTGAGATTTTACTGGCCACCAGTTTTTTCACCAATTTGAGTAATTCTCTTAATTTCTAAAAAGTTTGCCTTCTTGTAAAAAGAAGTTGTCCTTTTAAAGAGTCTTAACCTTTGTTTACAAGGAACTGAACTACTGACCATTAGGTCATCACAGGGAGGCGTTTCAGCAAACAAAGCTTTGCTGGAGATTGGGGCTTTATCCAACAAAGGATGATTTAACCAGCAGAATTCAAGCAGAAGGATGAAGACACAGAGACAGACCAGGGAAGGATGAAACACAGGAAGCAACGCATGACTCATTTCCACAGGGATTCTCATTCTACCTGCCTCAGGGTAGCAAAGGAAAGAGAAGCAGAGGTAAAAAGGGGAAAGAATAAAAAGTGGCCGTGAGCAGGATAAAGGGAAAAGAAGGGGACAAGAAGGTCAACAGCAACATAATTATCTGTCTTGGGATAGGCTGTCAACTAAAGTGATAATACTCAGCTTTCTGAAAATCATAAGCTACCTTAATTCATTAAGCATCTACTAAGATGTTTTGCAGATGCTAAATAACCTCCTCTGGCTGCTCTGGTTTCAATTACAATGTAAATGCTACAAGCTGCATGAGATGGTGCGTGGCCTCCTTTGTCCTGCATGTAACGAGGTGATTGAATTACTCTTGTCTTTACATCTCTTGAGGGTTACATCCCCAAATCTGAGCTGCTGCCTTGCCTTGGTTCAGAGTCTAGCAACACTGTAAGCTTTACTCAACCCTGACCAAGCACTGTTGTGCAACTTGTGTCTAATTTGTGCTCCCAGTGAACTACAGCTTAAGCAAGCTGAAAGCCTGAACAGTGCCAAGTTATCACACACCCTCAGTCTCATTTCGTTACTACTAAAATCTTACACAGTACAAAGTCTCTGCATCAACCTAACTTGTCCTGTGTGTATGTCATGTTTTCTTGTCTTAGTCTATCTATCTCAGTTATTCAAAATATAAAAGCAAATCAACCCTAGGCACATATCTTACAACAAATGGACACCATAGATCATGCAAAATAACATAACTGTGACCTCCTAAGCTTTCCTTGTCCTCTGTGCTAAAGTTTCCTTCAGGCTCAGAGGTCTACAGCAATACACTGGCTTTGACCTTGCAAAGTCAGGTCATCAGTGTGCCCCTCCCATACACTTTTTGTTACAGCTACTTGTTGCAGTAGATTTGTGTGTTGAGGGGGAAGCAATCAGCCTATTCCAAGTGATTTCTGAGTGAGTGCTAAGGATAAACAAATGTGGTGAAACGTCTAAAACAGGCTGATACCTCTAAATTTGATAATGAGCGAGTTTACCATAGAGCTGATCAAATACTGGACAAAAATGTATGAATGTACTATGAATGTCTGTGTGATGGCTTGATTCCTCCCTGCCTGTGTGTCTTGGAGTTTGCATATTCACAGATATTCATATCCTGTCCAGGTGACTCGGTCAAATGTATATTTTGGATTTCCATATACACAGCCGTTAGCATGTGTATCTGTGGCAGACTTTGTACTTTCACTTTAGTAGTGACTCTCGGTTAGGCATTTTGAAGTTGATCCGCAAAATGCCAGACATTGCAGCATGCATAATCCATGCACAGCTAATTCTTTACTAGTAACATTCAGCAAACATTTTCAGATCTGGTGTAATTTGCAGGTAATAGCACTGTTTCTAGAATACAAGAAACTCAAGAAAAATTTGGGGAGAATTTAGGGAATATTTGGTGTTTTCATGAAGTAGAAAGATTTTTTTAGATGATTGCTTGGTCTCTTATTGATGATATATAACACCTCTGTAGCAGCTACAGAAAGCCCAGCACTGAATAGTCCACATTAAAAAAATTAATCACTCACTTTTAGAATTTTTGCTTGGATAACCTTTAGACAAAAGTCTGAAAACCAAAACCTTTTGGGTGTTCATGTTCTTGGCATTCAGATGAAAGATATTTTTGGTGAAACAACAGGATACTTTTTACAAACAAGTAATTAAAACCCAATTATCAAAAAGTAACTACAAGATGTTTTCAGCTATCTCTATTCACAAGTCTGACCCCAAAATAGCTCTGAAAATGTTGACCGGAGTATGTTTTCATCTGTCTTCAATTATGCAAGTCAGCCACTGAAGACAAAAAGAGTCAACACTCTGTAACCAGCTTTCTGCATTCCATTACAGTACTCTGAACTTCTAAAATAAAAAAGTTGTGAGTCATTCCCAAAATCATGAGATGGGCTTATTTCAAAAAATAGATTTGGGGAACTTTAATTCGTATGTTCAAGAGGGTTTTTTTCTAGGCTACCACAAGAATAGAAACACATATTTTTTGAGTATAAGGTCAGATTCTTGTAAGTACACATCTAGAAATCTGGGAATTTTAAGGAACGTCAGATATCAAAAGGTTTATGCTAAAATCACAAGAGTTTGTAGCACTGTCAAGAGCAAATTCTGCCCGGCTGACCTATGGTGCTCAGCTTCTACCATGGGATTGGCATTTATAGTTTGAAGAAGTTCAGAGTCATGGTCCAGACCGAGGTGCTATTGTGAAAGGAAAACAATAAATCACCTGTAGAGAAACTGTGAGGCACCCAGGAAAACATAAGATTGGTGGGATGAATACTGCGATTCCCTGCATTGATGGAAACGTGATACACAGTGCTAAGAACTCAGTGAAAATGTCAAAGAACCAGACACTTCCATTCTTCTTTCTGGATTTAAAAGGACAAAGGAAAATACTCGGGTTAGTGCAGGGATGACATAAGGGAAAGCCCAAATTAAATAATTGTTTTTTGGAAGATTACTTATATTGTTCTTCAAATAACAGTGTCTCAGTCTGTAGGACATCTGCTTTCTTTCTCTGTCTGCTCAGACTGACTTCTGGGATAATAGGAAGATATCACAAACACTCAATTCACTTGTTTGCAGCAAAGGACTTTTAAAGAAAACAGCTTTTGGCTATCGTTTTTTTTTCCCAACTTGGATCTGAACATCTAGCTTTCTAATCCAGAAAGCAGATGTTTTAACAGTGCCTGGGAAATGATGTTTAGCATGTTTTATATGGTCTAAACATAATCTAACCAATAGAAAATGCTATTCGATGTTTAACCTTTTCTTTGAGATTCTTTTCTCTAGCAGATTTAGTGTTTAACACAGAACAGCTGGAGACTAACATTTTTGGCACAAAAAGACAAAAATGGAAAGTTTTTTCCAGTACAAAATTGTTTGCACTCTTTGTCCTGACAGTGCCACCTGATTCCCTCTGGAAGGATTAAATTTCTCCACATCCATCATATCCAAATAGTGCAGTGTCAAGAGACCGGCATACCCTTAGTTTGCCCATCCATGACTGACAATCAGTACATATTTGTCTGAGTAGACCAGGAGGTTGACGTAAAGGTAAATTCCAGACTAACATCTTAAGACACAAGCCCTTTTGTGTACTGACTTCTGCTCTCACTTCTAGACTCTCCATAACCTCATTGGCACGTAAAGCGGTTTCAAGCAGTAGCTTGCACATTGTCACTTTGTAAAAAAATCCTGCCCCATAACCTACATGCATTCGGCTCTTAATAATAATAATAATAATTTAAAAAATCCAGCAAAAATGCCAGGCTTAACAATAAACATGTCAGGATCCAAAAATGCATCTCACCATACTGGACCATGTTACAGCTGATGTCACAGCTAACACATTGTGAATCTGATAAAAGTACACTGTAATTTATCAGAGCATATCTGCCTTGCTGGTCCTAATATTTTATTTAATCATTTTGAATTACAAAAATAAGGCATTAATTTTAACTGGTATTTAATCTAAGTTAACCAGTGGAAAACAAAATCGAAGAGTCTGGGAGTATTTAGAAAGCATCACCAAACCTCCTAGCTCAGCTGTAGGTCTTAAGAGTCTGTTAAAATAAAAAAGCGTATAGAGTTTTCCGATTGCCAATACTTATGACAGTCTGTTTCCATGTGGACGTTTTGTGTTTTCATGCTATCCATTGAAAAGATTCTATTTTTATTTTGTTGAACGCAAGTAAAAAAAAGAGTACGGTGATACTACTTATTTCTTACCTCTGGAAATCGCCCATAGGATTTCAGAGGAATGTGGGCAATTCAGGGTATGTCTCTCTGAGTACTCAAAAACAGAAGGCAATGAGAGTTTGCTGCACTGTTTCAGAAGAGAAATGACAGCTTTCAGAATCATACATACCATGTTCTTCTAAAACAAGAATCTGTACTTGCTGAGCAAAGCTACAAAATATTCTTGTTATTTTTCTACAGTGTTCAAGGTTTAGTTCTTGTTATGTGCCATCTAATGTCCTCTTTTAAATTGTAGGTAAATTAAAAGTGTATGGTTTCAATAAGATTTCAATTTCCAGGTACTCTGAGAATTTCACAAGTGTCTTAACCCTTCTAAAAATATGTTTCTTTGAATCTTGAATCACACTTGTTTTGCAGCTAAGCTAAGGATCCCAAATGGACCACATCAAGTCTGGAAGTGGGATGTGGCTTCACAATTCATATACACAGTTTTGAAAAATAGATTGAAAGGCACTCCTTGTAACTGCTGAGCGGGTACTCACCTGTAGAAGCACAGAAATTACTTGTGAAATTGTAACTTTCATTGCCCAGCTCATTTTAGTTGGCTCCTTCATTCAGGTGCTCTTCACAATTTCATCCTCATAAGGAGTCTCAAGTGTTTTTCTGTGGCTATAAGGCAGGCAGTGTCTTCAAGCAAACAAACACATAAACCAACTTTCTAATGTTTCAAATATATTTTAAAGTAAAATATAAGCATTCTTAGACATATTTGGTTTGATCCTATATATAACAGTCTATACTTATTTTCAAGGAATGGTCTTTTTACTGTCGTGAAACACTAGAACAGAGTTTTTTGCCCAGAGAGGTGGTAGATGCACCATCCCTGGAAACATTCAAGGTCAGGCTGGATGGGGCTCTGAGCAACCTGATCTAGTTGAAGATGTCCCTGCTCATTTCAGGAGGGTTGGACTAGGGGACCTTGAAAGGTCCCTTCCAACCCAAACTGTTCTATGATTCTATGATTCCATGATTCTATGATTCAATTTTGTGCATCGTATAATTTAGTAAAAATATCAAGTATTTCATTATTTTTAATACCTTTTTCTCACATTTTTAATTCAAATGTTTCTTCTCCCTCTGGAGGCTCAGGATACCCTCAGCACAGATGTAATATGGAGTTTCCCTAATGTCCCATTTCTTAGAAGCATCTATGGTATGACTAGCTTCTTACTCAACCAATGGTTTCTTAAGGAATAAAGCAGACACAGTTGTTAGGTTTCATGGGTAGAAAGGCAGAAGGAACTGCCACAGCACTTTGAAGTTTTCAAGTGTTTTTTCCTTACTGATGCAGCCAAGCAGCTGCAGTTTTCTTAGAGATTGTGCAAATGAAATAATTTATTTTTATTGCACATTCCAGCATAATGCACCATGGAATAGATTTACCCCCTAAAGAACAGGCTTTGGGCTAAGGTACTTGCCATGTTGAAAGGGAAAACAAATTGTGATGATGATAGCATTTGATTTGTTGAAATATTTCATCCTTAGCACCGTGTGCAACAACACAAGCAGAATAGCTCCACTGTTTCCTAAAGATTCACTGTGTATGTGATCATCCATTAACTGGAAAAAAGCCCAACCCAGATTTGCAGTCAATGTATTTTTTTAAATTAAAAACTAAATGTAGCTACTAGCTAGAATAATAAGAGGCATATGGTCCACTCCTAATGGCCAGCATCATCTCCCTACCAAGAGGCCAAAAAACCCTATGTATTATTTGTATGGATGTACAGAGCTTGATCTATGTACTATTGGTATAAATGTACAGAACTTGAAGGAGCATTTCAAACCACCTCACAGAGAGATACCTAGTGTTTCCATGAAAATACGTTATTTGCTAATCAGCTGTAATGTATGTATGCATGGGACTTTATTAATAATGAAGCCCATGCCAACTTCAGTGAAAGGCTGGGAGCTACATGTCTAATTGAGGCAGCTCCAAGCAATGACTTTCAGGCACCAGCTAATTTCTGCAGGGGTAATATCAATCTATAAGTAAATGAATTCTTTTCTTTCCACAACCTAAGGGTAACACCAGCCACATCTTCAAAAGGGGAACTGGCCTTTTGGATTTGCTGTAAGAAAATAGCAGCCTGGTGAGGGGTTCTACCTCATTTATACACAATTTTAATTCATCTTTTGCTGCCCTCTCCTCCCTCTCTTTTCTTATCAAGATGTCCAAATAGCAAAATAACAAGCAGCAGATATTAGATATACCTGAAAGACAATTATTACAAGTTAAAAATAATTTAGTCTATGTATCTTTGTAAGTAAGGATTAACCGGTGGAGATTAGACAGAGTAGCACCCTCAGCCTAAAAAAAGAGATGTGTGGGGGATATTGATGAAGTCATAGGTGCCGTGGAAAAAGTAAATCGAGAATGGCTATTCATTACTTCCCACAATATCAGACCTGTGAACATAGCAGGTAGCAGATATAAAACAAATCCCCTTGCAAACTTCTTTACACAGTGCATCATTAGGATGTGGATCCCTCCGCCACAGTATGTGGTACAGCCCAAAAGAATACAAACCCTTTCAAAAAGGAATCAGATGACCATGATGGGCCAATGCAGTGCAACTGCTGACCATGGAGGCTGGGAGGACTGATTCGGAAGAGCATCATCCTGCACGTGCTCTGCTCCTGACCAGCTCCCCCAAGCATTGTAGAGCTAGACGTCTCCAGTATCTAGCATTATGATCTCTGCGAGAATCACTCGATAACCCGTGAAGAGATTACCACAGAGCTAATGTAGTAAGTGCCACTGAGCTCTCCGAATCCAGTCCTGGTAGTTTGGTTCAGCCTGAAGAGATTATGGTAACTGGATATAACCTGGAGACACACTCACTCTGATTTATTAAACTGTGCTTAGCAGTGGGGGGGAGGAATCTTTGCATTCCACTGTCTGACTCTTGACACAATTTAGAGCAACCTTTTCTGATATTATCTAAATGGAGAAAGATTTCCAGCAAGTGAGCTTTGATTATGAAATGCCAGTGCAGAAATTTGACCCGTGCTTCCCCATGCACGTGTTGGTGTTCAGATTGGAGGCTGCGTGAGTGGAGCAGGAGGTTGGCAATATGGAGGAGGAGTAAGGACTCATTGCAGTAGTTGTTGTATAAAAACAGAGGAGATCATTAAATAACGCTCCAGAGAAAATTCTCCATACTTTATCCTAGAAGTTCTTACAGAAGTTAGACTGCCAAGTGCACAGCTATTCAGTAATCAGTCTTCAACACCATCACGGTTAAAAGCCCTGGCAATATTTGCATAGGTAGCCTTTTAAAATTTATTTGCTAATTCTTTCTGTTTTTTTCACACAATCTCAGTAAGGCAGATCTCAGATATTATTTGGGACAAATCATAAAAGTTAATGAAAGAATGGAGGATGAAAAAGCACTAAACTACACTGCAGTAAAATTATAAAATTAAAGTAAAGCAGCTGTTCAAGGAGCTAATTCAGGATAATAAAAATAAAAGGATTTTACTAAAACATTATTCAATGTCTGAACAGATAATAAATCTCAGATTTTGGGCTGTTCAAAGGATGGGTCACCTCTGCAAAACATTCTGTGATCTGCATTGTGGTACCATGGCTATTCCCTGGCCTGCTAAAAATATTTCTGGTCCTTTCTTTCATAAAGGAATTAGACACAAGAAAAGAGCAGAGAAAGCTGTAAAATGTAATCAGAAGTTGGTGTGCATACCAAGACCCTTAGGATGTTATGATCAAAGTACAGCAATAGTTGCATATGCCATTTCCCTGAGGCCCAGTGTCTATATAATAATCCCTACCATTTTTACCAGGCTATAACTCACTGTTAACTGAACACTAAACCTGCAGTGATAATAGGCTGGACTAGAGTTAATGTTGGTCTGTTGAAGGTATGAATCCGCTCCGACTCCTCCACAACATGGACAGCAAGACTAACTCCCTGGTTTCCACGACACGGCTGCTCTCAGGGCTCTAGGGGAGCTGGACATGAGTCCTCCTGAAGTCAGTCATGAATTTACCTTAAATGCTATGCGCTGTTCAGGATTAACTAGATTTCCTCTCATCCACTCTTTGGTCTTCACCGTAGGGGAGCATGCCACAAAAAGTAGCTATTTCCTGAAATATGATTAAGGGGGAAGTAAATGGAGAGGTGGCAAAATAAAAGCGCCTCTTGTTCGGAGAGAGATGCGGGGAAAGGACCTAGTGCTTCTAATTTAGGGATTAATGATTTCTAAAAATTAGGCACATGCTCCCAGATGAGTGCTGCATAAGTCAGAATTCAGCATATCAGCTCCCACTCTGGTAAACAGAAAAAGGTGGATGTCTTCAAAGAGAAGTTCAGGAGACCCAGAAGCTGAGCAGGTGGACAGCAGACTATTCCATGGGAAGTGCTGATAGCAAATGGGTGCTTAAATACGCACACGCCTCTTGGATGTCCTGCTTTGACACGCACATTATTGACCTACTGTAAAAATACAGAGTCCATACATTGAGGCACAAACTGATGGGGACTTCAAAAATAACATGGCTATTTCTAGTGGGTTCTCCTCTTTGTACGATGGCATACTGGCATGAGCAATCAGCCAAGAAGGGCTGTCAGGTCTCCGAAACCACACTGGATGAAAACCCTGCAGTTCTGACCTACCAAGAAAACATGTGCTACCATGTGTTTCTGGAGAGGTCATTCCCACCTTCCCTGTCAAAGCTGTACCATCATGCAGAAAGGAATGCCAGAGTAATGAGGCCAGAGAAATAGCCAACAAGAAGGTGCATGTTCCTGTCTCCCAGCTCCTGGGCAAACCCTTTAACCACCAGACTATTGTGAAAAAGGCCCAACTGCAACCATGGGAATATTTGTGAGCAAGAATGACCAGAGATGTTCTCCTCTGAAGCTGATTGTCAGAGATCACTGTGTGCTCCAAGCTGAGGTTCCCCAGGCACAAATGGGATGCAAGTGCTGCTCTTGTTTGTAATGCTTTTTTTTAAATGGGAGCAAGGTGATGTGCACTGCAGTCTAGATTTAGGCATATTAGGAAAACATGTCCAGCACAGGAAGGTAGGTGATGCTTACAGAGAAGGAGCCCTAGCACACAGATGGGACTGACGTGCCTAGTTCTGCCAAGGTCTTAGCCCGGGCACTGAAACAAATAGTGTAGGTGCTATCTGGCATGTAGCGAAGATAGCCCAGGTGCCTCCCAAATGRCTTGCTCACAGGCTTCCCAAGAGCCAAGTCCTCCAAAATGTCAGATGGCTGTTACACATCCACACACAGGCAGAAAGAGGGCCCCCGCTCTGGGAAGCAGTGACAGTCTTCTCTGCCTTCCAGGGGCGCGTGGACCAGGCCCTGAAGAAAAAATAGTTGTAATTTGTCCAAACAACAACATTGTAAACATTCTTTTTGCCAAAAGTAACATTCGGCTATGAGTATAACAAGCTCGTAAATTAAACTTCCCCTGGCAATGCAAAATTATGCGTTACTTATGCCTCTAGTTGATCTGACTTCCTACTGAATATGTCAAACACTAATTAAATACAAAGGGAGGCCCCAGCCTGGCAAACGCTTATGCAAGGACAACTCCCTTCATTTTAGTGGTGCAAAAATTTGGTGTGAGTGGGAAGCAAGGTAAGAGAAATGTGGGCAGAAGTCTTCACAGGATAGGGGCCTTACATACTAGTTGAGGTATTCGTTTGCAATGCACTTATCTCAGTGTCTTTCTTTTAAATTTTAAGAAATTTTTTTTTTTCTTTCGGCTTCATTAATGAGACTTCACTTGAGCAAATGTTTTTTGAGCATACCTTACTTCTGGCTCCTGGCCAGCCCTAAAAGCAGTTGCGGTTTCTTCACAGAAATACAGATCTTCACAAAAAATAAAACTTTTCAGCTTGTAATTCCCCAGTGGTCGCCTCTCCAGCCAAATCACCCTTGGAAACATATTTTAAACCATTTGAGCAGGGAAAAATATTTGGAACTTTGCCTGTTTTGCTAAGGCTCAGCATCAAATTACACAGACAGAGCTTCTGTTTTTTTAAAAAATATTTTATGTCTATACTATTTTAAAGTACATAGAAAGTAGTATTTTTTTAAATAAAATAAAGCTTACTGGCGCCAGTATTACATCAGTGACTGTAACCATTGTGTGCGTTGTATCCCTGGTAAGGATTTCTCAATCTTAATGCAACTAAGGACACCAGGCTAGATGCACTAGGAGATGTGAACACAATTAAGTCCTTCCCTGAGTTCTTTAGGAAAACAACAGCACTATTACTATTTGATTTATGCTTCTCAGGTGATGTATGCCACATCCTTCATCTTTTAATGGAAAATATGACTGAAAACTGGGATCTAAGCCCAGTTTCATGTTAGAACATTTTTTTTTCATTAGCAAATAAGAGCCAGAAACTTGCAACACTTACTAAGATGAATAATCATCAGTTTGGTCTGCAGCTTAGTGAACATAGATGGAGACAAAGGGGCCAACTCCTTAATTGGTACGAAATGGCAAAGCTCCAGGACTTAAAGGGACTTCAGGGGATCTCAGTCAATTTATACTTGCTGAGGATCTGCCCCAAGACATCTGCCTATGCGTATGTAGGCTGTGTGTACGTGTGTGACAATCATGTGACATATTGTACTGCTGGGCATTTGATAAAGAAATAACTAAGCAATTTATCACATAACTACGATTGCGTCACCTGCCCATTAATCTGTCTCCCTGATTCAGTCTGGCATTCCTGCCTCTTAAGCTGCTGCAAACAGCACCATTTATATTTTAAAGCCAACCTGCCATGGAAGTATTTCCTCCCTCCCCTCTCAAAGAAGTGGAATTTCCTCAGAAATTATACCTTCATGAGGTTCAGGACAGGCAAGATTAATTCTGAAAATTATGGAATTGTCCTGGTTTTAAAGCCGTACGTGTGTACAGTCCTAGTCAATGAAACAGGAGCAGCTTCCCAGCAGACCAGCTCAGTGAAATGCAGAGTCTGAGATGCTGGGCTTTAAAACAGTGAATTTTTATTCATGGAAGTGATCTTAAATTATTTTAGATATGTTCTAAAAGTACCAGTTTTAATTTTTCTCTTCCTCACGGCAGTCAAGGCACTTTGCTTAACAGGCCAAGAGACACAAGGAACAGTCTCCTGAAAATGTTTTTCGAAGTTCCAAAGTATTTTAGAAGAGTTTTTATATAACATACATGGCAGGAACAGCAAATCCCAAACTTATGCTAATGAAACTGCTGCCCCAGACTGTACAAGCTTCCTTCTACATTCTTAAACACCTATGTCAAAACATTGTTCAGGCTGGAAAGTCGAGCTCTCAAGAATTAGGAATGAGCAGTTGCAAGACTTCCCAAACTTAATGCCATTTGTCCAATCTATATTATATATAAGTTACCACATAGCCACAGAAACCTCCCTCTGACCCATTCAAGCTGTGCTTCATTCAGTAAGCAGATGGCTATTCTTTATTTCTTTTTGGTTTTCCCATTTCTCACACAGGCCTCCAATTTATTTGACACGACATACTTAAGATCTGCACTGCATGCACAAGTATTCACTCCCTCCTGGCTGCCGTAGGGATGCTCTCACTGTGCCTTTGCTAGACCACTTGCAGGTTCAGTGCTCTCTATTCCCACCCTACAGCCTGGGAATGTGAAGTACTGAAAAAGGAATGCCAGACTTGTCAAAACCAAGTTGCTGGCATTGGATTTTTTGGCATACCTAGAACCTATATACCTGCATACTGTACATACAGGGCATCCGCAATCAGCCTCACTCGCTCCTGTGAGCTCTTAGCCATTCTGCAAACCTGTCCACAGATATGTTCCCTGGATGGGCAGGAAAATATGTAGGTAATGGCTATACAGGAAGAGACTGACTCAAATGGTGGTCCAGCAGGAGACATAGAGAAACAATCCAGTTGCTGAAGAAGCCTTCATCTGCCTTAATGAGGAAACTAGCCCTTCTTTCACTGGGACTCCCTACCCAAAGGAGCCAAAGAAAGACCCAAAAGAGCAAACTGAGGAAAAAAAAATTGTACCCAGTGCCTGCTGGTCTGCTGTGGGCCATGCTCAGCAGAGAAGGACCCTGTGGCAAAAGTGCCTGCTTAATTCTTAACTTTCTGCTGAATTATTTAAAAACAAAACAAAACAAAACATGGACAAATACATGAGGAGTGTGTCCCCACCCAATATAAGTAAGCAAAGGGCATATTCTGGCATGAGGGCAACATGCCCTCTTCTTTATTTGCCAACAAAATTCAAAGGCTTGCTTCAAATTGTAAGACTGAAGAGTCAACTGAATATAAATTAATTTAAACATGAATAGCATACTTTATTTCCTCTAAAGCCCCTCTAAATTCAGCCTGAAGTAGATACCCAGAATGGAAAACTTGCAGCCTGCACAGTTAAAACAATTTGTCAAACTTAGCAGCAACCATAAGAAGGGGCCTTATAATGGGAAACATACAGAAACCGTAGGTGCAGTTAACACATCTGCCTATGAAATGTGGAACAGGAGATAGATGCTAAGTAGAACACCAGATTCCAGCTTTGCCCAGAGTGTGATCTGTATCTATTTAATCAGAGCTTATTATTTTTTTCCTGCATTCTTTTCACATCCCACATTGACACTTTGCTACAGACCATGTGGACAAAAAACAATACAACAGAACACTTTCTTGAGGAAATTTTTTACCTGTATAAATGACAACAAAAGAGGAAAGAGGGACTGTGAAAGAAAAGGAGCAAGGGCTATGAATGAAGACACTGACATGGCATGTATGGTACATTTATTATTTAATGAGTGTGTTGTACACAAAGAAATACAATGGGAAAGTAAGAGTGGCACATGTTGTGCAAGTTGAAAGAGAGTATGGACGGCATGGTAGATCTGGAGTGATTGGAGAGGAATGAAAAGGAGTGTGGCTGAGGAGCTCTGAAGCCAGGGGCTGGGGAAGTGAAGACTGACAAGCTGGACAGAATATAGGTACCAAACTAGAACACCGCAACTAACCTTGCTCCTCCCTCTCCTTCACTCCTCCCTCTCTCTCTCATCTCATCTCTGAGAGAGAGAACATAAAGTTTTATTGCATTCATTAATTTGTTTTCAGTAGTCACAAATTATGCTGTGATTTTTATCTACCAGGTCTGTGCATGCTAGAGTTGAGCCCCACTTTATGAGAACCTAAGTCAGCAGCACGCGGGGATTTCAGCTAGCAGGAACTCTCCTTCTTTCACATCACTTCTTTGTTCAGAAGGACAGACTGGAGGGTTCAGCATTTCTTCACCACTTTGTTTCCCTGCTGGCAGGCTAAAGAACCCACCAAGGAAACCTTTGTGCAAATTCCTCCGCACTCCATCTGCTTCAAGGAACAGAGAACCTTCTTCTTTCAAGGTTAATTTGTTGCATAGACTCTCTTCACTTAATCAAGTATTTCTTTTTCACTGCTTCTTTTTAAACCCAACTTCAATAAATGCCCAGGAAAAACCGACGTGGTGTGTAAAAAACCTCTCCAGTCCCATTCTTTTTGTCCAAAATGCAAACAGCCAACTCACAGCCCACCTTTTTGAATTGAGTCTTTCCCTGCCACATATTCTCTGGTTTTGCCTAGTCTAGGGTTGAAACACAGAAATACCAAAGCTTCTGTCACCCTTTCCAAGGTGAGAATGCCTTTTCTTTCCTAATTTCCTCCCACTGCTCCCAGTTCCACCTCTGGGTGCTACCCAAAATATCTTAGTGTTTCTATATACCTGCGCAGCTGTGCACAAAGCCTGGAAGTCCTGGAAGTAGAATTCCACTAACCCTTGCTCCCTGGAGACTGCAAAAACTGCAGTGCCCCTGAAGAGGAGCTCACATTTCTAGTGCTTGCAGATGAGGTTCTCTCCCTTCCCTTACACACACATTGCCACTTCTACACAGTCTCTGTTTTGCTGAGGCCATGGTGTGTGCACATGTGGTTCATGTGGAGCTTGTCTTGGTCACCCTAACTACTCCATACTAGATGGCAAGATATTTACGTAACTACGGGCGCAAGGCAACCATCTCTTCTTCTGCCTTTGTACTCAGTCCTCAGCAATCAGACTGTGTGTTTTATATTCCTGTGTCCTGCTATGGGCCTCCACATTACCTGGGGTCTTGCCTGGCCAGTTATTGTGGACAATGTAGAAGACACAACAACTGATAGTGTGGGACAGGGTTCAAACTCACAAATCCCCTACAACTTATGACATCCTACAACCCATGTCTTTTTGGATGCCATTGTGTCCAGCCAACACAGATAAAATGCTTCATTTCATGATGATAGCAACTCTGCCTATGTGGTGGCTACCATACACCTTTGGTTGTGCAAGCAGCTCCTGTGCCAGCTACCAAGCCACCGTGCACATTCCACCCAGGTGAGCACAGGGACTGCTCTCCCATGGCCATGCAGAAACATATGACTGTTTCCATTTGCAAATTGCTGCCAGTCAGAGGAGAACCAATCTGATGTGGGAAGATGGGCTGTGAGGCTGTTGCTGTGAAGTGTTCATTACCACTCTGTTGCTATCTTGTCTCATACCCTATATCTCACATGGCTTGCCAATGCTTGGAAGGTTACTGAAGGCCAAGACCAAGTTATACCTCCATCTTTCTGCATTGGATGTTATTCAACGACTTCACATTCTTTGCTCCTTCACCTTCTACCTGACCTTTGTGCTCTTTATAAAGAGAAAGATGTCCTTTCCCATTGCACTCCACAGACTGTTTGATGACTGACAGAGTCCATTAATTATGTTCGAGGCAATATTTCATTTAAAGGATTTCCTGATCCTTCAGTTCTCCCCAGATGGCAAGCAGAGGCAGTTCCTCTTTATGTCTCAGGCAGGTGTAGAAAACATGGTACAGTGGTATAGTGTACAGATGTAAATGGACTGATGCTGAGCAGGACTAGCACTCAAACAGGTAGAAGATATCTCACCACCATGAAAAGAACAGTAGATGCTGGTGCATCCTGGTAAGGATGAAAAAAGGAGAACTGCCAAAAGAGCACTCAGAGCAGATGGACAAACACAGACATCTGCACACTGACTTAATACTCAGTAAACCAACTGTACTTTTAAAATAGCAGTATAGCATACATTATCTCACCAGCTAATACATGCTAAAATACTGTTATGTAAACAGAGGTCATTTCAAATGAACCCTCCATCCCCTTCCACTACCTTGTAGGCAAGTCTTTAGCATATGTTTTTCCAAACAGTCGTTGGCAGTTCTATATCGCAAGCCTTAGCACTTTTAAAAAGGACAGAAAATTGTTTTGGAAAAGGACCAAACATTAACTGTTAAAACTCAAACAAAGGAGTATGAGTCAGGAAACTAATCTTTTTTTTATATATCTGAAATGAGAAATGAAATTCGGTTTGGAAAACATTTTTATTAAAAACTGTAGCTGTCTGTACTCTAAAACACCCTGGAGGTCTAAAGATGATATCAGTATATAAATATTCAGAGTTTCCTGAATATTTCTTTTCAGAAAAGACTTTTTTTCCCCTTACAATTTCTTTGACCCTTAGAAAACAGTCACTATTTGTAGCTTGATTTTTTCAAGATGTTCTCCGGTACATAAAGATGGCAGGGAATTCAATTTAAAAGTCAACTCATGAAACACCATATAATAGTCAGAAGATAGCATCGCTTTAGGCGATACTTTATTAAGTGAACAGCCATTCAAAGCATTTTGGAGCATATTATATCCTATTCAAAGGCATTCACTTCCTTCAGTGCTACAGCAAAAGTATTTTACAAGAGAGATGATATTTGAACTATCCACAGGCATATGGATAAAATGCACAGTACTCAGCTGTAACAGAGATGAGTCGTCTTCTTGGTTTACAGAGGACTGTCAAAAGGAGTGATACATAAAAAGGCTTTCTTTTTTTTTCTTTAAAGGGAACAAGACTTTCATGAGCTCCCATAGAACAGCTGCAAAAATACCTTCAGTCTGTCATCTGGAATTCCTGAAGGTGACTTGTGGATTTGTGGCTAATGAAACATTGCAAAATAGCACTCACCATGTTGTAAAATACCCCTAATGGTTTATTAGCCTCTTACAGAACAAAAAATGAAAGGTCCCTGAAGCATGTTATTCTGTTATAATTATATAAAGCACAAAGTTAGAAAGAAACAATGTCAGAACAGAACCAAACATAGGAAGGTTTCTCTGTGACCTCAGAAGTAGATTATGGATGATTTGTGACATTACAAAGTGATCACTGAAGAACTGGGGACCAATTAATGATTCTCACTGATGAAAATCAGTACACTTTCTCATGATTTACAACAAAGCAAGATTAAAATTTGGTCACCAAAAACTTATTCCAATTGACCTTATCCAGCACAAGAATTTATTCTTGAAACAGGACAAGCTCATTCCACAGAGAAACCATCTGATAAGAGTAGCAGTGGGTAATAGATTACTTAGGGTTGAGAGCAAGGAGAGGGCGCTGAAAGAACTGTTCTTTCCAAGGTTCAGAAAACACAGTATGCATTATATATCATACAGTCTTCTTGATATTTCTGTTTTTCTACCTTTACAAGACAAGATTTATTAAAGTACAGGAAATTACCCTATTTCTAAACGAATGACCTTGTACGCTACCTCTTAGCTGAATGAAGAGGGAAGCTGTTTCCTCCTAAATAACACTACAGTTAAATAATTTGACTTTTTGGGTGGGAAAAAAATCATACATTTGTATGTTTGTCACATACAAAGCAGTTTTAATAATTTTCATTTATTGACTTTATCTTTGTTTAATGTGTTCCAGTAAAACGTTTTATGGCAGACAAAAATAATCCAGTGCTACACATGGGGAGAACAAACAAGAAAGCTTGCAGGGACATGATGAATGGCTTTACATTCCTGGGGAAATAAATATTGACCCAAATTGCTGATGCAATTGTTACCAATGGTTCTAAAACAGCCACGACACAACTGCAATTGGGTTTTCTCCATGTTGCCACTGTGGGGAAGAGTTTCCCCCTTCTCACTGTCACCCAGGCATGTTCCATGAACAAAGCCCATTTCCATCAGATTTCCTTAGGGACAGAGACCTGTTCCCTGCATAAAAATCTTTCTTGACATAGATGGACAGACACTCCCCTTCAACCTTAAATCTGCCCAGTTTTAAGCACTTAAGTTGTAGTTCTGGGAAGAGGATACACAGGGCTTTTTGCTGGATCACAGGGGTGCTTTTCATCCACAATGACCATAAATGCTTACTTGTTTCAAAAGAAATGTGCATTTTCCTGTGCATTTTCAGCTGCGCAGTCTGAGCACTTTAACTTATTTATTACATAGCTGTACCTATCCAATGGAAATTCTCACATCCAGGGACATCCTGCATATGTGAACATTACTGGGATTACACTGAATCTAAAAGGCCAAAAGTGGAGAAAAATTATGATGTTTTTCACCTATGATCAGGACATTTTCCCTACAACATTTATGTTTTCCGAAAAAAAACCCTGTTTCTCTTTTGCTGAGTTGTCAAATCAAAACATGTAAAAGACAAAGGCATTTTATTCCTTGCTAAATGGTCCAGCACAGTAAATGCTAATGTGATAATGATGACACTGATAGTTCAATATACGTTAATTACTTATTCAAAAACAAGGGAGAAGACAGAAGAAAAGAACAATTTCTCTTTCCTGTTATCTCTACCATTTCTACTCCATTTTCTTTCCTTCCTACCTTCATCAATTTTTTTTATTTTTTAAGGAACAGATGTCTTGCCACCTCTTGCCCAGCTCTTCAAAGTATTCTACTAGATCTAGTCCTCAGTTTCAAGGCTGGTTACAAACCAGGCCTGGTTTGACTGAAAGGGAGAGTTTGCACCAGTCACTTACACTCTACCGTTTCAGGCTGGATGAACTCTGTCTGCCTAATTCTAAATTCCCTTGAACATCAAAGGTCTAACTCACACTTCAGGGTTAGCAGGGTCACATTCCACCTAAAAGAAGACTAATACTGCCTGAACCGTTCACAACAAGCTTCTTGTTTGACAGTTTTTGGCCCATTTTCTGTTGTCAAATGATGTGCAAGCAAACTTATATTTTGTCACATTCTTTAACAATTCACTAAACACTTTATGTGAATTCATTCAACGAATGGCTTGCTCTGAACTATCATCTGCTCTGAGCTGAGTTGTAAGCCTTGAATATTTGTAGTGTCCCATTCAGGCTGCAATTTTCCACCTGGCGGTAACTCCGGGTCTCTGGAACGTTCCCAGATCCACAGAAGGATTTCAAGGTGGCCACCCAAATGATCCTGATGCATATTCTCACAGAAATACATTTAGATATGAATTTGTAAAATGCTTTGCCTTTGACAACCAATTTTGTGAAAGGAAATTCAGTTAAGAAAGTTGGCAAAAGGCAACCGGAGAGGCCACAGCAGTATCAATAAATATGGTCAAACAGAGAACGTCTTCTCTGACATTTTTCCTAAATGTCAGCAGGGGCTGAAAAAAAATGCAATCAAGAAAGGATCTGAGAGAGAAAAACATAAGGGAAAAGATGGAGGTATAGGAAAAATAAGTATAAAGATGTTATCACAAAGGGGCAACATTTCTCAATGGAATAAAGAATGGTGAAAAAAATGTAAAAGACACTGGTACTACCCACAGCATATACGGTCCTTTGATCTCACCTTGAGGAAACTCACTACCTTTCAGTTAAGTGTCAGACTATCCACATCAGAAGACACTGCTAAGCTTTTCAGCGTATGAGAATTCACTCCAGTTGAGGAGAAATAACATGTTGGAAGTCATAAGACCCAGCTAACCCAAAGCAAGTAATCACTTTTTGCCAAAAAATGATGTCTAGAGCAGTTAGGTAACTCAGGTTAAAAATTACTATGAAATAGACATATCCTTTGAAAACAGGGTATTATAAAAAAGTTTTCAAGCAGGACTAGCTTTGCAATCCCAAAAAGATATACTGTGAGTGTATTGCAAAACCTCATCTCTATGGCATCTCTATAGCATCTTCCCACTGGTATGAAACAAATATAATGAAAGCAAGTGTTCTGCAAACTTAACTCACACCGTTGCTGGAACAAATCCAACTTGGACCTTAAGAAAGAGGCAGGCAAAGAACAGGGAACTTTCTCTCTTTTACAGCTAAATTAAAGAAGCAAATGCCAAACGTGGAAGGCAAGGACAGGATATAAATTTGTAAGGTTATTTTTCACCTAAGACATGTATCTTAATTTAGGGAATATCCTTTCCACTATTTCTAAGCCTTTATATTACAGCTTAAGTACAAGTGGGGTATGCAGAACAGGGTAGACCGTGAACAAAAGGAAGAAACAGGTACTAAATATATTTGTGGGGTGAGTGTATAAAACTGATGAAAGAACAGAATGAAGCAAATGTAAATACTATTGACTGGATTTTACAAGAATATTTGCGATGGTGTTATACTAAATCCTAACCCTAGTCTGCTTTAGCTCTACTTAAGGTCTGAATGCTAACACATCAGATAAAAGTAACTAGACAATGCTACACAAACAGCAGTTTCACCTGCAGCATAATGAACTGAATTGGCATGGGTATCATGAATAACTAATTATCCAATAATTACTCCAATAATTAATCTTACGAATTCCACAGGAATTAACGTTGATAGAAAATGACCTGAGTGAGAAAATGAAATACAGCTATGCACAACGGTATTTAAAGGCGGTAAAAATGTGCATCAGTTATAAGAGATGTTTCCAAACAAAGAAATCTTTTGAAAGAAAGTGGTAGGAACCCCTTAAGTTATCACTTAGGACATTTAAAAATAGGCCAAAATAAACCACTGGAAAATTTAACACAATGACTAATCTCACACTGACTCCATAATCTTGCAATAGGGATGGAGAATGTTCCAAAACCTCTTTTCCATCTCTAATGTCTAATATCTGTAAGCCTCTGGACATGTTTGGGCTATCCAGCCACGTATATTAGGTCTGGCTCCAGAAAGCAGCATGATGCCAGCGTACAACTCAGTTCCCAGAGTTTGGGAAATCTCCAGAGCACCGCTGTTGCTAACCACTTTCGCAAAAGTACTGACTTTAGTCTCATCTCTGCAGTCTCCCTAATCTGATCCATCCCTTTTGGGGAACTTTGAAAAGGGCAGTTGCCTCAGGCAAGCAGGAAGACAACAGCACAGTTCACCTCCATAATGCAAAGAGAACGATTACTGTTTGTTTAGGAAGAACAAAATACTCATTTGCAACACGTCTGAGAACGGCTGGTGGCTCAGTGTATTTTCATGTATCAAAGCCCTGAACACAATATTTCACCTGAAAAGAAAACCACAGTTACTATGCAGTGTTGTTACCAAGATCTCCCACCTCCATATTTTAATGCATATTATTGGCACAGTGACAAGTTTATGACTGACTGTGTTTCTCCATCATTTCTGAAGTCCTTAATTTTTGTTAGCTGCAGAAAGGAGATATATTTTCAAAGCTATTCATAACTATGAATGATTCCTTTTTGAATGTCAAACTAGAACATCTGATTTTCAAAGGTTAGGTGCTCGACATATTCTGAAAATCAGGCTGTCTGGAAATGTGTCAGACTGTGCCCCTAATATGGAAGTAACTGAATCATTCATCACTTTTGCAAATTAAACTTTTAAGACACAAAGACATTTTTCTTTCATCCCGGCATTGAGATACAACAGCTAAGGGCGTAGCAGAGGAATGGAGCGGAACTCTACTAACTGCTTTGACATCTTTTAATTTTAGGTGAAGTGTAGGAAGAAAGATGCATGTACCTGCATGAATGTAGCTGCTGTTCTTGTCATAAAATCTGTTAATTATCCAAGCTATCTCCCTCCGTATAAAAATCCATCTTAATTCATTCTTCTCCTCTGGTATTTCAAGCAAATGAACAAATGAACTAAAGGGAGTTTAGGTTGCTGACCATACCAAAAGTTGCACTGATTAATTAAAACTGCCTGTTAAAAGACGTGGTTAAATCAGAGCAAATCCTTGCCTGAGCACACTTAAATTAGTTTATTTATTGAGTAACACTGATTTATTTGAATTTGGTAATATGGGTCAAGACTGAAATATTTGCAGGCCTACTTCATGTTTAGCATACTATTTAGTCTATACACATTTTGTTTTAGTACAACTAAAGAATGAAACTCTTCTAAGAAGGTGTAATAAACAAGTCTGACACTCTTTTATAGCAGGTCAACCCAATAAAGACATCACCATTTCTTGATGATATGAAGCCAGCTGTGCTTAAAGAGACCTATTCAAACACACCCAAAATCAGTTTGCTAACTCCAAATTTATGTTGAATTAGATTTTTATTACTTTAATCAAACTGTTTTGAAAGACAGTTTTATTTTAACCACAGCTACTTTTGTGTGTAAACAAGGCTTTAGGCAAATATCATCACAGGATACATCAAGGATACCTACTAAATTGAACAGATTGGGGATATGCTTTTGAAAGCATGTTTCACTGCAGCTATCTTCAAATTCTAATACGGAAATTGAATTTGGATGTAGAAGAAGTAGGAGACCAAATTAGGTATTACCATTCCAGAGTACATGTTACATTTGTGTTGGTGTAATCTGAAACCACAAAAATGAAACTGCTACTCTTATTTTTGCCCTTCAGGCTATATGAAGTGGAATTCTGCTTAGCAACAAAGCTACTCATTTCTTCAGCTTCTCATATAGGAAAAATCAGAATTTCCTATTTCTTGCAAACTTGCATTATATGAATTTTAAAGAAGCACTTGCAGAAAATGAAACACAAACCTATTAGCTGCTTCAGGGAATATCTGGTTGTAAAATTGAAAAATTTGAAAATAAAAAAAATCAACAAACCAAAACTAACAACCAAACACAAAACATCTAACTGCTTTTGTGTGTGTATATGTTGAAATGTCCAACAAAGAACTCCCATAATACTGTGATGGTTGAAATTGGTTTGACATAGTGACAGTGTGTGTGGTTTATACTCATCTTTGTAGAACATGGTTATTTAAAACCTTTATCTAACTGGCTTAACAGGTGACCAGAAATGTGTTGCCTTCACAATTACTTTTGCCTTTGTTAGGACCAAAAAAGGGTTGGAGTCCTACTCTGTTCTTAGATTTGTTTTAACAGCATGTGTGGTCTAGTTTGTAGTTTAGATTGGAACAGAGTTCAAAAAAGCAGAAGTCCAGCAAAGTATTGTGCAATATTTCTATGTTTACTGTACTGGATGCACTGGGTAAATACTTCCAATGATACTTACTATTTCATGTATAAATAACAATCTCCAACTTTACAAGGATGCTACTCAATTTTTAAGTAAATAATATACATGGAAAAGGCGTATTGAAAAAAAAAAAGGAGATACTGAACTAAAAATAGATTTAAGGCAAGTTTATGTATCCTCTTGAATGGATGGACCTCAAGGCAGGGACTGGGGGAGCAAAGTTCCTCCCACCGTAAGAGAAGATCAGGTTCAAGACCACCTGAGGAACCTGAACCTATATAAGTTTATGGGACGAGACAAGATGCATCCCAGGCTCCTGAGGGAATCAGCTGATATAGTTGCCAAGCCACTCTCCATGATACTTGAAAAATCATGGCAGTCAGGTGAAGTCCCCGGTGACTGGAAAAAGGGAAATATTGCACGCATTTTTAAAAAGACTAGGAAGAAGTACCCTGGAAACYACTGACCTGTCAGCCTCACCTTTGTGCCCGGGAAGATCATGGAACAGATCTTCCTAGAAGCTATATTAAGGCACACAGGGGACAGGGAGGTGGTTTGAGACAGCCAGCATGGCTTCACCAAGGGCAAGTCCTGCCTGACCAACCTAGTAGCCTTCTATGATGGAGTGACTACATCAGTGGACAAGGGAAGAGCTACGGATGTCATCTATCTGGACTTCTGTAAGGCCTTTGAGACAGTCCCCCACAACATCCTTCTCTCTAAACTGGAGAGATACGGATTTGATGGGTGGACTATTTAGTGGATGAGGAATTGGTTGGGTGGTCACATCCAAAGGGTAGCAGTCAACGGCTCGATGTCCAGATGGAGATCAGTAATGAGTGGCGTCCCGCAGGGGTCCATATTGGGATCGGTACTGTTTAATATCTTCATCAATGACATACACAGTGGGATCGAGTGCACCCTCAGCAAATTTGCAGGTGACACCAAGCTGAGTAGTGCGGTTGACACGTCTGAGGGACAGGATGCCATCCAGAGCGACCTGGACAAGCTCAAGAAATGGGCCCACGTGAACCTCATGAGGTTCAACAAGGCCAACTGCAGGGTCCTGCACATGGGTCAGGGCAACCCCCGGTATCAATACAGGCTGGGGGATGMAGGGATTGAGAGCAGTCCTGCGGAGAAGGACTTGGGGATACTGGCGGATGAAAAGCTGGACATAAGCCGACAATGTGTGCTTGCAGCCCAGAAAGCCAACCGTATCCTGGGCTGCATCAAAAGAAGTGTGGTCAGCAGGTCGAGGGAGGTGATTCTGCCCCTCTACTCTGCTCTGGTGAGACTCCACCTGGAGTGCTGCGTCCAGCTCTGGAGTCCTCAGCACAGGAAAGACACGGACCTGTTGGGGCGGGTCCAGAGGAGGGCCACGAAAATGATCAGGGGGATGGAACGCCTCTCCTATGAAGAAAGGCTGAGAGAGTTGGGGTTGTTCAGCCTGGAGAAAAGAAGGCTCTGGGGAGACCTTATTGTGGCCTTTCAATACTTAAAGAGGGCTTATAAAAAAGATGGGGACAGACTTTTCAGTAGGGCCTGAAGCGATAGGACAAGGGGGAATTGTTTTAAACTAAAAGAGGTAGATTCAGACTACATAGAAGGAAGACATTCTTTACGATGAGGGTGGTGACACACTGGAACAGGCTGCCCAGAAGGGCTGTAGATGCCCCATCCCTGGAAACATTCAAGATCATGTTGGACGGGGCTTTGAGCAACCTGATCTAGTTGAAGATGTCCTGGTTTATTACAGGAGTTGGGGATTTGGACTAGATGACCTTTAAAGGTCCCTTCCAACCCAAATAATTTTATGATTCTATGATTCTATGTATGCAGTTAACCTTTACAGCACCSTATTTGCAGGACCCAAGTCATTAATATTCCAAAATTACCAATGATATCCTGCCTCCAACTCTTCCAAACAGGCCCACTCCACATTCTCTTTATATGTCTGTCCCCTTCCTGTAATTAGACAAGACTATCTGCACTTCTTTTTATTCTCTGTTCCCATAACACCTCAGAGATTAAAGTACAGTCAGTTGCTTACAGATTGAGTCACTCCAATTCCATCCAGCATACATGTTAGTGCATTCCCAGGCTGTCTTCTGGGAGGAAACCAGGGAGCACCTCCACACGTAGCACACCCCAGAGTTAACACAGTTGATCCTACAGTCAGTCCCAACACAGTACTCCAATGCTACATCAGCATGCTTTGCTCTCCCACACATTCCCAAATCACACCCCATAGCGTGCAACACATAGTCTCAGGAACCACACTATAAACAAATCACACAGGCAGTCTGCAGCATGCATTGAGTGGAAAAAGGTTGTAAGTATCGCAGGGTGTCAGCAGGAGCCCCAGGGTGATTGGTGTGCAAACGGACATGTGCAACCTATTCCAGAAGGGATCAATCCTAGATTATATATAGGTGAATCAATCCAAAATAATTGGCCTGAAGGCCAGGTGTTGAATGCCCTCAATAATGTTCACAAGACTTTACACTGGCAAACATAACCTTAAAAATGTATAGACAACAATGTCTAACTGATCCTACAGCATGAAGTGCAGTAGTCTCATCAGCTACAAGCTTCAACTCAATGGGGTGACTGTCAATCAATACTATGACTTACTATCCTCCCTGTTCATTATTTTTCTTTCTGACTAAAGCAAGAGAGAGGAGGGATGCTCACACTGGAAAGCCCTGCACATTCTAGTGAATAAATGACTATTTGGGGGAGTATTCACACCCAGTTTAGGCAGCTAACTTAGGACACCAATCTCCCAAACAGCCCTGCACAGTCAATAAAAGGATAAACTACTCCATATGTGGAGCAAGAACCTAATTTAGATGCCTTCACTTGCCCTTACTTCTCCATTGAAACAGACACCACTTAGGAAAGCATTATATTCATTTCCCACCCCACCCCACCCCCACTCCGATCTGGTAAGTCACAAGGTTTTTCTTTTGTAATTTTAGAGTGCAGAAGTTATTATTTATGGGTCTCTGAGGGTACATCAAATCCAAGAACTCAGCAGTATGCACATGTCCGTATTCAGTCATATGCACTGTGAGTGTGCAGACTACTGTGAGTTACTCCTTACTGGGCCATTTCTACTGGAATGTTGGTGTATTAGTAGGACTTCTAGTGCCTCCCATCACCCCCATGCACTGTAATGCCAAGGTTCTGAGAACTACTGACAGAGTTTGATAAGAGGCTACCTTTCACTGACAGGTGAAATCCTCTATTAGTAGGGAATTCAATCCCTTCTTCAAGAAGAAAAAGTGCTCACTCACATTGTATCTCCATCAGGCACATACTAAGATATTACTGGATGCACAAACCGAAATTTTATCAGCTAATTAATTCACAGGACTCCTGCCAGACATTTTTAATCACAGTTGTAAATCTCTTGAAATGTAGAAAAAGCAATATAATCCAATAAAAGAAATGTGCTTAGAAATCATTTGAGAGGAATTAACCACATATATAGGCCATGTATTTTTAATTACATCTGAATGTGAACCACTAAATTTTAAGATCAACTGTTTTTGTGTCTGTCTGATTTTCTTATTTTCTAAACACTCTCAATGTAAAATGGGTCAGAGAAAGAATTAAAGAAAACACAAGTTGGAAAGGAGATCCATTAGGAAAGGGTGTGAAATGAAAAGGGGGAAAGACATCAGGATTAAACAAAAAGGTGCCCAGGAGTCTTTCCAATAAATCCAAATCAGATACATACTGGCTTTTCTGGCTACCAGAATGACCCCTAATGATGGAAGACTGCTAGTCTATAATAATTTGGAGAGCTGATATAAAGAACAAAATTAATTGCTAAGACTGAAAAGGACAGCAAACAGAAAACGTAGCAAATGTGGGAATTCAGAAAACTATCAGATCTTATTTTACTGTCCAGTCATGGGATATATTTTCCTATATGGTGCTTTGTGAAAAAGAGCAATAGTTGCCTTCCTCTTTACTTTTAGAGCTACTCTGAAAACTGAAAGGCTGAATTTGACAATACCATTTCTGTTGTTAAAAAACCTGCATTGAAGAAGAGGGGCCAGAGAGTTATTTCCCTAGGTTTAGTTCCACACAAGAAAAGATTTCCTTCCTCCAACAGAGCACCATGAGCCCCGAAGTCCTCACGCAAAATGGCAGTTCCAAATATGGACAGAATCCAAATGCTCAGTAAACAAAGACAGACCAGTATGTTTTTAAACCATTTTAAGAAGTTAATTTATTGACAAAGGATATATAGATGAACATATTCTGGATGTAGATGATCATATTCTACATGGCTAAACAGTGTGGAAAGTGAAGAGTCCAGCTATTTTCTGTTAAGATTTTTGTCAGTTGTATGATAGCAAAGGTAATTCCGAATTCCAAACTTCAAAGTCAACATTTCCATTATTATTGTTACTGTATGAAACTTGCATTTCTTTAACTGAAACGTGTATGTGAAAATCTTTGCCCACGAATGATGCAATGCTTCACGTCATGCCCTGTCTTTCAGACCAGCAGGGAAAATGAACACTGTCCCCAGCCAGGGAAGCCTGTCAGCACTAGTGGAACCATGCACTGATCCTCCTCCTGCTCAGGCAGCATCACAGCAGCCTCTTCCCAGCCACGCAAGGATGCAAGGCCAGCAGTGAAGGCTCCTCTACTCCCCCTCCTGGGAGGTCCGAAGTTCAGCTGCTGCCATTCCTCACAAAGTAAACGGCCTGCTTTCTGCTCGAGAAATGAAGGACAGCCGAGCTGGATGGATTTTGCAGATGAAAGCAGGAGCTGGGAGGGGGCAGAGCTCATCCCCCAGCTGTCCGCAGAAGGCAGCCCCACTGGGACAGATAGCCAGCCATTCCTTCCCCCACACTGAGGAAGCTCAGGAGGCCCCTGTCCCACGCCAAGGTGCGATCCTGCCCCATTGCAATCCCCTCTCTCAGACTCTCTACGTCTGGAACACCCCGGCACCCAGGCCCCCTTCTCTCCAGCAGCACCAACGTGGACCCGTTTCCCTAGCAATCAGGCAGTGCGGCAGCACTTTGTACAGTGTCTGCAACGTCATCTCCAACTTACCCAAACCAAACTAGCTGACTTCCACCAGTAACAGTGTTATCATCAGTGAATAGGGCTGAAAAGTACTCCATGAACGAGCCCAGTGTAGATAGCAATGTGTATCGACTGCACCCTGCCTGAACGGCATGTGGCATTTTTAATAACACTATTAAACAAGAATTAAAAGAAACGGCTCTAAACTAGGTGGATGAAGGCAGGGTTTCTGAATGCAGTTTTCACGGATTTAAAAACACAAGCAAACACAATTTTTGCACCAGAAGAGGCAAAACGGTACTGAAGGAGAAACACAAGCAGCTTGTAAAACTGATGACAATGGAGCAAATCCTTACGAATGCTTCTCAACACATCAATCATACTGACTCCCAGACACACCACACTGCCATTCCAACTTCCACGCACTTTCAGACAGACATCAGTCCACACCGCATAGGATCCCAAGATCCCCGAGTTTCTGGAAAATAGATTTAGTCCTAATTTTTGTGACAGATGGAGTTGATAGTCTCAGGATGAAAAAAGCGCCAGTTTTGACAGGCAGCAGATATCGATGCCCCTTGTGGTTGAAGACGATGTTGCTCTGGAATTAAGGTAGCACTGAAACGAAAGGCAATGGGTAAATGCACCMCTAGTTATTTTGTTATGCTCCTCTCGTTGTGCCTTAGTATTTCTATTTTTGTGTCTGCTTCCTTATAAGCAAAGCAAAGCGAACGGAGAGTGTAACAGGACGTCAGCAAGGTATGTTGCTTTCAATGAAAACACATTTCATCCTCTTAACTAACAGATTTTAAACAACTTTTTACTAGTTGGCAGATCTTCATAAAGTGTCAGAGAACTATACTGAGATCTACCGTATTTCTGTCAACTCGTAGGTCAGTGTCTTAAACCCGTGCACAAAATCCCCAGGCGAGAAGCCGAGCGGAGTAAGTTTAAAATCGGTGAGGGATGCGGGAAGTGGAAAGTAAGTTGCAATACTGAAGGCATAGCAAAGCTAGTACTTACATGGTCGCAGTACACCACTAATAGAGTTAGCTTTGCTCTCCCTCAGTGTACCAACACACTGAACCCAGGAGCTCTGTTTCAGATTTCAGTAAGAACAAAGTCGGTCCCATTTTGAGCCTGATCCTCCCTACCTTTCGGGAAGCAGCTCTGCCCTCACTTGAACCAGTGGGAAGTCTGGGTACACACACCACTCAGGCTAGAGACTTTTTTTTTTTCCTGGCTGCAAGGATCAGGGCCAGTTTAAAAGCAATGTCCCCGCAGCAGCAGCACGCAGATCCACGCCGCCTGCCCTTTCGCCTCCGCGGCGACGCGGCAGGGTGCTCCCGGGGAGCCGCCGCCGCCGCTGCCCGCCTCTCGCCCGGCCGCCGCGCCGCCTTAACGGGAGGAGGGGCTCCTCGGGGGGCTGTCACTCTCCTTAAGCCTTTCCTTTCAAGCTTTGAATGCGAGCTGCCCTTCAGCCCCCCTCTCTCCTTCCCTCCCTCCAGCAGATCGTAAAGAGAGGAGGGAAAAAAAAAAGTTTCAACAACAGGCTGGACCAATGGCAAGTGGCGAGGCAGGGAAAGGGGGCCGAGCGAAGGGAGAAAAAAGTGGAGAAAAGGAGAAAGAGAGCGAGAGAGAGCAGGCTGGGGGGATGTGTAAAAGAAGAAGCGTTGCTAATTTTTTTTGTTTGTTTGCTTTTCCATGCATGCATAATGAGGCCTAATCAGAGCACGTTGCTGCTGCTCGGAGGGCACTTTTGTATTTAAAGCCTTGCAAAGAAAAAAAGATCCACAGACGGATCCGCAGAGCAGCTTGCAGGGCTTGTTGACAACAGAAGCAGCATCAGTCGCCCAGAGAGAAAGAGACCCTGAAGGCTGCCTGTTCTCCTTTCCCCGTGCTATCTTCTTGCTAGCGGGGAACGAGATTTCTTCTCCCCGCCACCCGAAAGTGCAACCCGTACCGAGAGGGAGTGAGCGGAGCCGGGACTGTGAATGGGATCGGAGCGGCTGGCATGTGCAGAGATGCTGCGAGCGGAGAGTTAAAAGCTCCCGAGGAGGCAGCGGCGGCAGCAGCAGCAGCAGCTGGGCATTTATTTTGTGCAAAAAAAAAAGAAAAAAAGAGAAACGGAACTGCATGAGGAGCGGGGCAGCACCATGAGCTCTCCCGGCGCAGCCTGCAAGTCCCCGAGCGCACCGCGGAGCCGCTCTCCTCCGAGCCCCTGTTTGCACTGATTCCCCCCACCTCTCCGGGCGCCTTCGCCGCCGTCGCCGCCTCGCCAAGCCGGGAGCAGCGGGTCGGGGGCACGGGACGGCCCCGGGCGCCTGCTTCGTACCGCGGCCCCGCCGGTTTCAGCTCCCGGGGGCTGGAGGGCCTCGGAGCCGGCGCGGATGGATTGATGCGAGACCTCATGCACACGGCCGGCGGGAGTTTTGCAACAAACTTTTCCACGGGCGGCAGCTCCTTCTTCTCCTCCTCCTCGTCGACTACCAGCGCCTCTCCCCCGCTCGCCTGCGGCAGCAGCCGCCGCCGCCGCCCGCGATGGTGGCCCGCTTGCCCGCTCGGCACGGAGGCGGCGGCGGGCGCCGCTGGCCGCGGCCGGGCGCCTGGCTGTGGCTGGCGGCGGCGCTGGGCGCCGTGTGGCCGCCGCGGGGCTCGCTGGTGCAGGGCCGGCGGCTGATCTGCTGGCAGGCGGTGCTGCAGTGTCAGGGGGAGCCCGAGTGCAGCTACGCTTACAACCAGTACGCCGAGGCGTGCGCCCCGGTGCTCCTGCAGCAGCCGCCGGCGGGAGGCGGCGGGGACGGGCCGGCGGCCGCTGCAGGCTCCGCCGCCTCCTCCAGGCGGCGGTGCCCCAGCCACTGCATCGCGGCCCTCATCCAGCTCAACCACACCCGGCGCGGCCCGGCGCTGGAGGACTGCGACTGCGCGCAGGACGAGAACTGCCGCGCCACCAAGCGCTCCATCGAGCCCTGCCTGCCCCGCACCAGCAGCCCGGCGGCCGGCGGCCCCGGCGGCGGCCCCGGCGGCGGCGGCCCCGGCGTCATGGGCTGCACGGAGGCGCGGCGGCGTTGCGACTGGGACAGCCGCTGCAGCCTGGCGCTCAACCGCTACATGACCTACTGCGGGAAGCTGTTCAATGGGCTGCGCTGCACGCCGGAGTGCCGCGCCGTCATCGAGGACATGCTGGCCGTGCCCAAGGCCGTGCTGCTCAACGACTGCGTCTGCGACGGGCTGGAGCGGCCCATCTGCGAGTCGGTCAAGGAGAACATGGCCCGCCTCTGCTTCGGCGCGGACATGGGCGGCAACGGCGCCGGCAGCAGCGGCGGCTCGGACGGCGGCCTGGAGGAGTACTACGACGAGGACTACGAGGAGGAGCCGAGCCAGAAGGGGAGGGACGACGCGGAGGACAATGCGGGCTCCGAGCCCGGCTTCCCCGTGCAGGCGGATAGCGCCGGCCGGCCCGCCGCCGCGGCCTGGCCGCTGCTGGCCTCCATCTTGCTGCCGCTGCTGCCGCAGCTCTAGCGCCTCTCCCTCCCTCCCTTCCTCCCTCCCTCCCTCGCTCCCTCGGCGCCGGGCCGGGCCCTCCGCGCCGGACCGCCGCTGGCCTCCTCGCGGGCCCGGCCGGCGGGGCCCCTGCGCGCGGCGCGGTTTTAAACGCTGTGACCGTTAATCCTCCGACTGTTAGCCCGGGCCCCCCCTCACCGTCCCGTGTTCTCCCCCCCCCCCGCCTCACCCCGGGGGCGGAGGCCTCCCCTCTGCCTCCGCTGCTTCCCGCAGCGCCCGTCCGCACCCTGCCCCCGGCCCGGCCTCCCCGGCAGCCGTTGGCTGGCGAAGCCGCCGCGGCCTTGCGAGCAGGCCTCCGGGGCGGTGGCTGGAGCGGGCGGCCGTGGGCCGCTGTTTTGTCGGGTGTTGCTCTCGAGTGTGCACTATGCAATTGCTACCACCCTGCCTTCGTGTTAGCAGCGAGCGGACGGGCTGACAGACTGCTAGCGGGGCTGCGGCGGGGTCCCCGCTGCCGCCGGCCGCCCCCCGGACGAAACCAGGAGTAACGGCATGCTGGTGGTGGCTTTTTTTTAAGCGTTTTGACATGAAGGTTAGAAGGAGGTGAGCTACCCAGCCTTGCTGCCAAAGCTGTTGCCGGACTGGTTAGTCAGCAACTTGATGATCGTTCGCCAAGTCTCGCTCTTCGTGATGCAGTGGTGCCTGAATGGGGATTATGCCGCATCTGCCGTTAATTAAATTTAAGGAAATAGCAGACTGAATAAATTCTGTGGTTTACAGCACTCCCTCTTGCACACACATCTTCCCTATAACAAAAGCATGCCAGCAGCCGTCTCTTCCTCTTTAACCTAGCGACATAAAGAAAATGATCTTTCTTTTTTTTCAGAGTTGTTGGCTATACTGAACAATGCAACTTTTGTTTTAAAAGAGCTCTGCACTGCCATCTTTGAAAGACACTTTTAAACTCGAGAACATGTATGTACAAATATCCTGAAAAGTTATATTGCCTCTCATCATATCAGGGTGCTGACCTCTGGTAAATCTTATATAAAAAATGTATTTAAAACTGGGATTTGTTACCAGTTGCTCTTCTTTGTATATAGAATTTTATAAATTGTATGCTTTGGGGATAATTTATTTAAAAAAAAATAATAAAAGTTTTAAATCCACATCCTATTTGCCAGATAATGGCATTTGCTCTTCTCTTGTGGAAAGGTACAGATTTCATTCTATGTTTAAAGGGATACCAGCAACAGTGATTCAATGAAGTATTCTCTAGAACATCAAATGTACAGTGTATTTTATAGATTGGAAGTTAACTTTCTTATTTGGAGAGACTTTATGAACGTTGTAGAATTGTATAAACGCATTTCTGAGCTGCCTTAAACCTTGTATTTTTTATAGGAGGCGTAAAAAGGGCCTGCGTTTTAAATATGTACGACTTTTTGTATTTTCTAAACGTGTAAATTAGTAAAGAAAGAGCTTTAAATAATGGATGTAGTGAAATTGTTTTCCAGGGACACTTGAACTCAGCACCCGAGGTTGGAGGGGGGGGGAGCGAACCACAGAATAACAAACCAAAAACAATCAACAAACAAAAATCTGTCTGCCTGTAATACTTTACATAGATGTAAATTACTGCTATTCTTACTTTAATGAATAATTACATGCAAGAAGTAAATACAGCTTTGAAAGTACTACTTTAAAAGAGTGGTTGATTTTATAATGCGTTGGCATGGTAACTCGCCAGTGCCAGAAGAGAGTAAAGCAATTCAAGGACACTGCTCCTGTATGTATGTGGAATTACTAGTGCGCTGCGCTTTCTTCGTGAAGTGGAGGCATGTTGCTCTCACTGACACTCTTAGAAATGCTCCTTGGCGTGCAAACTAAGTAAATGGTGAGAAATACATCACACAGAGGTGGCAAGCATTTCGAACAAGGCTTCGCGCACGCATCAAGGGGGCTGCAACAAAACGCACGGAAGTTTGCCATTCAGCCTGCCTTCTCCCACAATGAAGAATGCAAAAGTAAACACACTGGAGGGATCAGCAATTACCAAATCTTGTAATATTGTTCTTAGGAGTTGCTTTGCATCGTGCTGAAACCTGGTTTGCTGCCAGAGCTACTGATCTACACTCAAACGCCCTTAGATAAATAATTACACTCTTAAGCTGTGTCGAGTGCTGATACACTTGACCTTGTAAATAGAAATGTTTGCAGTAGGAATAAACTCCAGCATTGGAAAATCTTTTAAACATTAACACAAAAGAAAGAGCTCAGTCCTCTGGGGATTTGAGTTTGGACTGCGTCAAGCTAGGCACTCACAGAAAAAAAAAAAAAAAGGAAAAAAGGAGGGGGGGGAAGTTTATTTATCTTCTATTCATGGTGTTTATTTAAAGCTTTTAGTTTTAAATGCCGTGATTGGAAGGCAAGTCAGAAGTTTAAAAGCTACCACAAATAAACTTTGACTGAGGGGGTGACAGATTAGCAAGATAGTGTCTTTTTCATCACTAGATCTCGACCGAGGGCAAATCCACATCTGTCTGTTGTATAAATCAACAAAATTAGAAATCCCTGCTTCAGGATTAGTTATTTCAATGACAGATTATTTTATTATTTCTTTAGGGTATGAATTTGATTAGGTTGCCCAGCGATGAATACACACAGGCACACGTGCACACGCATAAACCTACCCCTAAATAGCTGCGATATCAAACAAGTGTATGAGTATGGTGCGCAGCTATGATCTGAAGTGCATTTTTAAAGTAATCTGAACGGTTGAGTAAGCTTATTGTTAAAACAAAGCTGGAAACGTTGTTTCTTCAGGAAGAGGACAGAGTATTTGGGTAAGACTTGTAAATCGAGTCAGCTTTCTTTACAAAGTGCCAAGTTCACAGCTGCACAGGGATCATCTCAAATACTTTCTCCAGTTCTTCAGGAGATGCTCAGAAACATATTTTCAATTTGTCAACAGTTAGCACTCACAACGACTATTTAACTCCTTGTTGATGAAAAATTAAGTCCCAGCTAAAAGCCTTTATTTTTCTTCAGTTACGAGTAAAGACATTAGCACTAGAAAAGGACTGATAATTAACTGCTACAATAAACTCAAGACTTGATTTTACAGGCTCCTGTCAAAAGCATCTGCCTGGAATAAATCAACACTGAGCACCACTAGGCAGGGAGGACTCATCTGTATGCTTTCTTCCCCACAGAAAGTGGATTGTTTTAATTTAAATAATTGTACAATAAATACAGCTGAACTAATTCTGTCCTGTGAGCTCCTCCCCATAAGGAGATAACTCTGTGGGTTTTGTCGTGTTGTCGGAGTAAGCACAATTTCCAGGAGGAATGGCTTCCTGTATTGGTATGTGTCCCAGCCTACAAAGCCTGTGCAGATGTTGATGTCCATCAAATTCGTATTTCTTTTGCTTGATTTTGAGACAAATGGAAATTCTTGAAATGTCAAGGGATGTAGCAAGGACAGCTTTAAGCGAGGAAAAGACTTCATGTTCCCTGACAGACGGAGATTTTCCACAGGAAAGGAAGTTCTCTCATTTGTCTGGATATTTGAAAGTGCTCCTTGCCAAGGTCCTGTCCAGCCGATCTCTTCCGGGGGGAGAAGGAACTCTCCACCATTTAATGTAAAATAATCCAGTAGGTTCTGCTCCCTTTTCATTCCCAGTTACCAGGTTTGAATTCTTGGTGACAGTTTATTTGTCTTTGGAGGCACTTCAGTGACAAATGTTTAAGGGAGTGTGGGACAATGGTGGAGAACAAGGAGGCAGTTCATTGAACTGACAGTGACCATACAGTAAATAGAAGGAGATTCAAGCTTCACTGATCACCCAAGCGCACAGCAAAGCTTTTGTATGCAATCACAATGGACATAACATAAGGTCTCTGTTTATTTTTAACAATATACACCAATGTATATAGGCAGGCATACGTAGCTTTCAAAACTGTTATGAAACGAAGCCTTAAGATGAGGGAAAGCAAAGCTCTGGTTTGGCCAAGTCTTTCACGATCATGCTGGAAAGCACGATGGATTTTAGTTACAATCTCCTATCTACTCCTCCTCAGAGCTGTTAGTGTACCAGATAGATCTCTCATTGCAGACATGCACCTATAGCGCCTATCTATGGTAGGGCTGCAAAGGTGGCTGCAGACAACTTTGCAGGTGCAGAACAAGAAAAGCCACCTCAATGCAATGCAAAACCAGTACTTGCTTTTTGGTTTGTTTTTTCTTTTGAGTACACTGGAGGAGGGTAAGAGGAACTCCAAAATAGCCAAGGTGCACATATAAAAAGTAGTGGGACACAAAATCATCACCAGCTGAGTCATGGAAAATGCTGCTTGAGTGACTGAGTTGCATTGCATCTTCAATGTCACTAAAACAAATTCAAACCTTCAGTCGATTTTGTTCCTGTCCCCAGTAATAACATCACACTCAGCCACACTGCCTGTGATAACATACCCATTGCAAGTCCTCAGGAAAAGTAGGTAGTCTTGCAACAGAAAACATTTTCAAATGGGAAGAGCAGTGCTTCTCTGTGAGATTTCAAGTCTGTGATACAGATTTGTAAGCAGTAAAGTCGAAAGTTACTGTATTTTACTTGAGGCATTGGCTGTGGTAGACGGTTGAAAAGGCTCACATTGACTGTCTGAATGACATAAGTAATGCGCTATTAGCATAAATACTTTCTAAGACATCCATTTAATCAATTTCTTAAATAACAGAATGATCTACTACAAAATAGTGGACTGTATACACTATATTTTGGCACAAAGATGGTCATTCTCCCACTAGTAACCAGGGACTCTAAATAAATGATTTCAACAATGTTTTATTAAAGGAGGACAAGAGCCCTCGAGCTGCATTAATCGGGGAGAAGTCGAGTGGCACTTTTGTTATGGAAATGTTAAACACATAATAGTTCAGGCAAACAATGTGGAGCCACTTCATTCTCTCAGCCATGCTGACACCTCTTAAAGAGGAACTGCAGGGAAGGATGTGGGAAAGATTTGCTTTCTGAGGAAGCTTTCAGCTAATATTTTGGATATTTACCTCCAAAACTCAGGCAGTGCAAATGTAACTGAACGGCACAAAAATAAAACAATAAAGAGGGATGATTTATGCAACTACCACTAGTGATCAGCATTTGGTGCCAAAATCAAAATAGTCTTTGACAAAAAAGCCTTTTTTTAAAAGTTCTTTTCACGAATTTATTATGAGCCAAGTGGATATTATAGTAGAAGATGAATGTACATGAAGAGAGACTTTTGTAAACACACAGTGGCATAGTTTTAATACTATACCTTGGATATATGTCAGGGAGGGGAAGGAGGAACACCCCGGAGTAAGGAAACAGATGGACTGAAGTTTAGTAGGATGGGTCAGAAGGTGAAGTACGAGTTGTAGGCAACCCAGAAATACATTAATAAAGTGATACAGAGCAAAGAGAGGTTTTGGCTGTGTAAAGAGAGGTTCACTTTCAAAAGTGGTATTTTGAATGGGTGAGAGGAAGAAAGGGTAAGGAAAGCAGGTGGCCATCGTGTAGAGAAGGTTTGGAAAATGAACAAATAGTGTACTTGCTAGTAAGGAGGAGGAAGCTACAAAAAATTATCAAGAGGTTAGCCGAGACACAGATTGAAAATAACGGGGGGAAAAAAAGATAACTGGCTTTAGTAATGTTGACAGGGCCAGAAAAAGAAGAGTAATGTGGAAGTAAGATGAATATTCAGCTTTGGAGATAATTTTTTTCCCATCTCCAGAAGCTGGAGAAGGAAGTTATTATCCTGATGTTCTTGGTGTTCATGATGCTGCACCTCGAACACTGTGTGCAGTTTTGAGACAACTCCTCCCTCAAGTTCAAGAAGGATATTAAGAAACTGGAGGGACTAGTGGAGGGCTGCCAGGATGGCTAGAGTTTGTGACCAATGAGGAAAAGATGAGGCAGCTGAAGTTTAGTCCAGCTGGGAAGAGGCTACCAGTTATCTAATGGCAGCCGATAGCCACTGGAAGGGGACTTGCAGAGACTACAGGGCCAGACTCTTCTTGGTACTGTTAGAAGGTGTGACAAGGTGTAGCAGGCATAAACTGTGGCTGGGAGTTTCAGGCTGAGCATTAGGAAGAACTTCGCCAGGAGCGGTAGTGCAGCACTGGGACAGGTTTCCCAGAGAAACTCCAGCACCTCCATCCTTGGAGGTTTTCAAGACTTGGCTACCAAGAGCTGCAGCTGACTTCATCTAGTGTTGGCTGGAATACAGCTTCTAGCAGAAGGTGGGAGTAGGTAAACTGCAGAGGTCCCATCTAAATAACTTTCTATAATTCTGTGATTTTAATGTTCACATGACGATGGGAAATCCAAGGTGCTCTTTGGGAAGATCTAGAGTGAGGTCAGGATCAGGAATACATATGGCACACTTCAATGGTGATGGTGATGCAGGGAGGTTGGGGAGAACAGGTAGCTGTTACACATGCCCAGAAAGGGTGGAAAACAGTTGGGAAGGGGTCAATGGCAGTTTAGGAGGAGCGTGGAGGCCAAAACATATAATTTAATCCTGGACCTGGAGACAAGAGGGAGAGAGGAAGTATAATACAAAGGAAATACTGAAATGTAAGGGAATATAATGAGGAAAAGGGAAGTGTCTGTCTGGTAGTAACACTTATGAATTGGAAAATGGGCAATTTGATTGGAAAAGGGAAGGACAGGACTGGGAAGAGAATTTGGAGGAAACTGGAAGTGCAGAAGGGACCTCTCTTTCCTTTCCAGGAGAGAAATACTTGTTTATAAACATGTCTTTGGCACTCATCACCACAGTGTCTTGCTGCCTCAGAACAATAGAAATACAAGACAACTGAGTCTTCTCCCTTATAAGTATGCTTACATATAAATACAGACAGTGCGGACACAGTCTGTATTTTTAACATAGTACTATCTGAGAGATTACAGTGCTCTGTGTAGTCACAAAACACACATCCTCATGGAAATAAACATAGCTTGCTAAATGTCCTCTCTTAATACAGAAATAAAGCCACATCTGTTTATAATGTCTTACACAAAAATAATGCAACCACCTGCTACTTTATGGTGTGCGTGTATATTTGGCTTGTGCTAGTTTTCATTGTTTAAAAAATGTATGAGGTTAGATGGTTTAATGAGAACAAACACAAGCACTATATTTTCCTGTCATCCACTGGCAGTGGCGCTAAGCCTTCTTCTAATTCAACCAGTGGTAGCAGTCGAGGAAGTGCTATTGTAGGTGTGATCTTTGTAGTTTTAGCATGATGATGCCTAAATCTGGAAGCTTCTCCAGCAGGATACTTGCCTGTCTTCTGACATCCCATTGCATTCTGACCTAGGAAAGTGAAATCACAAAATCGTTTTTAGACTGTGGAAAAGAAAGTGCTATCAGAATAATTACTTGGTAGTGATGGTCTCCACGTTATCTCTTTTCAGGAGTTACGGGGTCATTCTAAACTCATTAAAACATTTTGGATGTCATGTGAAAGTGGATTATAGCAGGAATTAAAGCAGCAGTCCACAGAAACTCTTATGCTATCTTACTTTTCATATTCAGGCATATACCATATGTTTGCAAATTAGTCTAAAGGACATGGGGAAGTCAAGTATAGAYATATGTCTTGGTCTGTGTTTCTCAGGAATTGAGGCCATGGAATCAAATGCAATATAGGAGTGTGTATTGTATAGAAAGGACTGAAAGACCTTTTTATGATATAGAGTCTTGTTTGCACAGTTCCAAATCATTGATTCCCGTTAGAGGTAGTCTGAGTTTGCAACAGTGTAACTCATGTCAGTATTTAGCCTACGACTTTATTTCTGTACTTAGAGTGAAGGATTACTCAGTTAGATAAATGGTGGTTGAGAAGACACAAGGTTATGTGAATCAACAGGCAACTGATGCTTGCGTTTAGCCTGGAGTAGCTTAGAGAGTTGGCCAAAAACCTGCTCAGGTGAGTAAAGCTGAGTGCCTGGATGTGTTGAAGAACATGTTACTATGTAAAAGCTATTGCTAGAGTGGAGAGGACATGTTTGGAAAAGGAGCAGGTAAGAAAGATATGGAAATCTGAGAAACTGTGAACCTTTTCCCTTTTGGGCTGTACAAACCTTGAGTGGTTTCATTTTTGGCAATATTAGGCTAAATTTTAGAACATACTTACTGCATGTAGAGTCTGAATATAATTCCTCCCATTATATTCAGAAATAATTCTTACTCTTTTCAGAGCTCATTGGGAACACTTTGGTCAGAATATTGTCTGGTTTGCCCAGATCTGTGTGCAGTAAGCAAGGAGAAGAGCTGTAGCAACCAAGTGCTTCCTCAGTATTAAGAAGCATCCTGTCCTGTAAGCTGTATGTACAAGCTAGCTGAAGTCTGCCTTTTTGATATTCATGGGAGCAAATTTGATTTTCTCAAACAGATTGGTAGGGAAAATTTGCTGAATTTATGAGAACAAGTGAAAGTGTTGTGTGGTGATGCTCTCTCAGCCCAAATTTGAAGCCCAGCACGGTCTCAGTGCTCTGCTGTGCAAATCGAGGGAGATGGTTGCACATTGGTAGCTCTGACTCATCAAATATTCCTGTATTGCAGTAGGGATAGCTGAGGCAGAAATTGTTCCTAACCCTGGCCCTGATTCTACCCAGGCCCTACCCAAATACCAGGGTATAAAAACTCTTTAAACTACACCTGCCTTTCAGTTGTCTTCTGGGATGCTACGTCAGCTGGGCACTGCTGCCTGTGTTCCAGCCTTAATCCCTTTTACCCTTGCTGTCCTTCTGTGTGAGGAGATAAGACAGGGTGCAGAAAGCTGGTTATACTACCTCAGCTCTGTCTGGAGAGTCTTCTTCACTGAGGCAGTTCTAAATACCATGTCTGCTGCCATCATAGACTTTTGCCGGCAGTTCTTCTGATAAAAAATGGGAATAACTGTAGTAAGTCTGATGCAGCCTTTTGAAATTATACAAATATGGCTTTGACTCATTGTAGTCTCTATGAATCCTTTAACTTCCATTTGTTTGGACTATTTTTGTGATCCTTCAGTGGGCAAGCTTTATGGCAAAATAGTTATGCAAACAATTAGAAACGCTTTATATTTTGTGTTGTCTGTTTTGGGAGGAGTAGTGTGAAGAAGAGATAGAAATGTATTCAGAACTTTGCCTAAAATTTGGAGAGAATAATGGTAAATCTTTTGTCCTGATTCCTTGGTTCTCAGTGATGATAATAAGCTAAGTGAAAACATAATGTTATTTTGGAAATGTTTCCCTAACTATTTATAACTTTTATGATTTTCAACATTTAAGTTATCAGGAGTGCATAAATACTGACAAAATTGCAATGAATTTGTCAAGACTGAAGGTCAGAAGAGAAGTAATGAAAATGAAAATAGTATTTTCTGCAAGGTTGTAATATAAACTGTTTGCCTTGGGAGATAACATATAAGTGGCCCTGGGCCAGTAAGACAATCTAATGTATTCTGGAGGAAAAAAAAAAAAATTATTTCAGATTAATTGTACTAACAACATAAATCCTAAGAAGAATATATGATTTCAAAACTGATTTAATCTTTAAAAAAATGGCAGTTTTATTAAAAATTGCATTTCACTTTTCTGACTAACTCTGAGGATATACATACCTTCAAATAAAATAACTTAATATCACACCAGGGCTGAGACTAATATACCAGCCAGGCTTGCTTTTCTCCTAAGATTTCTATTCTTCCATTTGTTTCAGATTTGGTTAAGAAAAAGAATGTGAAAGATACGGTTTCAGAAACACACTGCCTCTTTAAGAGGATACAACATGCCTATTAATAATTGTATTACTCCTCTATTATTGTTAAGAATAATGAAGGAATGGGAGCATTGGCCCCCAAGCTGAATTTATCCTGAAATGTTTTCAATTAACTCTTGGCACCGGCAGGAAAGCATCAAACCTTTCCCATGCTGAAATATGGAAAATCTGCAGGGAACATCCCAGCAGGAGTGGAATTTCATTAAAACAAGCACATCATAATTCAACGACTTCTGCACCCTCTTTAAGCCTTTCTATTGATAAGAAGTCCGAGGCGATTTTTATGGATTTGCAAGGAGAAATGATTTCATAAGATCTTTTCAAAGAGTTTGTTTTGGCTGAGGCTTTTGAGTTATTATCTGCTCCCTGATGAAAAAATAGTAAGACATTTGGCATAACTGTGACTGCTAGATAAGAGGCAGAACTGAAGAGACTTTAATTTTATCCTTCAGACAACCACTTTCTGTACTCTCTATAGGAACTGACTCCGCAACTATTTTCCCAGATCTTTTAAAGAAAGTATTGCCATTAAAACCTGTACTTTTGAACAACTAAATGTGGAGACTAAAACAGGCTTGGGGCTAATTACACATTCAAATACAGACACAGACATTTTAATATGAAATACACCCACATATTTAGTAGTACAATATTGAATTGATGTGTGTATTGATTCAACAAAATGCATATTGCTTTGCCCAGACATGGGTTGTCTTAAAATGTTTGGCTGGCTATACTATATGTAAATAAAATTAACACATATGTAAGATATAGGAAGTGTTCATTTTTAAATGCTGCTGAATGCTTAACATTTTTTTGCTACAAAATGCTCTATGATTTTATCTTGACATAACTCTCCACCCCGTGCAAAATCATTTTTCCGATCAGGATATATCTAGAATATTGAGACACGAACTGTTGTTCTTTACAAAGCAGTAGCATTTGTGTTTAGTAACCTGTATTATAATCAAGTATTTATACTAATCCCCACAGAAGACACAGGCTGCATTTAAACAGTAAGACTGAATATCTGTGTCAGTCTTGGTTTCCCTGTTTTGAAGTGGTGTTGAAAACTTACAGGAATGTCTTGTCTTTTTTCTACCCAGCGTTCAAAACCCACCTACTTATTTGCTGCCATTCCCTCAGTCACACCACTACTCCTGAGGCAGGAAGAGCATCATGGAGAGTTAGGAGAGCAAGCTGCTGAGGCTGGCATCACAACAGAGGCAGGTCTTGGGGAAGGTGCTGAAGAAGGAGATGGTCCTTGGGTGTGGTTGCTGTTGGTAGGGGCATCTTTTTTTCCCATCCCTATCCCACTGCTCCAAAAAGGCCCCCAGGCTAAGTGTCTCCAGCGCTGACTTGCGTACACAGCCTCTCCTCCTGAGGCTGGAGTGGTGCATGTTAAATGCGATGCCCCAGTTCGCCACACTAACAAGCAATTGCTGGAGTTACATGGTTATCCTTTAGCGAACTTGCTCTGCAGGAGCCCTCTCCAGTTAGGGACAGGAAAAGTCATATAACCAGATCAGCCCATGTGATTTGAATCCACACTGTCACAATTTCACTGCGTGTCTTTCATTCAACACGAACAGGAGGACTTCGCAGATACACATATACCCATATTTTTACAGCAATCTGGTTTTGCCTTCAGCAACCAAGATTTATTCTGAGATTTCAGCAGAATAATACTAATTTGTAGCTTACAGTTTTTCTTTCACATATATGATAGATGAAGAAACAGTGTGAGTTAGAGTACCAGTGGTTCTATTTTTCCAGAAGTACTGCAGGATTTTTCTGCCTTCAGTTTGCCATGTTACACCTACAACTTCTGCCTCCTCGGCATCCTGCACCAAGGAGTTCCACTGCTTAACTACACAGTCTGAAAAAGATTTTCCTTTTCTTTGATGGGACTTTGCCACCTGAAACCCTACCTTTTTGTGGAAAAAAAAAAAAAAGTTTCTTGATACCTCTCCCTTGCCCCACAATGATTTTATAGTGCTTTTCCACACCCCTTCTCAATCTTCCTTTTTCCATGGAGCCATTCCATCCCTTTGATCATTCTCTAGTTTTATTACAGTATGTTGGGGATAAGAGGAGCAGATCTGCAAGTGAACTATCGGAAGACACTCCCGTTCTTTTAGACCGTTTCCAAGTTCAAGAATATGTGGATGGATTTGAACCTGTTGATTCAGAGAATCAATCATGACAGAGTATTTCTAGCTTGGGGTATCTGAAACATAATGACCACAAATGGCTACTAGTGCCCTAAATGCAATGACTTGGGTGTCTCAGTTCAGTTTGCAGTGGATGAGTCTAGTTGAGGACAGGAATGTAATGAATGCAAGAGGTTTAAATTTTTCATTTCTGTCAAAGTTTGTTGCATGGTAGGGCAAGGCCTTTGGTCTTTTTTTCCCTTTGATTTCTCTAAAAGATGGCTAACATGCTGTGACCTATACAGAGATGGGAATTTAAATTCACTGATTTTTGTGATACTTTTGATGCCCAGTAACTGGGAAGATTTACCAGGGAAAGGATTGCACTGCACATTCCCCAGTTTATACACATTTCCATCATTTTTTACCATTATAGCCCAGGCCTCCTGCTGCCTTGGTAGCCTTACTGTAGTCCATTCAATGAGCATGACATAGATTAGAAAAGAAAGAAACATTAAGCACTACGAGTTATTAAGGACAAATTCCACTTTGATCTTTTACCTTTTTAAAAGACTTTTTTGCTGTTCTCATCATTAGGATTCTCATAGTGCACTTACCCATAAAATATCCAGCACTGCTTGCTACCCTTTCCTTTTAGACTCCTATCATGATCTTCCCCCTTAAATACAAAAACTTGCATTTTGTCTTTTCTGCTCTGGGCTGTACAGCATCCTGTCATTCAGCCAAAAGGTCGTAGTGTGCTCTGCTTCTTCTCCTTGTGATTTCCCACCATAAAGAGAGTGTAGAACGGTGCTGTATCTTGCAGAATATTCCCAGAACTCATTCACTCATCACGAACTCAGTATTATTTTTAGCCTTGTTAAGGTAGTGCCTTATGACACGAGATCAATGATCTAGGTCCTGTTCAATAAGACAGATATTCAAAAGACATTTCTTACCAAGCCAGAAATGCCTTTTGGACCAAATTCCTCAGGTCTAGAACACCTGATCTAGCCTACTGATGATGTATATATGTCATAAAGCTTTTTGAAATTAGGATATTTGTTTTTACAGGTTATTGTCAAAAAGCTTTTCAAAATGGTGACTGGGACAGCACAGTTAACACCGTCAGCACAGACAATAGTGTTTAACAATACTAAGATAATCATTAACTGGAGTTTAATTCTCCAGAACAGTCAGGTATTCACAGTTTCTATTGACACCAGTTGCCTTTTATAAACTTAGCCAGGGTGGCTTATGAATTACAGTTTTACCCGAGATCCCTCACTACCCTGCCCAGCCTTCCCCCAGAGGCACTAGCAGCATGAAGGCAAAACCATCTTTTTTTGTTGTTTAAACAGGTTTTGATTCTTGACCCCTTAGGACTATAATGCAATATTAGCCTGGGGAACACACACGATTTGTCCTGTCAGGAGATCTTATGTTTAAAGACAGTATGAATGAGACTGATTATGAAATTATCTCTGTGATGGAAAGAGGAATACGAGCAGTATGGTCAAACCATGATATCCTCAAAGATGTCTAACACAAGCGGGAGCGGAAAAAAAAAAATGTGAATTATCTCAAGTGATTACAGCATAGAAGAACAGCACAGAAATGCAGGACTAAAATCAGAAAGTCTAACATATAAGCTAAGAGATGAAAAAAGTGCATAAAGAAATAATTCTGTAAGTGCATAAGGGATCCAAGAAGACAAAAAATGGCCTTGATGCACTGCCTGTGTTTTGAGATGTGATGGTGAGAATGCCAGAATGCTTAATTCCATTTATAGTTTCCTTAACTACAAATTGTTCCTTAAAAAAGTCACTTACAAACAGTGTTAGTTTAATGCATCGGTAAATAAAGGGCAAGAACTCAAGCCAGAAGAGGGAAATACAGCTTGATACAGTAGTTAAATCAATTAGATATTTATACATCTGTAGGAGATTAATCCTATAGTACTTACAAAGTTGGATGAAGCAATTTCAGACAGAACCTTTAACCATTATTTCCAAGAATTCATAAAGAGTAGATGAAAACTTAGAAACCAAACCAAGACAAACTCTTTGTGAAAATGGGGAGAAGAAAGGAAGGGAAAGGAGAATAGTGAAGGCAGGTAATAAGAGTTTTCAACAAYATAAAAGGCTGTTGCAAGGAAGAAGGGAATAAGTTATGTCTTATGCTTAGAGTTGGACATGTATCTACTCAGGACTAGGTTTTCCCTCACTGACAATTTTTAAGAACACCTAACAAGATGTAGCTGGTCGGGACTAGTGTTGTGAGTTAACCCCAGTAGGCACTGAGCCCCACACAGCCCCTTGCTCATTCTCCACCAGGGCATGGGGAAGAGAATCGGAGGGGCAAAGGTGAGAAAACTCATGGGTTGAGATAAGGACAGTTTTAGGTTTAACAGGTAAAGCAAAGCAAAATGAGGAATTCATTCCCTACTTCCCATCAGCAGGCAGGTGTTCAGCCATCTCCAGGACAGCAGGCCTCCATCATGCATAACGTTTACTTGGGAACACAAATGCCATAACCATGATCGTCACTTCCTTTCTCCTCCTTTCCTTTAGTTTTTATTGCTGAGCATGATGTCATATGGCATGAGATATCCCCCAGTCAGTTGGGGTCAGCTGTCCCAGCTGTGTCTCCTCCCAATCTCTTGTCCACCCCCAGTCTACTTCACTGGGGACAGTGTGAGAAACAGAGAAAGCGTTGACACTGTAAGTACTGTTCAGCAATAGCCAAAACAGTGTATTGTCAACAATGTTTTGGTCACAAATCCAAAACAGCACCATACGAGCAGCTATGAGGAAAATTAACTCCATCCCAGCCAAAACCAGTACAACTAGCTGTAGAGGATGGGACTAGATGATTCAGAGGTACTCTGGAAAACTCAAGACTTAGCCATAGTTGGTGTTTACATAAGGAAAAACAGTTGAAAGGCAGAACTGTAAAACTGAAATAGTTTATTAACGCCACAGCAYATTTCTCCATCCTTTTGCATATTACCTTGCACAGGATCTGTTATGCTGGATTTTGTTTACAGATGCACATAATGCACTACTACTTTTTGTTTGCTGTTCTTCCTTCTTCTTTTGAAGTAAAATTTCATATTTGGTATACTTAAAACACAAGTCTGGATCTCAGTCATCTCAAGAAATATCCCTAAATTGTCCAAGATTTTTCCAGGAATACAGGTTGAGTGACATCCTTTGTGAGCAGTTTCCCACCTTTATCTTCCAGAGAATTTTGCAGAAGATGTTCTTTTTTTCATTCTCTTCTTGTATATATTTATACACGTACAGACACTCATATACATATTACATGCTGTGTGTTTATCTTAGCAAGAAAAGGTCAAAGTGAATCTGCAGTTAGAATGGAAAGTGTTGGGGTTTCTAATGGTCTGATATGTGTGGTGCATAGTTCTACAGGCTGGGACTCATCTTTGAGAAAGGTCTGTTGCTTGGAAAGTTGAGTTTCATTCTTTCAGTAGATGACCCCAAAGTGTCATCACTGAAGAGCTATTGATGATGTTTTTCATTCTCATACATAGTGAGTTTTTCAGTGTCCTCTTGTTAAGTTTTCACAGTCTTTCATTATAAACCTACACAAAATTTCTTGCATGCCTGAGAGAGAGATCTTGTAATCCATTCTTTATACTATATGATACTTTTGTCTAAGTTAAACAGAAAATATCTGCTAGAAGGGGAAATCTGAGGATTTTTCACCTTCCGATGTACCAAAAAATGGGCATAATTTCTTCTGTATAAAAGTTATGATTTTCTACCATTTGAAAACAGTAGTCAATTTCAGTAGGTGTGGAATAGGACACATAGCTAATATATCCCACATAGACAGTATACGACGATTACAAAAAAGGCAGCATTGATTGCCTTGTCTACCTTTACTGTAACCTTTCAAGATTGAAGTATTTTGGCCCTTTGTACATATAGCATGTTTTTATTCTGAGTATCTACCTTTTAAGGGGTTATATACACAATTTCTTTGTGTATACTTTCTTATAAATGTATAACAATTTATTAACCCTCCCTCTAAGCTTGTGTTTCTAACTGCATGTGAAATTACACCTGGAGCCATAGATTATTACTTGCTTTTACAGAGAACTTGCTTTGTGTTTAACTTCAAAAATGCATGAACTTATTGCAAGGCTTCATGGCAAAGACCGTGAATGCCTCAGAGCATTGTAGCACACTTCCCTCAGAAAGCCTTTGTGAAATAGGTATGCTATTATTATCCCCAGTTTGCAGATTAGGAACTGAGGCTGAGAAAGAGGGAAGGTGACTTGCACAAAATCACGTGGGATCTGCCCTTCCCTGGGATAGGTCAATGAACTGCTCTCAAGTCTTTGGGGTCCTTCAACACTAGGTAGTGACAAGGACAACAAAATAATAGTAGTAAATACCATATAATATGTAATTTTTGTAGCTGTTATTATTTTAGCTTCACTTGTGTTAAGACAAAGTCTTCTATTATTGTCACTGAGGGGCTGTGTTAAAATCAGATAGCACAAGAGCCCACTTATCATTAGTTGACAAAAGTTGTTTTGCTATAAGGTTATTCTCACTGTAATCGGTATTATTTTAGAAATGGGATATTTCTATACTTCCTCAAGCATAACTTTCTTCTTTATACAGGCATTAGTGCAGTTACCACACATTCATATCCACCCCAGCCATTCCCTCAGATCTAGACTTCAGGAAGTTCAAATCCAAATAGTTTTCAAATCCAAGCTGCCACTTTGATTTCATCACATCAAACCGTTGTTGAGACCAAACCTTTGAAATGAGAAAAGATTTTTAATCCAGTTACCCCAGATGGGGTACAACTCTCCAGGTCCTGAGAGCTGCAGGATTAGGAATTCTCAAACTCCCCTCACCCACCCGTGCACACACATGCAGGCGCAAGCAAACTGCCCAACTATACACGCTGTGCTCACAAACGGTAGTCCAAACAAGCCAGTGTCTAAGAACTGGGAAACGCCTTTCTCCCTTCCTCTTTCTGATATAAAGGCACATCCACACCCCCAGCACGGTCAGCTCTGTCCTTATTTTTCAGGTCTAATTTTTCTTATTCTGTCAAACGATTTTGACAACAGGGTGAATTCATAATAACTGTAAATGATGCAATTCGCTGTCTACCTGTAACATTTTTTGCAAATGGATGGAGTGAGCTTTCTGTTTTAAAATAGCTTTGCTTTACTTTCATAATATAATGCTTAGTCTTGGAGTCAGTCTTCAGACACCTTTCTCCTTGAGGTAAATGTTGAAATATGGATAATTTGCCGTGCATGAAAGCTGAAATTAACAATTCCGTTATCCTGTTCATAATTTTCAGAATCAGAAATTGTCTGTTACGGTCTCAGATTCAGATTACATGGTGAAGTAATTTGTGGAGATAAAAATTAGATTTTACAGCAATAAAGCTGGAAAATCCATTCTTACAATTATAAGAATTCACAGTGATGTTTAGTAATACTTTATATTCTCATAATTTTGGTGACATCATACTCAAACTATATCCAAAAAGTATGTATGTACTGCTACTAAATGGGTAGGTATGTTGCTCTGTGACCCATGAAATGGGATCAAGAAATCAGTCATGAGCAGAAGAGCAGAATATGATGGGTAAAAGCATCAGTGAGAAAACATAAAGCCATGTTTAGTTTGTGGCAGTTACAGCTGGCATTTCTCCAAGGTATCAAGTGTGTTTGTTTCTGTGTCTATTTGTGTGCCTGTGTGTATGCATTTATGTACTTATACACACAGGTACACAGGATTTATACAGGATCACTTTTAAATTTAGTTTTGATTATTTTGATACTAGTTGTCTTGGTCTTTCTAGGATGAACAGCCAAAGGAAATGGCTGTTTATGTTCTCACAAATGTTGAGTGACTTAATGTAGTGACCATTTCATAAACAGCAGTATAAGGACAGAGGAATAAAGAAAATTAGGCAATAAACAAAGTGGAAAAAATTGTGTCAGTTACTTTTCTAAGGGAATAATAATGAAGGAAACAAATGCGTTTGAAAATGACAAAGAAATAAAGCAATATCCATAAACCTCAGGTTTATGTGACTTTTTTTTTTTTCCTGAATGAAAGTAAAGCAGTTAAGCTTTCGTCACAATGAGCAGCAGCCCAGACATAGTCAGACAGCCTCCTCTGTGTGGGGAAGATTTATAGGGACCCCTCCCGGGCCCTTTGCAAGTCCAATTCATGGGCTCCCCTGACCAAGGCTCAAAGCTGTCGCTCCAAAAAGGGAAGAAGGGAAGGCTTGTCTTTTTTTTTTTTTTTTTTTTAAATCACCATTTGTTATTAGAACACAGGCTTCCAAATGACGAAGGAGAGAAAGGGTTGAGGGAAAGATATTTCTCCCCTCTCCCTTGTGTGGTCCAGTGTATTCAAAGCAGGGGCCTGTCTAGTTTTACTGAGAAGGAGGAATGAGCTGATTTAACATGGATTGCAGCACCGTTGAGAGAGGGGCAGAGCAACTTCCAATCAAAGTGTGAGCTGTTTTGGTGTCCATGTGTGTGGATGTACAAGCAAGAGAAGTGGCTGGTCTCTAGGCACCTTCTTTCTAAGAGCCCAAGGGCAGATAATTGATGTGACAGACAATTCTCCTTAACCCCCTGCCAACAAAACAGCTCTTGGGCAGCTCACAGCTCTCTTCACTCAATAAAGGCCTGAACCTATCACAAAAAACATGGGAAAGATCTACTTGTTGTGAATAGCAACAACGCAAATAGGAATAGCAACCAGCTCTCCCCCCGACACTGATCTGTATTAGGAAACTGAGGTATGCAAGAAAACAAGTGCAATGGTAGAGCTATGGGATGAGTTGGTCCCAAATGTCACTGTCTCTGCTACTACCCAAGCAAGACTATTGTAGTGCTGTGGAAGTTGCTCTTATTTAATGCCCATACATCACCTATGTAGAGATAAATTGCAAAACCCTTATTCTGCCCCATCCCCATCTAATGGTGTCGTACAGATTCAATTCTCAAATCACTTGTGCCAGTTACAAATGGGAAGTACATAAGGAGGCACGTGGCTACTAAAACTTCTTCGTCAATGTTTCCTGATCCACAGTCCTTTGGCTACAAGTCCTTTCTTCGTGTCACACCTGTGAAAAGCATTGCAAGCAACCACTCAAGAGTAATGGCAAAAACTTCATTTTGTCCCAGGTCTGCATACTTTCTGGCGGACTGGTGAAGTTTGGCTCTTACCGTGTTGGCAAATGTCCTTAACGTTTTGTGTACTTGAGTTACATGCCCATGGGTTTGGGAATACAAGACAATATACAGATGATTTCATCCTGCAGTGTTTATACTATTATTACAATCATTTAAAAAATCATTGCTTCTAGTATATTAAGTGATATGCTGGCTGTGAACAGCAGGTTGTACCTAGGAACAAGGGACGAAGGCAGGGAAAAATCACCAACTCCTATTAGCAAATTAATTCCAACGTAGAATACTTTAATACCTAATCAAGCATTCGTAAAGTAGAGATGGCTGAATATGCAGGTAGTCAGACTTCATCCTCTATTATCAATACACACAGAAACAGCGGAACAAATAGCGAGCTTTATCAAAGTATCCCTGCATTAGTGAGCCCTGGCACAAATAATCCCATTGAAATAATTGTCCTGGGTTAGAATAGAAGGCTAACTGCAAAGTGTGCAAGTCTAAAGCCAGAATCTTCTGAATAAGTTAATGCATATGGTGTAATGCAAGCACCTCAGGTGGACAAACTTGTTTATATGTAAAGTGTATCTATATATCCAATAAAGATAGGCTCAGACTGGAAGAGATAAACTAGCCAACATATTGGCTTCATATCAGAACGGGTATTTCTACTCGAAGTCTTAATTAACTTATTAATTTTCCAAAACAAGGATTTACCAAACAGCTCTGACTTGACTGAAGAAACATAGGGGTTATCTCCTGTCATAACTCATTATCTTGAGGTATTAAAAAGATTTTCAACTGGTGGCCCTCTGCAGTCTGTGGTTCTGGGCATCTCTCAGGAGGTCCCTTAAAGAACACAGACCATCAAGCCACAGATCAATATGTTTAAATCGCTATTCAGAGATCGAAGTTTTTAAGGTCATAAAAATGAAGAGCAGATTGGAAATGATTGACCCAGAATAACTGTAGATAGGTTTGCAAATTATTCTTTCCTTTTTGCTTCCTCATCCCTTTTGTCCATTCACACATCCCCGCTCCACCAGAGTAAATACTAACGTGATTAATTTCTCATACTGCAGTAAGTTTGTTGCTCTCTCCTTCTTTGCAGGGTGAAGATAGGGAGCTAGAAGAATAGCGGTGTGGGGGGGTGCCCACTTGCATTGCTATTGCTTTTAATGCAGGAAGCTGCATGGGTGTGCTTGCGGGCGCGCGTGTGCGCCAGTGCATGAGGCCCTGACCTGTGGGAAAAAGGCATCTCCGGCAACGAAAGCATAAGCCTCGTGTGGCAGCACTAGCAGCGTAAGGGGGCTGGCTGGTGCACGAGCCACGGAGGCACGGGGTGGGCAGCGCAGACCCGCCGGGTGCGGAGCAGAGGGGTGTAGCGTGGCGGGTGTCGGGCAGCGCCGGGAAGGCAGAGTAGGTGCTTGTATGTGAGTGAGCAGGGAGGGCTGCCTCTGCCACTGGGCCCTGGGGAGAGGAGGAGGAACAAAGGCCTCCATTTTGACGGCTCTTCTTCGCCCATCAGCTCCATTTACTCAGTCTCAATAGCTGGGGCTCAACAGCAGCCGTGGCAGCAGCTCCCGCCGGGCTCCCACCTCCTCCTCGGATGCGCACTTCCCAGCAGAAAAGAGAATGAAGAAGGGGACAGGGAGAGAGAAAGAAAGAGGGAGAGCGAAGGGGGGAGGGTAGGGAAAGAAAAGGGAAAAAAACCTTGCTGACACGGGGCATAACTTAATTTTCACGGTGCCGGGACAGCTGTATCGTGTAATCTGCCATGGCATGCCATTAAAACTTCAATGCCTTTACTGACCCAGAAGGGAAACTCAGACCGTGGAGAGCCTTTTGAAAAGAAGTGGTGATCTTTCACGATTTATGAGCTTGTCTTAAAGAAACAGACTCCACTCACTTTAAATTAATCACCCTTTTCAGGGTACATTGAAATCTGGGGTCTCTCAGCTGAAGACTGTGGAGACCTGGTACCTTATGAATGCCTGCCCTGTCTTTATTATTATTTTTATTTCATTTTATTTTTATGCCCACCAAAATGGGTTGGTTTTCAGAGGAACTGTATTTTGCAAATTGAGGTGCAAAATCCAATTACACCAATTCAGTGAAAGTCTGAATGGGGTAGCTGTGGCACTTACACATTCTTGTCCTTGCATACATTGTGCAAAGGGGAAAAGAACCTGAGAAATATGAGGAGTTAAGGACTCAAACACTACTGAAATGTGAGACATCCTCTATGATTCACCAGCTAAAAGTAAAATAGCAGCGAGTCACCCTGCTTCCATTCTTCACACGGTCCAGGGAACAAAGAGCTGTAAACTCATACTAATAAAACCTAAACAATTTTGAAATCATAATAAAGCCCTGTGTGTTACAAGAAAGTGTAGATAAAACACTTCCTTACTGTGTTCCCAGAAAAACTGATGTGATTTAGAAGAAGAATGCCTGGGGTTTGGATTTGCAGAGGATGTAAATCAGCATCCTTCCATTGTCTGCCATTAGTATAATATCTGATTTACTCCAGCTGTTTGTCTGGACTCCTCTCTCAAGCACTTGCTTTCCTTGGCCAGCAGCATTTCTTAATTGGCATGTTTTTAATGCAAAGATAATAAGTGACCCTGCAATATAAAGATTCAAAGCAATGTAGTAGTGATTTTCACATCCTTAAAATTTTACATATCTAGCAGCAGCAACACCCTTTTTGTTCCTTTGGTGAACTGGTTATGGTGTAACTTAAACCAAAGCAAAAACTTCACGAACTCACAGGCAGTGATGGAAATAAAGTAATAGACGGAAATAAGATCTGAGATCAGAGTGAAACTTGTATATGGAACCTGAACATCTGAATTAATTAAGCAACCGCCTGCCTTAGAAGACTGGACCCATGAATCCCCTAATGCACTTAAGTGCCATTCGCTCTACTTTTGTTAGAAGTCTGACTTCTGACAATCTTTTGAATTGTTACTTATGATAAATACCAGAAGTGACTCCTCAAAGCAAAAATTGCTCCTTTTATCCATACATTTTAGCTTTTAGAAGTTTTGCCTGTTTCTCTGGAGTTTATATCAACCAGAGGTAACATGTGCAATCTCCTTTACATATACAACTGTTCTTTAGACACAGCTCTAAAGACCTGTGCATAGGTGTGCATATCACCTATATATACCCAGATGTGCGTGCCCATATTTTTCCGAGATAGCGTACCTCTCAGAACTCTAGTTTATATAAGGCAGGTTTGTTTGCTTGCCTTCTCTGTCTCCTTATGTATACATTGGCATGCTCCCCTGTGGATCTGATATGCATTTCTACTAGTTCAGGTGTTCTTTTTTTAAGTTTTCAAAATGTCAGCTGCTGCTGGTGCAGTTTCTGCGAGGCAGCTGTACTACATATGGAATAGAAGCTGGTGCCACATCTCTGTTTTGTAGATGGTCTATTATTTTGGAACTATTAGCTTGTTAGACTCAGAATAATGGCACTTGACAGTCACATTTCTAACCTTGCATATTTCATTACAAGCAGTTAACACTCTTAACTCGCTGGTCTGTGGCCCACTGTGAGACATTATAATGGCAGATACATCAATTCTAGGAAAAAAAAGGTATGTGGGTTTACTTACTATAAAACGTTTTGGTAAGTCTATGTCAGGGAAGTGAGCTTAACGGTGCTGAGAAAAATCTATTTTTCCCATCAATAGCAAAAAGGTACCTATTTTTCTGCAGAATGTTCAATTTTTTACGTCCCTCCAGACCTTTTTGTTTGATAGTTTGTACTTCTGATGCACACAGACCTTAATAACATCACAAAAACATTCTTCAGTTGAGGCCTGTAGAAAACGAAGTGAATTATTGGATTTTTTGATCCCTACATTGTTGTTGGTATTTGTACTTTTTAAAAAATCTCGGGCTACTTCAGGCCCACTATGGGGATGCATTTAAATAAAACAACACTTACTAGTGGCCTCCCAAATGCTGATAACTGGAGGAGAGAAGATGGTCTCTGGCTATTCCTTGTCAATCTCTTCAACAAGATCTAGTCCTGCAGTCAGTCCGGCAGTGACATTACGCTTTTCATCTGAGTGTAGACATGTACGTAATGTAATTCTGGACTGTTACTGTACTTGAGGCTGTATTTCTGTCAAGATACAGGTACACATCTTTTCCCATTCACTGCAACAAAAGTGAAGATCTGGCCAATAAATGCAGATAACTATCCATTAACAGCCATTAAATCCAGCTAAGGCCCTGTTGTTTTCCTATCCACCAAAGCTGGGAGAACATGCATGTCTGCAGGCAGTACTGTAATTATTCATACCTAATCAGTTGTGTGAAAAGTTTTCAGAGTTTTTCGGTATTTTGGAGACCTAAGCTCTATTAGGTGGGAAGTGAATGAGTTTATGCAGTTAATTACAGCTGTATTTTTGGAAAATGGCACCAGAGTCTACTCTGTGTCTTCTGATGCCTTTATTTATTTATCATCTACCCCGGCCTGAGCTGTCAATTTGCAGTGGTGCTGCACTGCTGGCAACCAGGCACTGAGGTGGCAAGGCGACAACTTTACTGCCTCTTCAAGTGGCAGGATTAGCTAACGCTATGGTGGGCCCTGTTGCAGAGTGCAGGAGGACGCTGCACTCATCATTTTGCCTTATGGCCTTCCCTTTTTTCTACATACAGTGTCACAGGAAAGGGCATGAAATAAGAAGGTGGGAGGTTGAAAGATGCTTTTTACAAGCTGGTGAAGTCATACAACGTGCTTGTCTGGGTGAGATGTTAGTCCACTTTTTGGACACCTGCAGAAACAACCAAATACAGTGCAGAGGGGAGGGTGGAAGGTACTAGCAGGTTGCAACCTAAGTAAAGTGGGAAGTTCAAGTAGCAGAACAGTTGTTTCATTTCATTTCTGTAGGAAAGTTAGATGCAGTTATTTTTCCATTTTAATGCTTTAAAAACAGAATATATCTAGGGTAAGAGTCTAGCTAAAATTAAGGCCTAACACTTAAATTAATTCTTCCTCAGTAAAACTGTACTAAAAAGAGCTGGATTCTTTTATTTTGGGGTAGCATTTTTCCCCTGAAGATGCAGGAAATGAAAGCCGTTACATTAGGAATACATGTGGACTGCTTGATTCTTTACAGGGTTAAAAACTGGTGTAAATTCTGGAAAGACAGGTAAAGTACTCAGACTTAATATCACCTGGGTACAGAAATCCGTTCTGGTACTTTAGTTGTCATCGTCACAGGCCATACACTGCTGGCACTGTCGATGCGGGGCACAGGCTCTGAAGGAAATGGCCCAGTCTAGAAAGTTTTATGTAGGCAAGAGGTCCAAAAAAATCCTGACTTTAAAGTGCTAAGAAATTTCCAAAATTACTCTCACACCACAGCTAATAAATTCTGCTACAAAAGAAAGGTCATATTTGAAAAATTTGCAAGGATTTCGGATACACATGCCAAGGAAGCATTCTGACCATGGAGCAGCCATTTGGTATAATGTTCAAATGTTTTCTTATCTCGTGGAACAAAGAACAATTTATGTCACAGGCGAATAGGTGTTTGGGAATCTGAGTTAGAGTGTGGTGTGATAACTTAAGCAGTGTATTGCTAAATAATTTGAAAATGGAATAGGAAAACTCTCATACAACTTTTGAATAGTTAAGTGGTGTTTCTACTCACCTGAAAATTCTCCACATTTAAGGCACAATATATATTTAAAGCATTATACTAGATATTTTTTAAAATTATAATTTAGTAGTCAAGGTTTGGTTTTGGTGTATTTTTTATAAACAGAAACTAATTAAAGAAGCTCTAGTCTGTTTGAAAATAAACATGCTAAATGTTAAAAAAATCAAGACATTTGGCATTAATAAGCTTCAGTCAGACACAGCATGCAACAATATTTAAAATAGATGTAGCAGCCTAGGTATTCTCCTGGGTTGCAGAAAGAAATTACGGCTTGAAAAATTATCCTGGTGTTCAATGGTAGAAGCAGCGTCCTTCCCAGTAGGTTTCTGACACATAGGAGAACATGGGTTTTTAAGAGGTCTCTTGATTGAGCTGGAGCAAGAGCTGAGATTATGATGGTGGGAGAGAGAAGATTGCAGGTATAGGGGAGATTTTTAAGAGATTAAGCACCCTTCTGCAGCTCAGATTATCCAAAGAAGGCTTCCACACTCCTTGGTGTTTTTCAAGCGCTAATCAGAAGTGGCTCCTAGGAAGTACTCTTGGACCCAGAAGGTGCCTAGTGAATTCTGGTTCTTCAGTCAAGCTGCAAGTTTAGTGAAGGCTCATGTGTCTAAAATGAGTCCCAAAGGAGGCAAAATCAGCTTCTGTGATTACAGGTTGATTTTCCTGTCTGTGAACCTTTCACCTTTCACTTCTGGATAGAAATTCTGCACTAAGTTCTAGCTGGTATGTTAAGCCTGAGGAAACTAAATTTCCTGTGAAGTATTGTACTCCATTGGACCCTTTCATTTTCTGGGCCCAGACTTCTTTGGAGGGTTAGTGAAGCCAGACTACAGCTCTAAGAAGAAAAACATTCATATACTTGGAAGTAAAACTGCATTAGGTCCAGGCCTTCAGGTTGTTTAGACCTGTGCCAGTTAAATATCTATTCATTACAATAAAGACTTCCTCCTTTGTATGAAATTTCATTTTCTTCCTGGTTTGCCTTGTCTTATTGCAGTTCTCTGCCCTGCAGCAAGCATCCTGCCTTCTGATAAAATGTAGTTAAATGACCCCAGACCATTGTTTCACATGAAGCTTGTGTTTTTCGGAGTGCAGTACCGTGTGGCATACAGGGTTGTGTGTGGAGAATAAGCCAGTTACGCAGAGGATGCTGCTGCATTCATCGGAGAAGCTGGGAAATATCAGTGGGGACCTGTGGGAGGAGAAAGAACTGCCCACAAGCCAGCTGATGGGAAGGCAGGAGAACCTTGCTCCATCTTTGGCTGTCTTAGGCTATGAGGCTGGATGGCCGTAGGACAGGTGTCATTAACTGCGTTTCTCTTGTTCTGTGTACATCTCTTCGGACACCTGAGGTGAAATTAATCTCACCAAACATAAATGTCTCAGAGGCATTTAGTCCAAGTGATACATGTGCCTTGCTAGTCAATAGAAAGGTACAGCCATATCTGGAAGATGGCTCATTCCACTGCCAGGAACATATCTAAGGTAAGTGACACAAAGTGCCCTCAGGAAACGTCAGGATTTCTCCACTGACTAGGTGAAATCGGGTAGGATGAATCTCATGCCAAGAGATGTGCTGGCAGGAGTGAGGAGCAGTCAGAGTTCCAGCAGGAGTCAGTAGAAGTAAGGAACATTTAAGACCACTGAAAGATCAGGTTGGGCCAACAACTTCAGAATAACAGAAAATAACGGGGCACCACTATGGTTTAGCCCTTATTTGTCAGTGCATAAATTTCCAAAGGCTAAAATTAGAATATTGATAGTTCTCAGTATTAGGAGGAAGTTTGAAAGAGAACTCCGTTGATGTTTGAATATCATTCAGGGTACAAAGCAGTTTTAACTACTATGCTTTAGTCACTGGAGATGTAAGAAAGTAGACTTAAGATGACATAGCAAGCAATCCTGCAAGCAAGTCTTTCGTATCTAATCATGTACTACTCCTTACTCGTCCCTTGAGATCAAGAAGAATTGAGCATGTTGAAAACCATAGAATGAATGCAAATCATACCTTTCTAAATTGTAGAATCCAAAGGACCAAAGAGAATTAGCATATATAATTTGTTTAGACTTTCTTCAGGTAACTGATATCTAAACAGTATGTTAAAATAATCAGAAATGCTGATTATCTGGTTTATAATAAGGATGGAAAAGGGTATGATATAAGTGTATTTATGGGACGATGTGCATCAATCACATGATCTGAACATCTGAATTGTATTCAGATTTGATCATTTCATTTCAAAAAGAAAAAAACTAACATAGAGTAGTTCTTTATGCAAGGACATGGCAGGATTTCAAGCAACAAGATGTTAAAATAGGAGATCTCTTTGGTTCTGCAGTTCTCAGTGTTTCAAATGAACACCTTTGGGTGTACTATTAAAAATAACTGGGAACAGATACCAGCCTTAAAGCAATACTAAAGCTGACATTTATTCTTTCTGTTTTTAAACCCACTTTTTAACCTTCTTTATGCAGCACTTATTTTCCCCTTACTTTTCTAAGCATTTTATGATGCCTTCAATCCTCCTTCCCTTCCTTTGCCCCCGGTGCCCCCTGAAATGTGCTATTTGGTTTGGAAGTTGTCCTTAATGACTTTAAGGATTAGAAAAGCAAAAGGGAAAGTGGGTGATTTAAAGAAGTGTACCAACACAACCTTTCAGAGGGGAGAGCAGCGCATAGGCAAGGATGGAGAAAAACAGTAACTGCACAAACATACCCAGAACACTAGTCCACTTAGCAGAACTGATGTGGAGATTTGTCATCGTTCCTTGCAGATACCCTGCAGTTGTTTGAAAAAATGTTCACACTGAGCAGGTGTGCACCAGTCTAGATCCCTGAACAGGAGGTATTCCCAGGCTGAAAGGAATGATTTAGTTTGTTAATATTGTATCTATATGGCCTTTGAAAACATCACGTGCTACTTAAGTATTATTACATTGAAATAATAAAATAAATACCTGAAGCATCAAATATTTAACCCTCTTTCCCTGAGAAAGACACAAATACAGTACTGTTCTAATAAATCCTTAATTTTACAGATTTCCTGCTGAAGTTTCTGACTAACGGTAAGTTATTTGTTCAGAAAGATTTTATGGTGCTCATAAAAACTCAATTACAGTTTTAAAATAACTTGTAGTTTTTCTGTAACGTGATGCTGCCATCTCAGTTCCCAGAGGGTATATTAAATTCAAGTAGCAATAACAAATCATTTAAGCAATAAATAAATAACCTGAGACTGAGTTGTTAAGAGTTAATAGTCTCCCATACACTCAATAGAGACTGAGGCTCCACTCTATTAAAGTGACCCCCGGGGCCATGGGCCAAATTGCACCCAGTTGTTTTGTGGAAGGTATTCATCCCTCACACATTCATTTCCTTCTTTATGTTGTCTCTTTTCATCAGTGAAGGCACTCTGCAGTCCCTGAGTCCAGAGAACAATTACGGTACAGTCTCAGAGAAAAGAAAGAAAACTGGGGTCATAAATATGTTAAATGGGTACGTGGGTTTAAGTGGCTTTGTAAACTAAACACGAGGGAAACCTCAGACTAATTAATGAATATGAAGCAGCATGATAGGAATGTTTTAAGGGGAAATTCACATTACCCCCCGCAAACTTAAAAAAAGAATTTTTTTTCTTCCCTTTCAAAAATTCATTCCAGCAGGACAGTCATGACACAACACATCCTTATGTTTTACTGAAATGGCATTCAAGTAGGAACTGGTTGCAGAGATAACTGAACTGATAATTCATTCTCAACATCTTATTGGAAACTGAATTCTTTCCTCCACAAAGATCAGCCATTTATCATGATAGCGAAGCTATGCAAAACTGCAGGAAGATTTAGGACTMAAGCCAAGATCACTGTTTAGCTTTACATTGTGTGTCAATTCCTGACCTGACTTATACTCACCACTAAAATAAACATAGATTCATTGAGTGTCAGTGGTGTCAGGATTTGGCCTTATAATAATAAGATTATGGGCCCAGAACAGTAGTCTTCATTCAGTCCTAGCAATGGGACAAATTTTGCTCTCAGGGTATTCTCCTGTCCTCCTGTGGGAAAACCGTCAGGAGACAGAAGAGGGGGAAAAGGATCTGTGGACTCTCCTTACTTACAAAGCTTTTCCCTATATTTATATTAGTCCAAATTTTGGGGAATTTTGTTCCCAAGATTACTACAGGCTTCTGCCGCCAGCCTCCAGTGCTGCCTCCAGGTCCATAGCTTGCTTCAAATTACTACTTGATTTCCATGGGGAGTTCTCTGGGTCTCACTTTTGGAAAAAAAACAAGTTTGAAAACAAAACTATTTGTTTTAGCTGAAAGCAAACTCTATATGGGGAAAGACCAAAATATTGGGGAAGTATTTTTCTACTGAAAGTTCTGAAGAAAGTTCATATTTCTGCGCAGACTTTTTTTGTACCGGATATAGCATTCCCATAGTCAATCAAATCCAGTGTGGTGTTGCCAGCAGCATGGTAGAACCTTGCTCTGAAGGTCCATGTTGTCTTTGCCTTTCCCAGAGCCCCGTCAGGACACCGCTCGCTTGTCACGAGACTGATGCTGCCCCTGTGCTTAGTGGCTGTGCCAAATCCCAGGTTATCTTAGTGAAGTCCAAAGAGGAAACAAGATCATGGGGACGGCAGCTGCTTCTGCAGCAGTGGGTCAGGCAAGCCCTGCGCTCTGTTGGCAAAACAGGAGGTGAGATGACTGCAATGGAGGAGAGATGAGTTCCTGTTCCTGCTGCTGTTTCTAACTCCTTTGCAGTTTCCTCCAATGTTTCTGTAAAACATAAGATCTCTCCTCCATCAGCAGTATGGCCAGGTCCTTCTCGGAGGACAGGGTCATCTCCTCTGAAGGGAGACGAAAGAGCAGAAGCTAACCAGTGTCTCCACACTGCCTTCAGGTAGACAGGGTGAAGGAGCTGTAGTAGAGTCCCTTCGTTGCTCAAGACACAAAGACAGGGCTTTGCAGATTTTGGGTGCTCTTCACAATAAATGACGTCTTGGCTAGTGGGCACTTTGGGAACATCTCTGCCTGTGAAAGGTAACTAGTGAGTGTTCCCTCCTCCCCTACAGGCAAAAGGGATAGGTCACCTTAATCTGCTGGTGGAATTGGTTTGAGCTGATCTGGCTGAATGCCCGAGGCAGGCGTGGAAGTGGCCATGTGCTCCCTGCACCTGCAGTACTGCAGGGCTGGTGACCTCTGCCTGATAGGTGGTGGTGAGGTGCTCGTAGGGCATTACTCTGACTCTGCTGGACCTTAAAGACCAGGTCTGCTCATGTCCTAAGCCTTTGTTCTTCCCCGAACTCCACAGGGTTTGTGGTTGCCCAAACTGCTCCCTAGCGTGGAAAGTTTCAAACTCCATTAAGAATATTTCAGAAGGTTACAAATGAACACAACAGACACTTACTACATATGTCATTATTGTTTCAATTAATAAACATGTATGACAGCATTAATATCTACGATTGCCATTTTGGTTTTTTTATAATCCTCTTCTTTCATTTGTTCCTAATTCTCCAGATCAGGACACCTAACATATTTGATCAAGTCAGCTTTTAGAAAAGCATAAATTCCTGGGATGCAGAGGCTAGGTGGCTGCCGTTGGTGTCCTAGATACGTACCCACACTGCTCCTCATGGTAGGCACCAGGTTCAGACAGTTTTCTGTAGAAAAGGTCCCGCTCCCACACAATTAATGTCGAGGAGAACTTTTTTAGTTGAGTTCAAAGGAGGGAAGTTTGAAATCCCAGTTCAGAAGGATGACAAAGCTTCAGTCAGGGCTCCTGCTAGGCATGGAGTGGAAAACCTTTCAATAAGCCCTTATCCCAGGGTTTCAGAATATGGATTTTTAATTTATCTATTTAAAAGTGCTGTTGAAAAGTAGCTATAGCATAGAAAGAGGGGCAATGACAAAATTAAACCTGCACAGTTAGCCTTTAATATTTTGAGTACATTATTGACATAGTTAAACAGAAATGTATTTATTGTGTTTATTCACCAAAACTCAAAATATTCCCAAGTCAAAGATTTCCACTGAAGGCAGTGGAAAGAAGTTTTCAGAAAGGAGTAAGTGAGCTGGTTAAACTCCTTGCCAGGAAAAGACCTTTTTCTTTCTGTCCACTTGGCCAGCTTCTCAGCTGACAAACCACCATTGTCTTCAATGCAGTGACACTGATCTATACCAGCTTTTCAGCTAATGGATAGTTCACAGGCCACTTCTGTTTTTTGTCAAGTGTAGTCAAGATTCGTAAGTATTTTCAGCTCCTTTTTTTTTTTTTGGTAAACTTTTTTTCCAACTCTCTTACTTGCTGTCCTATCAGCTTGCTGATCTACAGGCTTAAGTGATCTGAGCAAGAGAAGAAAGGGTAATTTGCTTCCTATAGATGAATTTAGGGGAGAATTAATGCAAAAGGACTAAAACGAGCAGAAAACTTTCGAGATCAAAAGCCACTTTCCAAACACCAGCATCTAACAAGTGACACAGTTCCACGTACAGGACAGAAATAAAGGCAGTGCTTTCATTTGGTCATCTTTTTCAYGGTCATTATTTATTTATTTTTACTATTCATTCAGCTCAAGGACTGAGCATGGGCTGAGAAAGGAATTTAGGATTTCAGCCACCCTCCCAACAGCAGCAAAACTATAAATAGTGTTCAGTCTTTTATCCTTTGAACACTCCGAAGGCCCTTGTAGTCGGCGGAAGTGTTAAGCACGCCAAAGGAGCCCAGAGTGGGGCCTTTAATGAATAGACTTCGTTGTGCCTGGCGATTACACAGGTAGATGGTGACAAGGCAGACAGTGTCCAGTCCTAACAGCGGTCCTTGTCTTTGGGAGATGATCCTTTCGAACCCTCTGTTCTGCTCCATCTGATCCTTCTGCACTCTTCCTAGATGGGGTGGATGGGAACAAAACCGCATCCCCTTCCTTTCTGACTCCGGCAAGGGGACAGGCATGACAGACTGCAATGGGCATTTTGATCCTGCACAGTGGTTAGCAGCAAGCGTGCTGCCAACGAGGCTGAGTCAGTCCTTGTGACCATTCCTGTTCATCTGGTGTCTCCCCGTTCCAGCTCCTGGCGTGTGGCTATGCTTTGAAACCATGCAAGCACTGTAACATTTAATTTTTTTTTTTTTTTATGATAAAGAGAGAAAGATCATCTAAATTTGGCCTCTCTGAACTTTTCTATTCAAGCCAAACAGATTGCTAGGTGTTATCTTGGCAGGTTTTCCACTTTGGTAGCATTTCAAGGAAATGTGGAAATGAGAAAAATTTAGCAATAAGCCCTCTGTCTCTTTCCCTATTAAAATTGTCAGGATAGTAAATCAAGTTTTTAATGGCCAGGAAAAAAATTCAGTACATTTAAGAAACCAAGAGAATGTCTCTTGTGGCATCTGTAAAAATATCATCTGGTACCATTTAACTTCGGGAGAGACACATGTGACAAAGTTTATAGAGAAAACGTTAGTGTGTTGTTGAACTTGAAACAGAAAGCCTCAAAACACACTCTTCATATTTCCAAATTGTTTCATGTGTGATGTGATCGGTGGCAAGAAGCATAAGCATTGCCATCAAGTCAGTATTTACTTAAAGCTTCATAAATACCAGCACAAATATCCAACTGATTTTTTTTAATCTAAATACATGCAGTTATTATTTTTAGATACAGTGAATGATGAAGACCACATAAAAAACACAACTGAATTTGCATGAGAAGTTATGGTGCATGTAAAGAATAATGCACAAGTCAAACAGAAGAACAAAACCTGCCTTTAAGGTGATTGATTGATCCTGCAGTCTTGACTTCACCTGAAGAGAGGTGAAAGGGAGTTTTGGCTAAGGGAGGCTGGAGGCAATGAAAGTTTATGCCTAGTAGCCTTCTTGCCTTTTTTTTTTTCCTTTGGAAGATCGATCTGTCAAACTAAAAGAAAAATAGACTTCCTGTCCATTACATATACAAGTCCTTGAATTATCTTTAGCGGTTGCCTTTTCACTGAACTGTGAGACAACTTAATTTGAAATTACTCTTTTTTGGAAATCCTAAACCCTTGACACATTTCATTAGGCACAAAATGATTATAGTTATCAGTTAATTTGTTTGAAGACTTGGTAAACACTTGTTACAAAGCATTTTAGAGACATCTAGTAGTTAGCAGAAAAGGGAAGCTGTCTCCAATCCTTAGTTTATTTACTTAGCACTTATTAAGCACCACTTCTGTATCTACCCAAAAAAGAAATATTTTAAGCAAACCGTAAAAGTAGGCTTGACCCTTTCACGGGCACGTCATAAATCAATTGTTAAAGCAAGGGTGAAAACTCTGAAAGAGGTCAGAGGTGGAAGAGAGGTCATCTCTGAGAAGGGACAGTGTGAAAATGCACGAGGGGTGGAGCTTAGCTGGAGATAAAGGCTGGAAAAAGGCAATTCTAGAAATGGCAAGGCTCTTGCACCATGAAAGCACCAATAAAATCATAGCTATCAGAGTTTATTCAAAGATCATTTCTAAGCCTGCAGCTCCAATTGTCAGATCAGTGATGCCAGCTCATCAGCCTAGTGACAAAAAGGCATTTTTTTAAGTGGAGGGTTTACTTTTAATTATATGCAAAGAACAATACTTGTATCCATTTCTCAAACACTGTACCATTTCTTCTGCTAGGCTTTTCTTGATCTTGGTGTCATCAAGTCAGAGAGTTTTAGCTCAGTGACATAACAATTTCTCTGGACAACCTTTGATAATTTGGGAGTGAGCACTGTATAAAAATATTTGATGCTATTCCTTGAGCAAGCAAGGAAGTTTGACTTCAATAGTTTTGACTTAATGTACTAACTACTAATGCACTGGTATGTTCAGGACTGAGACTCCAGACAGAATTGAGGGAACTGTATAGCGATATGAAATGGAGATAACACTCTGAATGCATGTACAATAGTGTAAATAAAGCGCTATCAACCACACTAATTTGCTGTTTTGTCATCTCTGGCTTTTGTCTCATCTTCAGTCAAAAGGTATTAAATGATGCAACTGTAAGATTTGCTCAGTCTTTAACCAGCCTCACAGGTTTTTTCTGCAGGTTTTAGCTCAAACTCAGAATTTCAATGAAGACCTCTATTTAAGCATTTGTTTCACTCAATAGACTAAAGTTTAAATTCCAAACAATTAAAGTTATTCAGATTTAAATGGGAAGATTTCCTGATTGTTTTGTAACTGCACAATTTATAAGTCATAATGACATTCCTTCACTTTGTCCAGAAAAAACAAAGGCTGATTTATTTCCTAATAACAAAGGCAAATCGTGAGGCTGTATGAAACTGCTTCCTTATTTTCAATGGGTCAGTGCCAGGCTGTTAGGTATCTTTGAACCCCCCCTTCCATCCATAACCTTCCCCTAAAGCAAAGCGCTCCAAAACATTCCCAATCTGCGAAGCACATCACGTATTGAGTTATACCGAGCGCCCAGTTATGGTGCAGCTGATACCTGTGCAGTCTGTTACTAGAGATCTGCTTGATATTCATAGTATCAGCATTGATTGCACTGGGCTTACTGCAACACAGCAGAATGCATTCATCTGGCTAATGTATATACCTTCATTGATGCTGCATTGTGATGCAAACAATGTCCTGTTCCTTCCTTATAGTAACCTAATTGACAGCCAGGCATTTTGAGTGCTCCAAAGGGCTATTCTTGTGGTGAATGCCGTAACAATAGGATTTCATATAGGTTGGGGCTTAAGAAAAGTACAATGTCCTTTTTCTGATATAAAACCAAGAATTGTGTACCGGTTGAGAGCGGGATAATGGGTTCATCATGGAATTAAGGCTTTGGCTTTGTTGGGAATCAGCTACTTAATTTTTATAGATTCACTTGTTTAAAAACTTTTCTTTGATTGAATGCATATATTGTCTCTGTAGCTATAAACATATATTTTTTAAAAACTATGTCTCTTGATCCCCCTGAATCATAGACTCACACGATGTGGAGTTTTAAACTACACTCGTTGCTGTGTTGTCAGTTAGTGGTAAATCTTCCGGTGACTTCCGTGGGGAGCAGAGTGAAAGCCAACAAAATCATACCCTTCATCTGAAGAACAATTTTGCAATGATATTACTAGAAGCTCAGCACGGAAGTGAGAAAACTAGGCACAGGGGTTATTTCAAAATGCCCTGTAATTTTAAGTGCTTTCCATTCTTTGCCTCCCCCTGGAGACAGAATCCCTTCCTCTTCCGTCTTGCAAATTGAGATACTGCCAGTCACAGGCCCTGTTTGAAGATCTGGCCCTTAACCTCTGGGGTTGTGAGAACATATTAAAAAACAAAGTTGAAAAAAACTGATGTTTGGAAGGATTTCAACTAAATAAAATTATCCTTGTTGGTTAGGGCCCTCTGCTAATGAGGGCATTGCAGCGCCTTCTGGTTATTGAACTTGAAGACGTTTCTCTCATTGCCATGCATTTCATGGGGACAGAGTAATTGAGGAGTGGTGGATGGGAATATGTCTTCAAAATTTGGAATGGCCACAAATCAAAGTGGGCAAGGTGCTGTCATTTATGCTGCTTCAAAAAACATGCTTCCAGACCCCAGCTGGAATTGAACAGACCTTCGGCCCAGCTTGTTCCTTTAGTCAAATCCTTGAAAGAGCATTTTGAAAGCGCCTCTCCCTCCTTCCTGGGGAAGTTTGGCTCCCGAAATTGAGAGGCTTTTCTTGAGTGGCTGGGTTTTTTCACCCTACAGAAGCCACACCTGAGGAGTGCTGAACATCCAAAGCTTCAACTGAAACCACTGGGTTTGACTCTGTCTCAAGTGAGACAACCTTTTCACTTCTGATGTGTTAAAATTATTTAGGCTGAGATTCTCAAAACTGCTGAAGTAGCTTAGGCATGCTCTTCCCACTGAAGATGAATGGGTCTTGTGTTTTGAGACAAAAATTGAACTACACATGAAGATCCAGCCTCTAACATGAAGTGGGACGACAGCATAATCCAATACACGTGGACTCTGGCAGCAGTAAAAAGCCCACAACTCCTGTTCTGCCAGGTTCCAACAGATGTAGAATATATGTGAAGCTTGTACCTTCAAGGGCATGGAAGTAAATCAAGCCCAGATATTGAGATTTCTCTCTCTCATATGTATGTGTTCAGGCATGTGTTTGAATGATCTTTTCCAAAACACAACATATTTTAAATCATCAAGTTTTTCCCACACATACATTCATATGGTCAAAATTAATCTTTACACTGATTATTTTAATTGGTTGAATATGTTTTAAGGGGTGGGGAAGAATGGGCTTTGCAATATTCTCCTGCTCCCCTCTTTGGCATACTTGTGAGTTCACATGTGCAAACAACACCCTCCTCTCAAGCCCTCTTTCCTGGGATTCCTGAAACAAACTCAAACAGCTTTGCAGAAATGTTTAGCCATCCCAGTGGGAGCTGGACTGTTGTGATGACGGCAGCTGCTGGGTGAAGGATGGAGAAGCTTTTCTGGCACCATTGCCAAGTCCATTAGGACAAGCTATCTCCAGATGTTGGAACTTGGTTTGGGTGGAAGAGTAATTTCCTATTAGTATTATTGCTAGGGATAGGCAGGTTCACGTTGCCTAAATGGGCCCAGACCCAGTAGGCTTGAAAATTCAGTAAAGGTTCACGTATTATTTATTTTGAGCAACTCTGGGAAGGGAGGAAAAAAAAACCAACCCATTTTTGTCAGAAAAAGAAGACAAAATCTCTAGTGAAAAGACAGAATCCAGGGTGGAGGACCCAATGCAGTGAAACAGAAACAAAATATCATAAATAAACCCAGGCTATAGAATATCAGTCTCCTAAATCTAACTTTCTGGAAGTACAGTAGGGATTTAAAGAGAGGAATTGCCATCTTACAGTCCTCCTCTTACTAAATAAAGGAAACTTTATTAAAAAGATGTATAAAGTTATTCATTCCAACACAAAAAGATTTTCTGTTGAAAAAGGATTCCCACTGCAGCAAAACCAAAACCTCGAGCAAGAAAGAGAAGAGATGGCAGAAATTTAAACACGAGGTGCAAACACACTTTGCTATAGGCTTTTACAGCTTTTAGAAAGTTTGCGTGGAAAGGACCAAAAATACAGGCATCATATCAGTGTCTGAAGAGGCTCGATGGGCATCTGTGTGTAGCTGTGCCATTGTGTCCCTGTGGTCCCACTCGGGGAGGGTCGCATGGGATGAGGCTCTTATAGCATCTAGCTCTTTGCTTCTTGACTTGAAAATTGTGTAATGGTTTTAAAAGCTACTAAAAATTGCAAAATGAGAGTGAGAGAACAGCTCTGAAGCAGTCGTTGGCCTGTGCCAGCCTCCGATTTTCGAACCTGGTAATATTTTATTTACATGGAAAGTTTCTCCCCAGAGGTTAGTAAAGTCTGTAACTGGAGAGCATTGCAGGAGATTTGCTCTCTGGAGATGGAAAATATTAGTGTTGGTGAGTCTGAACCGCAAATGAGAGCTGGGTGTATGGGTGGTACCAGGACAAGCAGGCTTCATTTGTAGCTGCTTATGCCCAAACACAAGAGCATGCATAGAGTGGAAGTCAAGTTTTCCAGCAAATGGCATAGTTTAAAGGGGTAAAAGTAAGACATAGACCCAGCCATGCTTTAGTCATTAACTTTTAACTTGAAAGTCAACTTCAGAGAAAAATGGTCTGAAGAAGCAGCTCTCTCAGCAGGAAAAAGTTGAAAACGGAGCATGACGTTTATAAAACAGCCTCTGAGAGAGCAGAAACTCTCCCTCAGTCATACCACAGGTTTCCACATTTCTCTCGAGCAAAGTGCAACATGAGGAGCACGCGTTTTACAGTTCTAAGCATATTTAATACAATGTTTTTACAACAGCTGTTGCTTTCACAGAACTTTAACCCCACTGTGTAAATGCATCACAGGGAAAATACTCTGTTGTCTGGGAGACAGCCTTTGCTTGCAAGCCCTTTTCCACCGAGCTGGTGTCAGCTTTCAGCTCCGGCCGCATTCCAGGCGGGCATGCACATCCCAGCCTCTCTCTCCTCCGTCTTCCTTACTGGCCCCGCTGAAGGACGGACGGCTCAGGAATCCGTGGCAATTATCAGGGCGGCCTACGATCAGTTTCCATCAGCACACCTGATGAGAAAACGGCAAAAATAAGTCCAAAAGAGGGGGAAAAAAAAAATCTGTAAAAGACTTCCTGACATCCAGGGTTTTTTTCTTTTCGTTAACTTTCGTTTCTTGCTTATCAGGCCTGGTACAGAGCCAGGTGTCTTTTTCCTGCTAAATTTAGACCAATTTATTGTCTTAGCTGAGAAGTGTTATGTTACAGCTGACACTTGGAAGACCATTGGAGGTATCGTGTGACAAATGCCTGCCGTTAAAGAACTCGGGAAACTTCTCTTGTCTTCACGAAAGATGATACTAGCTCGTGACTTGACCCCTCCAGCTCTCTAGCGTATGCACTCACTGCTGCAGGTAGTACACAGCAAACACTGCCCTCACCACCTGCGTTTGTGGACACAGCCCACAAATGTGTTCTAAAGCTCTGTCTTCAAAGTCGCACGTAAAAACAAGAAAAAAACTTCTATTAAACCCCAGAATATTTGTTTTCATCTCAGTTTTAGACATATGAATGTGCTTGAAGTGGCTGTGCTCCATGCATGAATAATTATAATAAAAAATGATACTACAAACTTCAAATATAGCTGCCAAGCATCAAAGAGAGATTTTTTCAAAATTGTGTAGCTGGACCTAATCCTGCAAAGCACTGAATGCCCTTGAATGCAGTGGATGTTGGAAGGACTCAGGTCTTTCAAGCAAACACTAAAGACTTTAAACAGCTAAGACCCTAAATCTAATAATCTCTCCAAAAACAGGAAGGTGCAGCCGTACCTTTGGCTATTTTATAATCAACGCTCCTTTCCTTCATGTGTAAGCACTGCTTTTGTTGTCCGGTAATATASAGCTAATGCAAAGCTAAAAAGTAGATATTGTTTGTCCCCGGACACCCTCATCAATGCTCAAATCCAGAACGCACTCCTATCCAAGACAATATTTAATTACAATCTTTAATGGAAACACATATTTCAGATCCCTTGGTTCAAATGACACTTCCAAAGCATATGTTTAACATTAGGACTGTCCTTTCCTGAACCAGAGCCTAGAAGATTAGCTGAATGCTTTTTCAAAAGGTTTAAAAAGTAAAAATTCCCTGTGTCAGACGAATTGTGTGAGCAAAGATCTAAGGGAACCATCTGTAACTTTAACAATGCTTGACTGGAGTAATAGCAATAAAGACCAACATACTGTCCTCTCTGCAGCAGAACAGCCCTTAATAGAAGTAAAAGTTTTTGCTGCTAAACAAAATTAGGCCTGGATTCAGGACTGGACCTGCAAATAAGCTCAAAACAGACAAAAGAAATTTTTAATGCTGTGTAGCATTAAAACAAGATAGAGCTCATAAGAACAGATATGTATCCTACAGCATTGCAGGAAGCTCTTTGCTGGATTAGGTTGTATTTTAAGCTTGACTTTTGCATTGTACATCCTGTCAACTTATATCTGCTGGTGCTCACAAAATCTACACTACAAAATGTGGGGAGATGCCTTCAGCCCAGGTCTAGCTTAACTGGCACAGACCGCAGTGATTTCTTCCTCCCATAGACAAGAGGCCCAAGAGGCAGCTCAGCCAGCTCTATCCAACCTACGAGTGCGCTGCACTTGCAGCGCTTCTTTTCCAACATTTTCTTGCCCCAGGCTCATGAGGAAGAGCCCTACACATGGAGAGCTACGTGCTTCAGCTGTGCCAAAACCTGCTCTGCTGGCAAGCCAGGGATCACAGCGCTGCCACGAGACTGAGCAAAGCCACCAAACCGTCGTGTGCAATTCTGCCTGCAAGCGGTTTTCTCACTTAGGGCTGGGCGGCCAGAGCAGCAAGTGTAACTGCAAATGCAGCACTGGATAACTGCACGGTCCCCAGGAGATCGTCTGAGCCAGGCTTTCCACTCAGCTTTCTGGGTTTGGGTACCCTCGGTGGGGTACATTATTCCTGTCCATCTCTGATGATTTTGTCCCAGAGACGCACCAGCAAATAAAGGAAAAATAGGATCCTAGATTTCCATCTTCCCTAACTTTCTCTTACTTATGCTTATTCAGCTAACTCCAACAGGGTACAATGAAGAACATAATCACTGATCACCTTGCTTTCCCTGACGCATCCCGAGTCACAGACTGAGCCCAAACAAGCTAGGGTAAGCAGAGGGTGTTTACTAAGAACTGTAGCAGTTTCTTAGCTTAGAAATGAAGTTATGAGCACAGAGCCAAGCCACAAGGCAAACCTCCTCTGAGTGAAATGAGCAGGATTTGGACTCTTGGAAAATGTGTGCACGTCTGTCTGAAATCTAAAATAACATGCCACATTCTGCAAGTGTCACACGTCTACCCTAGATACAGGAGTTCATTAGAAAACCAATCTGATAAATGCTGTCAGGCTAAAGTATACTGAGCCACTCTGAACTGACCTCACAGGATAATTAGCATGTGCTTGACATTTATGTGTGTAGCTTAACTGTATGGGAAAAGATATTTCTGACCTCAGTACCATAGGCATATTTAAACCGTGCCTCCTCTGTCCTGGAAAGTACAAAAACTTTTTGAGATTGGGCTGCCAGCTGCATTGTTTTTTTTATTTCTGCACATTGAAAAGTGCATCTAAAAGTTGTACACTGAGTAGGTAGAAGGTTGCAAAGGCAGCTGTGAAAACCAATGTGACACTTAAGTTGCTTACAGTGAATACTAAGCAGAGGTGAGTAATTAGAAATACATAGTACCTAATCACATCTGTTTTGTTTTTCTAAAAGGGCGATCCTTATCTGGGTTCAAATGAAAACATGCATGTGAAAGGTTTGCATCCAATCACAGACTATACAATCTGACATATTTCTAGTCAATATGAAGCAACACAGCTGGAACTTTGAGGCCCTGAATGTTCCCAAATAAGCAGGGGCCCAGAATTATTAATAAATGCATTAGCAAGAGGCTTGGCTCAGTTCTAGGTATTATATTTCAAAATGGACTTAGATGTTTTTTTCTGGCTTAAAACTCACTGAAGTGAGATGGTTGTGATTTATGTAATGCTAACCCTGACATATGACTTTTTTCATAGATTACACTCCTGCATTCATATATAGTTAGAAGCAAAGTTGTCCCATTATTTTCAAGTAGGAAATCCTTCAATGTCAAAGTTACATTCTTGGAATTTCATATTGGCCTTCCAACATGTTTAGCTGGTATTTTATTTACCTGTGTTTGTGACCTTTGCTATCTCCAGTTTCTTATCCTCCATGTCTGCTGCCTCTGTCAGCTTTTTGGTGCAGTTACAGACTCCTAGTAATCTATAATAAAGACTTTCAAGACTGTTTAATTCTTTTGGAAAGAGAACATTTAAATCCATATGGTCAGTCAACATTTTTTTCTTCTATGGTCCTTTCTCTCTGGATTCCAGAAAGAAAAATGAGTGTGTATAGTTCTTTGTGTGAAATCACTGGTAATCAATATTGAATCAGGGTTTTGTTGTCCTCTAGCAAAATATCAAGCTAGGAAGATAAAAAATTTCAAACCCTAGTGCATGCTGAGGAGTTTGCTTGAAAAAGAAAACGGTGTTTAATGCATGATCCAATGAAAGCAATGCTATGCTATTTTTGTGGTGATATTTATGAATGCGGTAGGACAAAAATCCTGACTTTTAAAACTCCAGGATGCATCTAAACTTTGCCAGCCAAATGGCTAGGTTTGAGCAAAGAAAGAGAAAGCATAACAGGCTGGATGTGCCATTGTAAGACCTCAACAACAGAGCACAGAACTGTGAAAGGAGCAGGGTGACAGATGCCTCGCTGGTTCCTCACACGCCGGTGAGGCTCTGACTCCTGAGGATACCCATGAGGGCAGCCACCTTTGCTGGTTCTTCAGCTTTGAAGCTAGTACATTTGTGTTTCCCCACCTCACCCAGGAGTGCATGCTTCCTCCATCCCCTTTCCCGGGAGGGATGGGGAGCCCCAGGGTGCCCATGCTGCTGCAGGTCGCTTTGGCATCAAGTGCTCCAACGCACTCTTGGTTTCTGTTGCCTGCAAAAGGGGACTGACGAGGAGAGAGCGGCAGTGCCTACCCCTCCCAGAGGGCAACAAGGTGGGGCCACTGGTCTGTGTCAGACGCAGGAGGCTGCCCCGAGCCTGGAGCCACAGCAGGAGGTAATTCAGTAGTTATAGTCTTCTTTCCTGATGCCTCTCCTGGTGGACCAGTTAACTAAATTTCTTGTTTGTCCATAAGAGTCTTCCTGTTCGACAGTGTGACAGAGCTGTATGTTATTAGGCATTGACAACAGATTATTTCAGTGACTTTTTCCGGGGAGGTAACTGTCAAGTGAAAAAAGAAAAGTGATTTGGGATTCTCTGGCATGAGAAACATTAACATTAGATATGATATAAGATATCTTACAGTAAGAAGCTACCAAAGAATCAATTTTCCTTTCCGAAAGCTATGAAAGAGTGAAACAGTAAGAAATGAATTTTCTGTGCATAAATCACCTGCAAAACTGAAGAATCACCAGACCTGTTTTGATGCAGCATTTCTTTATTGGGACAGTTGGTGACACTCTCGTGCCCTGTCACCTGCTGGTGGTGACAGATCTGTCAGCTATCTGAGATATTTGGGAAACAGGTGGGATTCAGAATGAGGTCGTTCGCACTTGCAGGTTTCTAAAGAGTCTGCATTGAGGTTCATCAGTCAAAATGTAAAGAGGAGAAGGGGATTCCTTGTTATATGGCTTTTTTTTAAAGATCCTTGCTTGACCTAAGCAAAATGAAAAATCAGTTCAGTAGCATCTGAAATAAAATGGGCTTGGTAGAAATTCTTTTCATGAAATGAAACAAAATATTGTCTTATATGTTTTATTACTTTTTAGAAATTGAAAAAAAAAGCATTACAATGAAATTATGAAAATACCATGTATGGATCATTTGTGTCATTTAAAGAACATCAAGTGAAATATTTGACACAAACAACCTCTTTTTTTCAGGTGAATTTAATGCAACTGAAATAGTTTTGGTAAACACGAAACTATTTTTTTTCAGCAAAAGGACCATTAGATCCAGTATACCCCTCTTTTCCAATTACATTACGCACTGAGGGCCCAGTCGGTAGCGCTGACACAAGGTGAGCACTTGTGGGACTCTCTCCAGAGCAAGGAATGGACGGCTGATCCCTTAGGGGAGAGGAGGATTTTAACAACAGTACTGTGCTGAAAGACCTTCCTGAAGGAAGGAAAAAAAGAACCAAACATGGGAAAGCCTCCAAGAAGTTCTTGTAATTAGAGACAAATTCAGTATCTTTTTCCAAATCAAAGAAATAATTACCTTCATTGTTTCATTTGGAATGCTGAAAAAACCCAGAACAGCCTGTTTTTTGCCAGGCTCCCTAGGTGTGCTGGGGAACGTGCAATACCTACCTAGCTAGCCTGGCTGGAACTACATCTAAACCACAGCTGAGTCACCTGCTGGTCATAGGGGAGGAAAAGGAAACTTCTACAGAAAGAACAGTGCACAGGTCAGGCGCACGCAGACTAGCCATAGGTACCTGGCCGTGCCCTCTGTGCTGCCTGTGTCTCCACCTCACCCTTTCCTGCAGTGTTGTAACACAGTACAGTTTTTGGTCTTTGGAAGAGGTTCAGTTCTAGCACAGGTCGTGGTAGTTCTGGTGAAATCACAGGCAGTAACACTGCCCTTGACACCTACTCCACAAATAACAAGTGTGCCTGGCTTCCTTCCTTGAATCACCTGGTACTGTCTGACCTGAACTTCCATACAGGTATATAGTTGTTTTGAGCAAGAGTTTACATCAGAGTACATGACATTCATATTATATAGCATTTATTTTTATTTAGCATATGCATTATATACTAAGCATATACTGAGGAAGGATTTCTGGTTTTGTCAGTATCTGTCAATAGAGTTACACTACCATGGAACCAGAACAGTGAGGAGACCATCAGTGTTGTGAAATGATGTGCAACTGYGCTGATCAGCTCTCATTATTCCTATGAGTTCTCAGTTGCAGCAGCACGGATGGCTGCAGCAGCAGGAACTGTTGGCCCACAGAAGGAGCTGCTGCTCTAGTTCCACTGGGTAGTATTAGCATTTTGGTTTAGATAGATAACAGAGCGCTTTCAAGGGAGTCTCCCGATCACTCCTGCTTAGCACATGGAGTTCCAGATCACTGGCTGGTCTCAGGGCACACAAACTGCATTCCTTTATGGTTAAACTAAACCAGAAGACACACCCTAGCAGCACATTGACTATATTTCCACTGCTAATGGACATTTCGCACAAAACCAGATCAGAGCTAGTCCAAAATAAAACTCCTGAAACACATCTGGTGTGAACATTGCCTCTCCAGTACTGCTCCTATTGTGCTCCAGAAGTTGTTTATATGAAAGTGGCCTTTACCACCTGCCCAAACAACAATAGAAGGAAGACAGATCGTATGGAGCCTGCATTAACACAAGCACTCCAACTTTAGCTTTTACCCGTGGAGCTCCAACCACCCGGTACATGTACTGGATGTGAAGTAAAATGGACTGGACTAGGTGCAACGTGGTAAGCAAAGGCTGCTGGCACTCCTGCCCTTGGGTGATCGGACACCACACCCAGTAAATGAGAGCAGATGCAAGCATCGAGGCTGAAACATGGGTCAAAACAAAGCAGTGCCGTATTCTGATCCACTTATGTGGCACACAGATGTCAGATTCACTGATGTACTTTAGGTTGTTACCTGCTGAATATGTGATTTTCTGCACTTCTGTGCATCACAGTGTCAGAGTTCACATTGTATCCACACAGGATGATTGCAGATCATAGTAGATATGACTATATTTAAATATATATTTAAATACCCCATATTTTTTCTAGGAAGTTTCTCAAATGGTTTCTCATGTGTAAATAACCTTGTGGTGTGACAGGTGTGCTCAGCTCCTACCACCTCAGACTTCTGCTCTGTTTAGCTTTACTTGCTCTTTTGGCTCTAAATTCACTTACACACTGCATTCAATAACAGCTTAAGGTTACCAATTGGACAATAAAAGCAAGGATAAACAGTTGAACCTGCTGTTGGATTGATAAGAAATCAGAAAACACTATACAGCAAATTCCACCACCTCTTTACTTCAGGCAATCACTTCCCACATATCCCAGGGCTGCCAACAGACTTCTGCTGTGTTTGCTTAGGGAAAATGTACCCAACAGCTGATTAGCTCCTTTTCCCTCCTGGGAACCAAAATGTTGTTCTTTTAGCAAAGGTTTTGTTAGGATACTGCCCTGCCTTCCCTAGTAGCAGAAGGGAGGTGGTTGGATATGTATCCCTTTCCCAGAAGCACAGCAAAGAGAACGTCCTTGTCCACAAGCAATGACTTGAAAGCATCAAATGGTTTCCTAAGCTAGCATTTCCCTTTTGTTAAAACATGTCATTTGTGTTAGAAAGTGCTCTGTGTAATCTATGTCTTAGAAACATGGAACCTCGACTTTTAAATGAAGAGCTTGTTATTACAGTCCTATTGTTAGACACACGTGGCAGTATTAGAGAGATACTGTTGTGTATTTTGGCTTTGTTAATAAATCTAAACCCTGCCTTTGATGCTATTTTTGCTCAGTACTTTATTTTAAAGGTTAAATTCAGCAGCTTAGTCTTGTGGAGATTGATATTTTCATCAAAGTATTACAAACATTTTAGTAAAAAACCACAACAAACAAAATAAAGAGCTCCTGAACCTTCCTTTCATCACCAAAAGAAACAAACAAAGAAGCAAACAAACAAAACTTTACAAAAAGCCAAATTTTAGGACTGTGAAGTGACCTGGAATTAAATGGCAAACACAGAGTGGTTGAGCCTGTAAGTTCATTTATTTTCTTACTTTATACTTGATGCTGTTTGAAATATGTAGGCATGATTTACACCTACAGTTAGGAATGTGCTCACATGCTACTGTTCTTTATGTCCGGCTTTTGGCCCTGGCAAAAGCATCTGTTTCACATGGCAGAAAATTGGAATCAAATTGACTTGGTTTAAATTAGTTCATTATGTGCTAAGTAGTGGTTTGGAGCTGTGGGTGTCATTATTGAAATATTTTTCTTGTCTATAGAAAACTAGGAAATTACCTAAAGTAAAGGTGGAAAATATTAACTAATGCCAACAGCACTTGAAAAGAATGGCTGGAGGTGTTGGGTCCTCACTACATGAATCATGTTGGATTATTAGCTGTCTTTCCTGAGGTGCACCTGTAATGGAGGGGTTTTGATGAGAAATAGATTTAAAAAATATGTGAATGATAAATTAGAATATGTGTTGTTCTTCGTATAACCACAACATTTAACAAACACCATTAGCTCCACAGCAAATTGTAAGTGAAGCCCACTGATTTCTTGGGACTCATGAAGAAACTCAAGTAAAAGGGACATTTCTGAAGGAAATATTTGTCATAATCAGCATTTTGGTAGTTCTGCTAAAAGTGGTTTGCTGTTCTATAGCATATATGGCTTTTAATGAAAATCTGCTCTTACAGAAAATGTGCTGCATTGGTTTGAATGGGAGTTCAGGGTTTTTTTGATACTCTGCTTTCATAACGCACTGGCTAGGAGGCAGTGGAGAAGTGGTGACTGTAGCTCCTCACGGGAGGCTAGGATCTCTGGTTGTGAGCGATCCCACAGCATGAACACCAAGTCTCCGATCTCTGACCACTGCTAGGTCATCCATTAGGAYGTTGGCAGACACTGACAACTCACCCTGAGCATGTGAGCCAGCTGGCTAGCTATATCTGAGAGCCGTGCTGAAAAACATGTGTTGTCTCAACGCTGAAGGAAAAACAAAACAAAACAAAACAAGTTTAAAGATTGAGGCATCTATTTTTCTTCTTTAATTTACACATTAAAACTTCTCAGTATGAGCCAATAAATGCTATCCACAGAAAATGTGGCTCATCCTGAGTGGTGACTCTTTGTCCAGGCCACCTTTCCTCTTCAGAACAGACAGCAAAACAAGCACTTGTTTGCTTTTGGGCTCCCAAGATGCAGAATGAAAACTGGTACCACTTTCTTCTCCCTCTCAAAGCTGTTACCTCATCTTACACAAGCACTTGACATAAGCCACTATTTATGCCCTTGAACACACCAGCCAGGGCTTTCAGCAACTCTGTGAACACCCCCTCTGCTGACCAGTTCTCTGCAGCCAAAGCCATGAAGTCTCTGGATACAGCTTTGCTCTCCCCTCTACTTTAGTTCAGTAAATCCTCCTGCCCGCCCAAAAAAGCCAACAAGATGTTGGGCAACAACAGGAAGGGTCTTGATGGCAGAGGATATTGTTTTACCACCTAATAAAACCTTCTAGTGCTGTGTGCAGAGCTGGCCTCTGAAGCCTGAGAGGGATGTAGTGTAGTCAGAAAGCACACAGAGGAGGGAAAGTAAAATGCTTGGATTGGCAGAGCAGCAGACTTAGCAGGAGGGGCTAGAAGGACTGGGACTCTTTGGTGCAGAGAGAAGACTGAGGGATGATATGACAAGTTTACAAAACCATAAAGGTGGTGGATAACTTGGATGTGGGCCTGCTGTTCTGTAAATCTCACAATACTAGAGCTAGGGGCACTCAGTGAAACTCCTAGATCACATTAAGTCAGGTAAAAAGGAATTCATTTACAGTACACAGTGAACTTCTAGGACTTGCTGCCAGGGGATGGTGAGAAGGCAGTGCCAGCAGGCCCCCGAAAAGGTTTAGGCAAATTCCTGTGCAATATCTATAATCTATAAATGGACACTAAGAGGATGAGGCAGGGATGTAACCTGTCTCACCCCTCAGTGATGCTGGGGAAGAAGAAGAAGAATGGCTCAAAAGTGTCCAGGCTCACCTGCTCCCCCCTTAAATAGCACCTCCCCTTCTGGGTAGATAGTTCAAGTCTTGAAAAGTGTACTGTAGCTGGAGACAGGCTGCCAACATTTAATAGAGTCCTTGAAACATTTCATCTGTAAGCCAGGCTGCAACATGGAAACCAGTATCAGAGGCTAGAGCTTTCTAGGGCATAGGTGGAAATGATTACTTTTCCTGATCAAAACTGTGACAAATATTCTTGTTAAGCAGTGTCTCTGGAGGAGGACTGTTGTTCTGCTCCTCTGAAGACATGGCTTTGGTCATAGCATAGAGGGGCCATTGATGCTACTACGGTGTTATCATTGTCATTGTATCTCTACATATCTCTTGAGAGTGAAACACGTTGAACTCAGTTAATTCATTTTTTAATCTTGGTTATTTAAACTTTAACATATTTTTCCTGTTTTTAGAAAAGAGTCATGTAACCTTTCAGCAAATTGTTCCCATGCCCTATGTTCCTGGCAATCTTCAATCCTTACTTATCATGCACTGAGGATTCAGAAAAGAATACACAAAAAAGATATGAGTGCTGCTTTTTCTGAGCTGTGTGCATCTTTTCACATAGGATGAGTTGAAATTTGCTGCTTTTTCTAAGCTGTGTGCATCTTTTGACATAGGATGAGTTGAAATTTGAGTAGTACCTTCCGTGAGACTCTGATATGGAAAGAAAAAACAGTGGGGAGGAGTTCAGAGTGTGATGTTCACTCGGCTTTGACTATGCACGGTTGTAGTTGACATCCTCATGTTGGCAAGGAGGTCCTTGTAAGTGGAGAATAGCTTTTCACTGTAGAGAACTGATTCATAATTGCCTTCTTTCACTGGATCCCTGACTCTTGGATTGACAGACATACATGTAATACCAGATCCGAGATCACTTGTCTCCATATGCATTTGAACAGAAGACCTCCCATATTCCCTCCCTGGTATGTAAACCTTTGTCAGCTCCCTTCATCCTTTTTTTTTTTTTTTCCAGATCAGATTACTGCAGCATAGTCTGCAACAACTGGTGTGGTTTATGTTTAACGCTATGCCTTCCTCCCTTCTTCATGTTTATGGCATTGCCTCTGCTCTTAAACAGCAAAGCACAACACTACCCTTCAAGTTGAGACCAGGCCCCTGTTCCTATCTCATCTTAAAGTGCAGTTTCTAGAGACAGGTCTGTCTGCAGCCACAGGCCTTCTCRTCTGCCTTAGGATATCCCTTAAAGTGCATTCAGTAGGGCCATGGGCTTACTGAGGGCATGCATGTGTCAGTGTACTCACATGGTCTTATACTTTCATAAGCAATATCAAGCCTATTAGTAATGATGAAAATGTTCAAGCAAGGAAACATGAATTAAGAAAACTCTTTACATACCTACTACACAGTTTGCATTACAGGAGACTATTGTGTTAAATGCTCGTCTACAACACACACCGGCTGTATGCCAGTGACAGAGGAGACCCTTAGGTTCACAAATCTGCTATGGGTACCCATGAGGTCATCTATGCCTCTGCCCCAGCCCCCCAGCCACAGACCGCCTATGCAGCTTGCCTGCTCTCTCAGTGGAAGTCAGGGACCTACAATTACTCCAGAGAGAGACAGAGGATGCTGAATTGTTTTACAGTTGTCACTGTTACACAGGGCTAAGGGTTTGGAGGCTGAAGATCTGTGAGACAGGCATGTGTGCATAGGACAGGGGGCATATGCATGTGCAGCCCCTTTCCCTCATGAAAGTCTACTTGTCATAGAGTTTATGGTTGGAGAAAGGCAAAAGCCCAGCTGGAACTCAGTCTGGCCACTGTCATCAGGGACAACAAAAAATGTTCTTACAAATAAGTTAGCGACAAAAAGAGGGCCAAGGAGAATCTCCCTCCCTTATTGGATGCGGGGGGTGACATTGCCACTGAGGATGAGGAGAAGGCTGAGGTACTTAATGCCTTCTTTGCATCAGTCTTTAATATTCAGACTGGTTATCCTCAGGCTATTCACCCCCCTGAGCTGGAAGACAGGGACTGGGAGGAGAATAAACCCCCCATAATCAAAGAGGAAGAGGTTAACGACCTGTTACACCAGCTGGAAACTCACAAGTCTATGGGGCCGGATAGGAGCCACCCAAGAGTACTGAGGGAGCTGGCGGAGGAGCTTGCCAAGCCACTCGCCATCATTTATCAGCGGTCCTGGGTAACAGGGGAGGTCCCGGATGACTGGAGGCTTGCCAATGTGACACCCATCTACAAGAAGGGCTGGAGTGAGGATCTGGGGAACTACAGGTCTGTCAGCCTGACCTCGGTGCCGGGGAAGATCATGGAGCGGTTCATCCTGAGGGTGCTCATGAGGCAGGTGCAGGACAACCGGGGGATCAGACCCAGCCAGCATGGGTTCATGAAGGGCAGGTCCTGCTTGACCAACCTGATCTCCTATGACCGGGTGACCCAGCTGGTGGATGAGGGAAAGGCTGTGGATGTGGTTTACCTGGACTTTAGTAAAGCCTTTGACACTGTCTCCCACAGCATTCTCCTACAGAAGCTGGTGGCTCATGGCTTGGACGGGTGTACTCTTCGCTGGGTAAAAAACTGGCTGGACAGCTGAGCCCAGAGAGTTGTGGTGAATGGAGTTAAATCCAGTTGGCGGTCGGTCACAAGTGGTGTTCCCCAGGGTTCAGTTTTGGGGCCGATCTTGTTTAACATCTTTATCAATGATCTGGATGAGGGTATCGAGTGCTTCCTCAGTACGTTTGCAGATGACACCAAGTTGGGTGGGAGTGTTGATCTGCCTGAGGGTAGGAAGGCTCTGCAGAGGGATCTGGACAGGCTGGATCAATGGGCCGAGGCCAACTGCATGAGGTTCAACAAGGCCAAGTGCCGGGTCCTGCACTTKGGTCACAACAACCCCAGGCAACGCTACAGGCTTGGGGAAGAGTGGCTGGAAAGCTGCCTGGCGGAAAAGGACCTGGGGGTGCTGGTCGACAGCCGGCTGAACATGAGCCGGCAGTGTGCCCAGGTGGCCAAGAAGGCCAACAGCATCCTGGCCTGTATCAGGAATAGTGTGGCCAGCAGGAGTAGGGAGGTGATCGTGCCCCTGTACTCGGCACTGGTGAGGCCGCACCTTGAATACTGTGTTCAGTTTTGGGCCCCTCACTACAAGAAGGACATTGAGGTGCTGGAGCGTGTCCAGAGAAGGGCAACAAGGCTGGTGAAGGGTCTGGAGAACAGGTCTTACGAGGAGCGGCTGAGGGAGCTGGGGTTGTTTAGCCTGGAGAAGAGGAGGCTGAGAGGAGACCTTATTGCTCGCTACAACTACCTGAAAGGAGGCTGTAGAGAGGGCACGTGTCGGTCTCTTCTCCCAAGTAAGAAGCGATAGGACGAGAGGAAATGGCCTCAAGTTGTGCCAGGGGAGGTTTAGATTGGATATTAGGAAAAATTTCTTCACCGAAAGGGTAGTGAAGCATTGGAACAGGCTGCCCAGGGAAGTGGTGGAGTCACCATCACTGGAGACATTCAAAAATGTGTGGATGTGGCAATTTGGGACATGGTTTAGTGGGCATGGGTGCTGGGTTGATGGTTGGACTTGATGATCTTAAAGGTCTTTTACAACCTTAATGATTCTATTATTCTATTCTATGAAAAAAGAAGGCAAAGTCTCGGTGCTACTCTGTTTCTAGTAGGGATGCTTGGTGAAATCCACATTTCAAGATCACAGACAACATCTGAGCTTTTCTGAGGGAGGAGCTAATCTGTACGAAAACAGACGTTCAGCTATTTTCARTGTAGCTGAACAAGGGTTGTCCATCATTAACTGTGTGTGATGGGCATCTGTCATCCATCCTACTTTTGTTTACTTTTAGGCATTCTGGGAACTTTGTCAACAGCAAAGCAAAGACCTTGCAATAGTTTTAAAATGGATGCAGCAACACTCAGTTTTACTGAGGTGGTTTCTCATTGATGCCTTTCAGCATAAGCAATAAATCAAATCCCAACTATGTAAAAGTCACATTTATTTGCCAGTTAATGTATTCTGCTGTCACTGAAATACATGGAAAGTTTGCAGGATATTTAACTAGGATTAGAATCAGACCCTAGTAACTGGAGAATTACCCGTAGTACCGTGCCAGCCTTGATTTGCCAGCATCAGGTGTCTGGACAAGTGCAGCTAAAGTTAGCTGAAGGATACATGTTTTAAGATACAGTAAAGTCAACATATTTTAAACACAGTAGCTTTTCCGATCACAGTCTATGCTTTCTTGGAATAATTGGAATGACACAGATGTGGTGTCCGCGATGAAGGAGAATTCAATCCTTACTGGTTCACGGCACTAAATTTAAAAGCTTTCTCCAGCAGCAGCTGATGTCTCAGCACTGGAGGCAGATCCAGCTACTAAAGAAATGCATTATTTAAAGGTACAGAAGGAGAAGATGGAGGTGGGAGATTTGCATTGGTTTTGCTTGCAACAAAAACTTCTTACATGACCTAGAGAATTTTTTTTGTTTGCATAGTGTTTCAGCGTAACAGAGGAAACCCACTTCTTTGCCTCCCCAGGCACATTGCAAAGCTGAAGATCTGAGTCCCTAGCAGGAATGGCATTGCTTGGGATAGGTTGTGCATTTGTTGTCCTATGCTTCGTGGAGCAGTGGCCATGCATTGACAGCCACATGGGTGCGGATGGACTGCTGGATTGCCAGGATTGAAGACAGCACTTGTAGGCTGAATGAGGGTGGAGCAGCTCCCAGGTTTGCTCAGCTAACCCATTTTGCCTCAATCAACCATACAATGGGAGAGATGTAACCCTGTCAATCATTGTTCCTCATCACTCAGAGCTCTGAATATATCCTCAGCTTAGCTCTTCTGATAGCAATAGTGCAAAAATGTGTATAAGCAAATCAAACAACAGTCATTTTTACTGTTTTGTTTCTTTTTGCTCACATACAGGCTCTGGTGCCATATCAAAGAAGAATGCATTCAGTCCCTTAGGCCTGATCACTCCCAACACTTAATTTAGCTCAATTTGTTTCTTGAATCAGGAGTGAAAGTGAAGGTGATTCATTCAGCCCTTAAGGCAGGAGGCCAAAAAGAGGTTTCACAGAAACACTGCCTGACATCCATCCCACCCATGACTGGCAGTATCCCAGACTTAGAGACAGCAGCCCCTGGCTCTGGCATCAGAAAAATTAATATGTTGTGTCCGTGTGAATCACTGTCTCCTGCCTCTTTCCCTGCATCAGCTGGGAGCTGTGGCTTGGACAGTGGCAGCTGCATTACGCTGAAAAACCAAACTCAGGGCAAACGTAAGGATCTCCACACAGATTGCAACTGTGTGCCTAAAAACCTCGGTGGCATAGTGATGTGAAAAATAAGAGCATGAGCAGCATAAGAATTGCAGGAGCTAAGCTAAGTAGCTACCTCCCAAGACTTCTTCACACAAGGGTGAGGATAAAAGACATCTTGTAAGAATACAAAAGTTTACCGAAGAATTTTTGTCATCCCTAAAACCCTAAATCAAGCAACGGTGTCATAGTACAGAGCAATGCTGAAGAGCCACAGCTCTTGAGAATTAAAATAAACAGTAAACATTAACCCAAGTGAGGGGGTAAGAAGATTTTTTGGGGAACCGTGCAAATATAATTGTGGCAAAGAGTGCAGTTTCCTCTTTTAAAGCAAGAGGCTGTGTTTTCATTTGATATTATACCCTGAAGCAAATATGAAGATAGCTTCATTTCCTGTTCAGTGAGCAAAGGCAGAAAACAAAAGCTGGTCTTTAGAGGCTGAACTGTGTTATTCTGTATGTGAAGACTTGTCAAAGAATGTGGAATAAGTACCCTTCAGCTTCATGTTTTTTTCCCCACTAACAGCTGGTCAGTCACAGGTGCTGGCAAAAAACCCACCAACCTACTGAAATTTAGTGGGGAGGGCTTTGTTATTTTAACACCACATTCAGAGAGTTCCTAATTTGCTCTGGTTTGAAGTGCTCCTTATGAATACAGTGAAAATAAAAAGAGCTCCAGAAGGAACCTGAATAAACACAGAAAAACTTACTTACAAATACAACAGCTAAGGAAACAATTGTGCAATATCTGTGCACAAAATACAGTGTCTCGGGTGAAATTTGATTGTAGTTTCACTTTGTAGCCATGCTATCCCTCTACAAATACAGTTGTAACATCTCTGTCCTCTGGTACATATCTGAGGGGCAGGCAGAGTGCTGAAGAAAATGCCTTTTTAGAGGGTATTGGAGAGTTTTTGGGAACCCAGGAAAACCATAGGACAAATAGTCAAGCAGTCTTAACTCCCTGGGGGACATCCAGTAACCTTTCTGATGCCAACACTTTTCCCCAGAATCTTCCTGAAAATACGAGCCCAAATGGGCACTTGGCTCTCACAACAGCACCGCAGGAGGCCAGGAAAGCAGCCACGAGGTGTCTGAGATAGCGCTGGGAAACTTCTCCAGCAGGAGCAGAAAATCACATTTGGAGGTGGTGTATCCTCAGCTGTGCTACTCCCATCTCAGTAAAGAGCATCAGGCTATACTTACAAATGACCTATAGTAGACAGTGCCATTTTTGGGGCTGGACCAAAATCACAGGCAGGAGGGAAAGGAGGGATTTCCATTATTTCTTTTCGGTGTCAGACAATATATTGAGGAGTTAGTTTTCCGTGACTTTTGCCTTTGCAACCTAAGCAACATTTGCTGTGCCCAAAAGCTAGTCATTTGGAGGCTGAGTCTTCATCAGTTTGATGTTCGAAAGACCATAGTTGTTTGTAGGGAAGATGACAGTAATGGAAGTTATCAAGGAAAAAATATATGGCAAAGTAAACAGTCAAAATGACCAAAGACTAAAAATGGCGTGGGTTCTGGTATCACTGAAAATCTGCTCTTACCCCACGCCCCGCTACAAGCTCGCAGGCTGTACTTCAGTGCTGATAGAAGCTTTGGTGGACACAGTAAGTGACTGCAGCAAAGAACATCAATTTGAAGAAAAATCTACTTTTCCAGCCACACCTGTGTTTCCAGATGGCATTAGCTGAGTACCAATATAAAGCAAGCTATTTCAATTAGCTAGCTCTTCAAGCAGAAATATCTTTTCTTAAAGACAGATGCTGTTTGAGGCACTGCACTGGAAAAGACAAAAGTTATTTGTCCACAGTGATGAAATTTTAATCTGTTTACTTAATAAAACTTGTGGCAATATATTTTAGATGGTGTTCCACAATGTTTCTTGCTAATAGCAGTAATAGCCCCCAATATTGCCAACATTTGGCCTTTTTCCCTGTGCTCTTGCCTAAGTGTTTGCAGGATTCAGATCTATGTTCCTCTAAGGCTTTTGGCAGTTGTCCGTGCCTTTTTTTCATTTACTGTAGTAAAACATGCAAGAAGTAGAGGTTTCTGGAGTTACATTTTTCCAAATGAGTTCCAACTTCTCCTGACTTATCAGATTCAAGGAAGGAATGAGAGATTAGTGCAAAGTGAGGGCAGGGAGATGAGAATAACGTAGCCTTAGGAAACCCAAGGCTTTGTTCCAGGTCTGTGGAGGAGGACAGACAGTGTGAAGCAGAGAGGAAGATCCATCTTGAGGTATGAGTGACAAATGACACAGATGTATCTCCCAAGGTGCAATATGCCCTCAGAGTCTTTGAGGAGAACAAGAGCCTTATATCACTTGGCTGCCTACCTGCTATTTTCTGGGTGGCGGTGGATAAGATCTTGCTGAGGCCTGTGAGAATGATTGAATTCAACCTCAGGCAGAAGATTGCAATGATATAGATAATCTGGTCCCTAAAGTAAGCTTGGTGGCCTCAGCTAATTCAATTTATGGGCTGCTTTCCTTATTGCGGAAATCCTAGGAGAAACTTGCATTCATCAGAGGCTTGATCTACAAAAGGTGCTAAGTTTTGCCAGCTCCAATTAATTTCATGTAAGGCTGTGGGTGCTTGCACCTCTGAAACTCAAGCCTTACATGTGATGCATGAAGAATCTGCCCCATTCAGTGTCTCATTATCCAGGAGCATAAAAATGATTGAAAGAGGGGGAAAAAACAACAAACCCAAACTTCATAAACATTCATTAAAGTTCATCATCAGTATCTAAGTGGCATGATAGCATAACAATATGTCAGTTGTCACTTTGTAGCATGCAAGTTTTATTCCCAAATTACCCCAGTAACCTAAATAAGAAAGGCAAAATGCACAAAGAATATGGCCATCTGGAACACATAATGTGAAAAGATCTGCAATGCATTACATGGTCTGGAAAGTGGCTGGTCGAATTCCAGAGAGCTAAGATAGACTTCAAAGTCTGGCCGCACATCAGTGAAACTGCTGATCAGCTCAGATATTTAAAGTGGGCGTAGATGAATGAATTTATTACATTTTTTTTATCTGTTGCATTCATATGGGAAAACATGACTGTAGACAGGTTCTCCATTGATTTCATGCTTGATTCTTTTGTTTTTAACTGTATAGCATATTTTCAAAATTTTACATCATATTGCAGTTTTACAAAAGGGGTATTTTCCCATCTTTTGTAATGCCATTGTGCAAAAGAAAAAAAAACAACAAACAACTGTAAAGAATAAGACACGACTCAAATACCTTAAAAAAATAGTTGGGCAATTTTAATTTTTAAGTAAAGAAAGACAAATTAAGCTGGGTTTCCAACTTTGCTTTGTTTTTAACTAAACCCAAAACCATCCACCATTTGGGATTTTTCATATTTTTCAAACATCTTCCTCATGAATTAATTGCTATGTCTGACTCTTATTTACCCAAACTTCCAGCTTTTCTACTTTTTGTTGGAGGAAGGGAAAGAAAGATGAAGCCATACACTTCATTATTTTCCATGTGCTGATCCCAGAATCACATGCATCAGAACTGGGATTTGATGTGTTCAAGGCATATTTTACCCAGCCTATGAATGAAACCATGAATCTCCAAACTTTGATCATTTCTAATGGGACAACTGGATTAGTCTACTCTTCTTTTTCCTCTCTTGAATGTTGGTATTGTTACAATAGCTTATATGAAGAGTCCTTCACTAGGGTCTCCAAAAATAGAACTACTCTAAGTATGATTTTAATATTCTACCTATTATTTAGACACTGAAATTAACTATGAGTAACAAACAGAAGATTTTTACTATAAAATACAAAAATGCTGCTCATGACAGTTTTTTCCTAAATTACTTATAATGTGTTAGCTTTTGTACTGAGCATTCTTCACTACACGATTCAAAGTTTCCTGTTTATGTAGCGCAAATATCAAGGAAACTGCTGGGAAAGCTGTTTTTAACTGACTTTTAATTACTATGCAATACATGATAGAAATTTTAGTGTAATACATGCATAGTACTGGCTGCAATGGAGTAAGAGAACTGTCCATGGGAAATGTGTTTGCGATTGGGTTTTTGAGGTTTTACCTTCCCAGGGCCCATAACAAAATCCCAGTAAGGTTCATGCAGTTTGCCATCCTCCAGCTAGGTTAGCACATGCTCAGGAAGATGCAGCAAAATGCCTTTAAATACTGTCAGTAGACAGACCCACACATACAGCACAGCAGAAATCACACTACCCTCTTAAAACTGTATTTTCCCTTTCAGGAATATAAGAATAATTATAGTGATCCAAGTGATCCAAATAGTGATGGCTTTGGAAGATAAACTACTTTCCCCAGGATCTTTTTCCATCCCATTAATGAAGTCACTGAGGAAGATGGATATATTCTGCTTGGCTACGTCTGCGTAGCCAAAGCAGCAAGCAAGAAAACATGTCCATTATTGAAAGTGAGGTTTGGTTAAGGACCGGTAGTTGTTGTAGCTAGGGTGGACTTCAGGCAGCTGACTATAGATCACGTGATTATGACAACCACCGTCTCCCTGCTGAGGGCATTCCTCCAAAGTTCTGAGCTGAGGTCTGAGGTGATTTACTTCATGCTTGCCAACATTTTTGAAACACCCATAAAGGCAATCCCTATGGTCATTTGGCTCATCAGCTTCCTGTTTCTCCTGAAACCCAGATGTAAAAGATAATCTAATATGGCTGAAGAAAAAAAAAAACAAAAGAAAAAAAAAAGAAAAAAGAAAAAAGTTACCTGAGCATTTCAAAACCTTCACACACCACAGAAGTTTGGGTGTCATTTTCCTCGTGTTTCATTCATACCTTTAAAAGAAGAGGACAGGAAAACATGTACTTAATCAAAATCCCAGCCGCACTTCCTGAGCCTATGTGTTTTGCAGATGGGAAGTATCAGGAGACAGATTGATTTTTAATCAATGTTAAATAAAGAAGAGCATATGCTTCATGTAGTAAAAATGTACCTTATAGTCTTAGTCATCTGATAGAGCTGCTGATGGCATCACTGATTCCATGACAGGGAAAGTATGGTGGTAGCACAATGCCTACTAGAAGCACACCAGCTGGGCAAAGGGTGACCTGTGGTAGAAAAACTATCTAAAAATCAGTGTTCAAGCCTTAATTTACCACACCTTGGCACTAGATGAAAAGAGCAACTCGTCATAAAATCCGTAAAAAACTTCTTCTTCATTACAGAAACAGATCCAAAACAACCGACTGTTCAAATGCCTTGCATTTCCAAAGTGGCTGCAGACAGGGTCTGAACTTTGTTGTCTGGTTACAGTCTCATTGTCTTTTAAGCAAAGGAGTGTGAAAACAAAAATGKCTTGGATAATTGGCTGGAATATTTTATTCCCCCGTATAACTTGCTATTTGCAGGTGAAGGGATTCCTATTTGAGGAGATTGAGTAGAGCTTTATTTGCATTTGAGCAAGGGTAGTAGCTATGAGTACATTGCCATGATTTGTTATAGTTGTTTTCATGCTTTAAAAAACAAAATTACAAAAAGCATAAAACCAAGGTGTTTTAGGAACTATGAACAGAAAACAAACACCATACTTGATATGAACAATGTATCAGTAACTTGGTGTCCTGGTTTTGGCTGGGGTGGAATTAATTTTCTTTCTAG
>JASVER010000103.1:258638-376412 GCA_030449065.1 Oceanodroma leucorhoa | reverse complement strand
AAAAAAAAGGAAAAAAAAAAAAAAAAAGCAAGGAACAGGAAATGTTGAGCTCATATCTTTGGCTTTTCCAAAGCTGCAGAAACAATCAGATGAGAAGACCCTGTCATAACATGTTTGATGGATTGAGGGGGCTGCAATTATTTTGCATAGCCTTGTTGCATACCCAAGGTCATAAACTCCTCTCCACCTGAAATACACTGTGCCACAGCGTTTAAGTGGCAAAGAAGGGATTTTGGGTGGGAAGCCAGAGACAGGGCTCAGGGCTGAAACAGTGGAAGAGACAGGGCAAAAGAGACAACTGAAGAGCAAAAAGGTGGGGCAGGACTCTTCACGTGGGATGGCACTGTGTTGCATAAATATGCAAGGGAATATAAGCATGGCAGCTACGTGATGACTGGTTTGGCAAGGCCAATGTAAGATGTGGGAGCTACACCTGTGGCTCTGCAGAGCACACACAGTGAAAAGCCAGCTGAGAGCTCAGCCTCGTGAACAAGCCACGTCACCTTGGGCACCCCTAGTGTCATTTTGGATTCATAGCCCCAGGTGTGACAAGGGTGTTGATGATGTGCTGCGCCTGCGAGGGTGGTCCAGAAAGCCTGGATACCCCTGCCACAGGTAGACTGGGTCATAAGGCAAGGGACTCAAAGCCAACAAGGCTGAGCAGATCTGCTCTCTCCAGCAATGGAGCAACCTTTCTGGAGAAGTCTCCTAGACAGCTTGGCTTTCTGACTGGGGAAATTACATGGGCCCCATCACAAAGACCCCATTGAGCCATGTCGTAATTGGGTCCAGGCTCACACAAGGTGGGTCGGTGTTCTCGAAAAAAATCCAAACTCGGCTCCCTGAGAGAGGGAGGAGAGAGAGAGAGACTCCAGGAGTCTCTCTGAAAAGAGACTCTCCAGGAGTCTCTTAAACTGAAACCAGACTGGGTCCCAGAGCTCCTAGCAAATATGAGTAGATGCTGACCTATTTTTGTACACAAAGCCTGTCTAACGTAGCTTGTAATGGAGCATAAGATTAGGTGAGATGATATGTGCATGTGTTGTTTCAAGACCCTTTGTTCTCTGCTGGCCCACAGAAACAAGTCCTAAAAGGTACCTACCTGCCTGCTGGCATTCGTCACATGTTCCCGGATGCAGAATACAGGTGTCTGTAGCCCAACTTGACCTGCACAGTGATGAGTGGCTGGGACATGCAGAGCCAAGGTAGACATCTTCCCAGCTAAGAAATGGCCAGTCCTCCAGTGAGAGCAAAAAGCTTAGAAGGTGTGTACGGGGCATGTATTCAGAGACCAGAAAACCTCAGTGAGTCCTAGTGCCATGCCGTGGTCTGCCAACCAAAAGAAGAGAATGTGACTCAAAAGATTGCAAGGGACACGGCTTTACCCTGATCAAAGTGGAGAAAAGACGAAGATCATGGTTATATAGAAACATAGTCAACTCTATTGTAATGCAGTCCTCAGAATGGAAGCATACATTATGTTCCAGTTGTTCTTTTTTGACAATGAGAAATTAAATTTCTTATCCCTGCTTTCTTCCTCTGGCTCACACACATGTGGGTTGCCTGCAGCCGCTTTGCCTTCGTGGGAAGGTTTGACTGGATCTCCAGAGAAGTGTCTAGAGGCTGTCTGAAATCTGGTCCTGGCAGACGATTTTGTGATGAAAGCCCAGAACTGGAAATGAAGAGACCCCCTGCTGCCAGCAGTGTGCTGTCCTGTGAGCTCAGGCAGTCTGCTTACGGTTTCAGATAAATTCTTCAAAACTGGAACAACTTCTCTCCCCTGTCTGTTAGGAGTGGCATGAGGGGAAATTGGATTGCACAGATGCAGAAGAGGTTGAAAGAGGGTGCAGACCCCTTCTGCTCCATAGCCACAAACCCAAAGACAGGCCTACTTTTGTTTTGACATCATGGAAGGAAGAAGCAATTAGCATTATGGCAGTTCACAGGCTGAACCGTGTCCCCTGGCTCCAGACACTTTCATTTTCCTGGGAGAAAAACTTTTCTGGGGCTGGGTTATTTGTCCTGTCTAGACAGGCTGAGGAGAGGCCCTGTACAGCCATCTTATCCCATGAGGCAATGGGGGGAAATCTGAGGTTTTGGCTTTGAGTGCAATATTTGTCACCTATGGAGAGGCGATGTCATATCTTCCCTGGACAAACTGCCTATAGCTATTGGCTTTTCTGTCTTAACTCCTCAAGTCCAGTTTCTGGAGAGTAGTAACTGTGCCTTCAAAGCTGTGGGATCTAGCATCAGTACATTTCTGAGGAATTCTCCACATTTCTCTGCTTCGCAGTCATTTTTCATCATTTTGGATCCTTTGCATAAARCAATCATCTCTTCGAAGGCTTAAAACTGGTATTGAAAAGAAGATGATGAAATATATCCTGAGGCAAACAAATAATAGAACAGTCTRGAAATGTGATCATGTCTCTTTGCAAGCCTCTGTTATTTCATTCACCCAGACTACCCAGACTTGCCATTATCTTTTCCCCAGTTTTCCTGTGGATAAAGATTTTTTCTGTAATGAACTATTTCCTCTAATTCCGCAACCAATATCTTGCTAGATAAGAACTATCCAGAAACACAAATTGAGCCATATTCTTGACCTGCCTGTCTGTCTGCAAAAAATAGAAATTAAAAAATATATATGATGTTATTTATAAAGAAGCCTGTCAGCACTTGTCAACCAGAAACAAAAAACTCAGTCTGAAACATGGGACAGAGAGTCGATGAATTAAAACTATTGGGAAAGAGTTATTAGCTCCCATATGTATTTGTGATTGGTTGGTGGTATGATTTCTTTCAGTTAAAAGACATAAATGTGATGGGCTGCATTCAGCGAAGTATTGAAATATTAGCTGATTTTTTTCCTTTTTCAGTAAAATTCTTAAGCAGATATTTATTTTTAAATCAAGTCCTACAGAAGTCAATGACTGGTATACCCAAAGTTAATCACACTGCCGTCCTGGTTTGGGGAATGGACTGCCCTACTGYGGCTCAAGGATAAGAGCAGATTTCATATGCTAACTAACAGCTATCTGGATCATCGTGGTGGTGGTGGTGAGAGTATAAAAGCGTCTGCAGCTGTGTCATAGCAGTGCCAGAGGGGTAGTTTGTGGTATGTTGCAAACAGAAAGGTGACCAAAAGCTTAGAAAAACCATCAGAACCAAAGGCTGACCTAGCCTAACATCCTGTCTCCAGCAGTGTCCAATGCCAGATGTTGAGGAAAGAGGCATGTTTCTCTTGAATACTTTCTTAATATCCAACGATAAGCAGTTCAGCAATTTCCTGGGCCTTCATAAGCAGTAGCCCGCAGTAGATTTTTCTACTCTGAATTTGTGCAATTCTTTCTTGAAACCCTGCATACTTAGCATGCACACTGTCATGATGCCCCCTGTGGAGCATCCCAGCTTAACCATACACTCAGTGCAGAGGTATTTTTTGTTTTTTTTTTTTCTGCACTCATCTCATTTGATGTCCCATGGTTCCTGCTACAGAGGACATGGTGAATACTCTTTCTGTATTGTTTTTACCATTGCACTGATTGCCTTATTAGCAACTACCAACAACAACCTCATTTGTCTTTCCCATAGAGGTCTAGTTTATTCAATTGTTCCTTGAACAAAAGCATTTGATCATTCTTGTTGTTTTTCTCTTTGCCTTTTCCATTTCTTCTATGTCCTTGAAGGACCACACTGTACTCAAGGTGTGAGAGAATAAATGTTATACAGTGGCATAAGGACATTTTCTGCTGTGCTATTTATTCTTTCCCAAATAATTTCTAGCACTTGATTTACCATTTTGACCCATACAGAACAGAGGTTGATTTTATTTATTTGTTTGCTTATTTATTTATTTATTTTTCTGTTAAAATCAAGATTCTATTTCCATACTGAAACTGCCACAGTAGAGCTGCTCATAGTATAAGTAAAGCTGGAACTCTTTTTCTCCAACATGCACCAGTTTACAGTTATCCACCCTGAATTTCATCTGCCATTTTCTTGCTTTACGTCTTAGTGCTGTGAGGCCTTTCTGTAGTTCTTTTTAATCAGGCTTTACCTTTATGTCCTAAATGGCTTAGATATAATCAGCAGATTCTAGTATCTTTCACTCCCTTTTCCGGATCAGAAATCCTGGCTCACATCCTTGTGGGCTCCCTTGATGACCTCCTTCCACTGTGAAGAATGACTATTAGTTCCTGCCATCTAATTTTATCCCTTTTTTTAGTCTATGCGAGGCTTAACCATCTTATCCTAAGGCTGCTTAGCTTCATGAAGAACCTCTGCTGAGGCACAATGCCGCTGTCTGATACCAAGTCAGGAGCTGTGCATCCTCCTTGACTCGCTGCCCAGTGAAACAAGCAATAACGGTACCTGAAAATCCCCTTGGTGCTAGCTCGGGTTCAGCCCCAATTATCAGGACCCCGTTAATATCCTCATGAGCATAGCAGTTTGGTAGCTCTTGGTTCAGTGCACTGATGGGGAGATGCCTGTGCCCTCTGTCCCTGATGAAAAATATTCCCTTCAGTCCCAGACGTAGTGGAACAAGCAGCAACTCCAGCAGGTGTAGCCAGGCACTTTACYCACCCTGCAAGGTTGCTCGCAGGGAGCTTTTCTTAGCTTATTACAGACCTCTCAGCGCTCCCTGTTATCTGTCAGCCAAACTCCTGAGGTATCTCTATCATCCATACTCCCCTTTCACCTTTAACCTCTTGCAATTGTAAATGTTCATTAACTTGACACACAGTGTAGCTCCTGTTCGAAGTCCTCGGTGTAGTGACAGGGCAGTTGTTACCTCTCTCTGGGCTGTGTGAGCACTTGAAGAATTTTTCACCCACAGGGCAATTGCTTGTGGTGAATTTAGCATATTTGGACAAGTGTTAACTGGAATAACTGTGTCATCCCTCTGTCAGTTCATGGGAGTGTGGTTAGGGTAGAAAAAGTAAGGGCACACTTCATTGTAGAGAACCCAGGTGCTTTATTTTCAGCAAAAATGGTTTAAAATCAGAGTTAGAAAGATATATCGCCTAGTTCTTGAGAATATTTACATGTCATAGAATTATTTAAACTACTTGACTGAAAAGCTTTTAGTCATAGCAGGGCACACAATGATTGGCCTTAAAGTTATGCCCTCAGGTAGCTCTTTTGCTTGCTTTCTTCTCTGTGTAACATCAGAAGCTACCATTGCTACAGATGAGTAACTTACACCATCTGAAAACCAGAAGTAACTGTTTTACACATTTTTAACCTTCCTGTTCTGGGGATAATGTCAGCTAAAGTCAAGTTTGAATTAAAATGAGGGAAAAGGCACACGGGACCTGGGAGTTAAGCCAGTCACTTCTCTGATACCCAGTTCCAGTTCTGAAATAAAATTGCCACGATCCAGTTAAGACACCGGTCAGAAGGTGAAGTTGGGGGAACCTAAGCTGAAATGAATTAGACTTCTGTTTGGCCATCATGGCCAGACTAACACTATCTGGACCGTTATAGTACTTGACCAAAAAATAAAAACTTCTGAAATCTCTTTGATACCGGCAGACGTGTCTCCACTGTTATATTTCCACTCCTTTTTTGCCTACATATTTATTAACTTGTTGCAAAGTATTTGAAGTCTTTACCACTTTCAGGGACAAGCACAGTGCTGGTAAAGTGGCCCCCTATGATTCTAGCTGCTCCCACAGCAGAAAATTGGAGTAGAAAAAATATTTTCTTTGTGGGGAAGCATCATTCACTTGCAAAAGTAAGAAAAAATTTCGTGCTGCTTTCTTCCAGATGATCTTCCTCTTATGGGACTGAGGGGGAGAACCTCCAATCGTTAGATCATGGTCCTCTCTTTTAGTGTTTCCATTTGCTACAAGCTGTCTGTCAGTAGAGTGAGACAGAGGAAATAGCTCTGTGCTAGCTCTTTGGGTTACCAATTAAGAAGGTCTCCCCTTTGAATTTTGACTGGTTGTTCAGGAAATCTTCTCCCTCTGAAAGCAAAAAGTATCTTGGGACCGGCATATCCTTAAAAAGAGATTCTGCTGTTATTTTCCTCTAACACATAGCTGCAAAAAGGTCTGCATTTGATTATTTTTTTAATACAATATGACAGGTCCCAGTAGGTCCCAGCTCAAAACCAGCATTTCCCCTCCACCCCCCATCCCATTTAGCTGTAATGAAGCAATCGTTCAGACTAAGAGATGACAACATGACACCTGTGAAAATACAATATCATAAATACCATGATGTCACCATAAATCTGCAGGAGTGAAATATAATTAAGAAAATCACAGTGTCTTTATTTCACACCACATATTGCCCATAAGGCAATCCTAAGAGCATGGGTGTTGAGACAGAAAGAAGCTCAGCACGTGCACTGGAGAAAGCCGAAACCCCTGCCGTAGGGCTGAGTTGTATGTCATTGCTATACCACCATGCGGTCTCTGAAGTCCAGGTTCCCATTAAGTTCAGTAGACTTTGGATGTAGTCCCAAATGCACAACCTAGAACAACATACCGTCTATATGCTACATTTTCCCTCTGATTCAGAGGTTTTGTCAAGCTGCAAATGGCTACAGGCAGCTCTTAGGCCAAGACAGCCATGACTCCAGAGCCGTGGCCGTTTTCTTTCGGCTTTTGAACAATGGGCTCCAAACCCCAAATCCGAGCTTCGCTTAGTCTGCAAGCTTTTTCTCACCCTGTGGATATCACCTGGAGACCTGCGAGCCACACTTAAACTTTCTCCTCCTTCACTGCCTCTCAAACCCAGGCTCCAAGTGTTGCAGCAGAAACCGGAGGCATTCAGGGCCAGGATTTCAAAGGGCAATGGCTGTGTTTGTGCACACAATATTTGAATGCACACTCATTGCATGCTTAATCCCCCTCAYGTGCAGGAGAAAAGGGGTGGATTTGCATTTGTAAGATAGCCGTGGTGTGCCCCAGAGCTCGTTTGGCTGTGGCTGCCATCTCCCACTTGTGAGTGCCTGCGGTTTGCATTTGTCCATTTTGCTGACAGCATGGCGGAGTGTGCGGCCCCAGGAGGGATAAATTAGACTTTAATCTTTGACAGCTTGCCCTCGTGCCTTTTTTAGCCATCTGGGCACTTCCTACTCTGGCATTGCCCCTGCACCATGGCTTCTGCCAAGGCTTGGGTCCTTTCAGCTGTGCCCGATACTCCTGTGAGGCTTCATTTCTCTGTGCCCACATGTAGCCTGGAAGGTGGCTCAATCTTTCCTCCCTCCTACTTCAAGGACCTAAGGCCGAAGGAGCATGTCAGGAGAAAAATCAACCTTGATCACAAGCACAGAGGGCTCAATTTTCTGCAGGTATGGTTTGAGTAAATGACATCATACCTCAAGGCATTTTTCAGCATGAGATTCATGCAGGTGCTTTCACCACAGAAGTGAACTACTCTGCTGAATAAATGAGCTCACAAAAGAAAAAAATAAGAAGAGTGAATGAGAAGATGGTATGCTCAAACCATTGGCATTGTCTTTGCTTGGGACAATTCAACTGACTTTGTGCCCTTTGTGGCTTCATACTGTATGGCTTTTAGGTAAATCTTTTTACTTCATTCCCCGCAGAGACATTCACATACTGCTTCATAGGTCCCCTGCTCTTTTCTCAGCAAAGACAGGGTATGCGTCAGCCCCGGTGTTTCTCTTCCATTCTGCTGCCAGGGAGCTCTGAAAAGGAGATTAGCAAACCCTACAAACCCATCATCAGTTGCATTAGCCCAGAGGGAGGGATGTTGCAATGAGTGATATCTGAGGGTGGAAGATATTTATCTCCATGACAGCTTGAAGTTTACAAATATACCAACTGTAGCACAATCACCCTTTTTCTTTTTCTGGCTGAAGCAAGTGTACTGTACTTTGAGGATAACTGATAGACTGTCAGACTTGTGGTCTTTAAAGGGTTAAAAAGGCCAGAGGCAGTGTGAGAAAGCTTTTTTTCACAACATTTCTAACAAGCTGAACAAAATCCAGGCCTTGTTTAATGAGCACATATTTTATACAAATAAGCTCAAACGAGCTTACCCATCTCTAATTAAACTAGAAAGGAAGCATTTGTCCTAATTGGACTGCATAACTGAAGAATTAATTGTGTGGCTGCTTAGAATTGCAATCTTACGGCCCAATTCACAGAAAATACCTTCATGGTAGAACATACTATATGCAAGTTTGCTCATGTCTTTTTACCGACACATAAGCCCATGTGTGGTTTTGATGCTTTGGTTTTGTTTTTTAAAGAAAGACTGTTCACGCAGACATACATGGGCCTTAGTGGAGGTTAAGTACAGTATTTCAATATTCTAATTAGGCTACAGTTCTCCATCACTGTAATTAGGTACTCAGTCAATTCCTACAGCGAAAATGCCATGCTAACTTATTTACAAATATCAAAAGGGTGACTATTCCATTGACTTGGCTAGATCTGCAGAAACAAAAAGCATGGCATGAGAATTCATATTTCCTTCCAGTAAGGTCTGGCACTGTGCAGTTGCAAGAAGCTCGGGAGCTGTTGGAGTAACATCTGCTGTGTTCAGAGGGTGCTCATTAAAACAGAGGAGGGACATTGCTAAATGCCTTCTCCCTGTGAATCTTGCAAGTCTCTCCTGTTCCATTTACCAACCGGAGCAAGTTTCGACGACTGACCATGCTGTACAGCCAGCTCTGCTGTGAGAGAGGAATGACATGCACCCTGCCCTGAGCAGTGCCGGAGGGACTGTCAGCGCAGCTCCCGCTCCAAGATCCCTGCTGATGATACACGAGACAGAGCGCTGCACGGCTGTCAGACACAAGCCAGGGCATGCTGCAGGTTGGCAGTCATAGGAATCTCACTTTGACTCGTAAACTAAATACCTTCTATTGAACCCCCACCTGAAACCTTGCTTCTCTCTAGCCATGCTCCTGTGACTTCAGTTTAGTCTTTCTAAAGGAGTGTTTTCAAAGCAGCATAAGTGATTTAGGTGCATGGCTGTCTTGAACTTTGCTGTGAACAAGATGTTGAATTCCTTCAAAAGGCCATGAAATTCCCAGACACGCTATTGAGAAACAGTAGTTGTGAAAACACCACCCTTAACGTTTTGTATGCTCTAGCACTAGTATAGGGCAATGTCAGTTTGTCTTGGCAGGGACTGAGTATAATGTAGGTCAAGACTTGAAGATTTGGCTACATATGAATGTGAGCAATGGAGAATAAACTATGAAGCATTGAGTGATAAGTTTTGCAGGCTCCTTCTGATTGTTCTGCTTGCAAGGAGAGCGCTGTTGTTCTGCAGCATAGGCAGTAAATATGTGTTATATTAACTGCTCGGCTTTTGATTCCATTTGATCTTTCAACACATAGGAAGTTTATTTGTTAGACTCATTTCTTCTTCCTGTATCAGGTTTTCATTTAAAAGTTCCAAAAGCGCCTATCTGTCTTTTCCTTATTTAGAACTTTTTATTGTTTGAGTCATGCCTGTTTCCATTTATTTTCCAAGATGTACGTGAAGTGGACAGAAAACCAAAGGATCTTCCTAAATTAGACCCAGTAAATACAAATGCGGACCTGAATACGATACAAGACAAAATTAAAGGCCTTGAAAAAAAACCAATCTGTATCATATAGTCACTGCTGCAAATCTTGGCGGACCAAATTTAGCCTGGAAATGTACAGAACCTGGTAGAATTTTTCCTTCTGGCTCCAGAGCAAACCCTCAATCAAAAGTTGTACCAGATATGTCAAAGGTATGTGTGCACTTTTCCACATGTCCTAAATTAAAGCAAAGGAACGTGAACTACAGCCACTGGAACAAGAGCTATAAGCGTACTTCTCATGGACGAAGTTCTGCTCTTAGCACTGTAGAGTGCCATGACCGGCACCAAGACTTTCTGCACTTCTGGGTCCATGCTGAGAAGAGGGCTGGGTCCACAGGAGCCATCCATCTTGCAGCTGGGCTTCCCTACCTGGGACTTGACTTCTAACACATGCCACGAAGAGCATCTGCCATGATGCTGGGATATAGCCAGAGCTGTCCACTCCACATTTAAAGGGAGTCTTCATAATGAATCTCCAATGACTGTATGAAACAACAGTCATTCTTCATGTTTAGTAACTAAATCTTGAAGTTCAACCACCTCAGCTAAGGTTCTGTGGTCTTTAATTAGTCACTGTTAACGTAGCACTTCTCTTGGCATGTTAGAGAGGGAAAGAAAACAGGCTTTGACCTTCTTTGCTTCTATATGGTTCARTTGTAATGATTCATGCCCAGGATTTTAAATAGCTGCTTGAAGAGAACGAATGCACCTCCTTGTTGCAGGTAAAGTGGTACAAAATATCAAATCTACTTTCTAGCTGTTTTTTTTAAATGAAATTCTGAAGCAGTTGAATAAAAAACGTCTACTTTTAGSGTGTGTGGACAGTGCTGTCAAGGGCCTGTGGAGGATTATAACGTTGTTTTTAATCTGTACAACTGCCAGTGGCTTGTGGCCACAATAATGGAAAAAGAAGTCTCCATGTGAACTATCAGCTGAAACATGAGCTTTTCTATCCTGTATAAAAGATCTCAATGATTGCAGTGAAGTCAGTGACTTAAATGTTTGGTCTTCTGTGGGAAATAGGTTGCACTGCCAAAACCTTGACATATAATTTGGCACAGTTGGCCAATCTGCTGCAGGGAGAGGAGACTGGAGCAGTCCAGAGACCAGATTGACTCACAGTGATAGGGAAGACAATTACTCTCTTGAGGAAAGTCTGGTCTTTGCCTGGCAGTGTATTTGTACTATCTGAGTCCTGTCAGTAGAGGAAATAATACTTTACCGAATTTAGGGGAATTTATGTTAAGAACTTCTGGTTTTATCCATGGGAGAGATTCATTGTGATACTAGGCACTAGGCAAAGGGGTACTTCTTAGCCACCACTCTTCATGAATACAGCATCTTCAGGCAACCATCAGTGTTTTTAATTTAGTCTCTTCAAATTATTGTGTAGCATTACTCATTGCTTTCCCAATGCAGTCTGTATATCTTGGCCTGTAGTCCATCTATCTCACCACAGGAATGAAGAGTTAAAATCTGCCATCACTCACAGTGGTGTAAATGCTGAGAAAGTACTTGAGGCCAGTGGAGTCATACTGGATTTATGCAGATATAAGTGACAGCAGAATTATTAAGTGTCTGTTTAATACCAGCAAAAGTCTATGTCATTTTATGATTCAGGCTCCGGTTCTCAATTCTTTGCATTGGACAAGTTAAAACAATATTTGACACATTCTTAAACAGCAGGGTATAATTCATTACGATCCAATTACAAAAGCATCACAAGAGAAAGGAATCAATTAGTTAGACTGGGAGGGCATAAAGAGCCACTGATAAGATACACAGAGCGAAAAAGGAAAAGGAAAAAAACCTCCCAAGGTCAAATACAGGAAGGTCTTGCCTCTTCATGAAACTCATCTTTCTTTTTCAGTTGACAAATGATCATAAATTCAGCAGTGCTGAAGAAGCACCTGCCTCTCTCCAGGTCTTGGGACAGAGGCAGTGTGTGCTAACTCTCTAAGGCTGCCTGAAGGTGGAACAGGCCCAGACTATTTTTGGAGTGGTATATTGACACTGATTTATGTCTGGTATGACAGATATGGCAGAGAAGACAGACTTCTTGTTAAAAGGAGGCTCCTACGGAACAGCATGTTCTGTGTAACCCTCTCCTGCAAGAGAGCTTGAGGATACAGTGTGTGCAATCAAAACACAGCTGCAGGCAACATATGTAATCAGTGAAGACATGTTGAGCATGGGCCAATCTCGGGAAAGCTGTAGGTGATATTTTCTCTGCATACAGATGAGGTCTGCCAGTGATAACTTGTGTCTTGAACCAATTTCCTGTTCAGAAATTGTATGCTCAGAAATTGTTCAGAAGTCATAGATTGTTCCTAGAACAGCACCTTCCTCCTCATGAAGCGCCGCTTAAAATTGTGGTTGTGGGGACAAAAAAAACCCCAAAAATTCTTCACATGGTGCTTTTCTGCCACCATGAGAACATGAGTTCACCACGCAAGACTTTCTGGAGCCAATGTAAATCATCCAAGCTGCACTGAAAGCATCTCAACTGTGCCTTTCTCACATCAATGAAGCGTTGCCTGTGTCTCTCTAGAAAATTAAATCTTCTCAGTTTGGTGCTGCAGCTAGCACATAAGCCTGGAAATGAAGAATCATGTCATTGTGTGCATCACCTCGTCCAGGCACACCTTGGAAAGGTGACTGAAGAAAGGACTCTGAGGTGGCTCAGAAAGCCATCAGTCTCTCCTCTAACATACACTGTAAATATCGTTTCTTGTCCTTTGCATCTCCCTGTTTTTCTGTTACTCGTGTGAACCTGTACAGTATTTTCAAAGATCAAACCATTGTGCAGCTCTAAGTAATAAAGACAAAGTCTCCAATTGTTCAGCTTAATGGCGTGAGCCCATTGCTCAGTTGGCTGTTGCCAACTTGCCTCCTTTGCTGTGATGAAGTTTTCATGAAAGATCTTGCAACAACATGTCAAGAGGGCAGCCTCTTTCCTGTGGAGTTTAATTTGAAAGTCTTTGTTTGGTCTGCTGGTGTCCCAGTCACAGAAAACCTTCGTATCAAAGTTTGTGCTTGGTTAGTATTTCAGGTTGCACTATTGGAAAAAGGTAGAATACAAACCTGAAAAGACCAAAATCCAAAGGAAATAAGGTATAGTCAGATGGCTCAAGAAAAGAAAGAAAACATCAGCAGAACTTAAGTTCAACTTCTTGTTGAGAAAAATTTTAAAACAACTTTCAACTTTTAAGTAATACGTGCTTTAAAATACCTTTTTGCGAGTAGCAGAAAAATTAAAGCTGTTCTTTTAGCCTGGTTTCCTGTGAGTATGATATTCAGATAATCACATTCTGTGAGTGAGTGTGCATAAATACAAGTTAAGAAAATATGTGAATGGGCAGAGGAGATAGACTTTATTAATGTCTCAAGGTGATGAATCCTTCAGAGCTGCTTCTTGGAAGCTCACCTTCAGGGCACAAAGTTAGAAGAAAGCCCTCCATGGTAATTATTTTCTTCTCTTGCTAAAATCAAAATTAGAAGAAAGGGCTAATTTTATTTTGATTAAGCTGCATGATGCAACTGCTTGAACCAAAAGCACACAAAGGTGAAATACATCCTTCATTCTGCCGGGGTTACCTTCTAATTTGTATTTCTATCATGTGATATACCAAACCAGAAAAAAATCAACATCTGAGTCCTCTCCTTAGGGGCCTACGTGTCATCTTCCATACTCCAGCTATGTCAGTTGAAATGGATAGGTGGGATAACAGCAAAAGATACTGCAGCAGACTCTGGTTCATGGCCAAATTCTGAATTCCTTGGCATCTCTACCCTTAAGATTTGTTCCTGGTTGACATAAGATAATGTGAACTACTTTGGAAACTCTGGCAGCAAACACAACAACTTCTGTTCTGTTGCTCTAGAAAAACTATAAAAATGGTACAACAACATGATCACTGGGTCAAGAGAGAAGACAAAAAGTAACATGTAAATATGAGAAGCCAAAAGATGATAAGGCAAAGTTTAGGAGCTGCCACACTGCCTACCACTTCCACAGTTGCTGCAGAGATTGCAAGGTTTGGGTTTTCATTTTTAAGTTGCCTCCAACAGTAGAAACTTTGACTACTTGAACTCTCATCCTAGAAAGACAGAAGTTCATCAAATTAAATGGAGTTTCAGATCAGTTCTCCTGTCCCACAAGCTTGCCAAAGGGAAAAGACTTCTTCGGTATGCCCCATAATTTGTAAAAGTGGCATTGTCTCAAGATCCTTTGCAGAAAGAGCTACAAATCATAGAATCTCTTGCAAAATAAAAATGTATAAAAGGCAAATGTCTCCAACATAGACATTGGCATTTCTCTTAGTAGTAATGACATCATTAGAAATAATTACAGATCGATGAAGCTTTCCTTGATTAGCAGAGTAAGAATCTCTGTTAAGAGATCTGTTAAGATATCAGTATTGCCTGGTATTATTAAAAGAACCATTTTTCCAAATATTTCTACACTTATCTTGCTCTGAAACTTAGTGCTGTGTATGTAGGACCACTTAAATAGAAGTTCTTCAATCTATATTCAAATTAACAAGAAAATTCTGTAATTAGTTGCAGCAGGAAAAAGGTGCCTTCAGATTGTGATGTTGGATTTTTAAGACCTTAACTAAGAGGATTGAATTTGATACTTTCCTACCTGCAGTTTAGAAAACGATTTTTGTGTATCCATTGTTACATCAAGAATCAAGCATGATAATAAAATCAGAACTGAGATAATGATTTTACTTCATCTCATTTTCAGCAAGATATTGCAATGGGCCTTCTCTTTCCTACTCTGTCTTTTTTACTCCCCATTACATGACCCTGAAGTGATCTTTCCCTTCTCCTGTTCCTCCTTATGCTCCTCTTCATGTTCTTTTCATCATCAAAGTCCCCTCCTACTTCTTTTCTTTTTCTGGGGAAAAAAAAAATCTTTCTCTTCCATGGTGTGCTTCTGGCCTTTCTCTTTTGCTCTTTATTTGTTCTGTTATCTACCAAAATTTACTAACTTACCATTTGTAAAAGACTGCCAGCTGAGTAGGCAGATGAGCATGCCTTTGGCTTCTGCCTCTTTCTTCTTGGCCTGGGAGAAGTGGATGAGACAGGAGCTACGAGGTGTTGGTCGGTGTAGCTTCCTTTGCCATCTTGAGAAACGAATGCCAGGCAGTGAAGGACCTTGAGCAGGTAGAGTAACATTGCACTCTGCCACCATGATGTTTGGAAAAGGGTTCTACACTGACAGAGTTTCTGGGGAAATTACTCAGGCAGGGCTGCTACCTTTGGTTGGCTGTTTGCCCTTTTACACTTTGTGAAGATCATGGCAAAAAGTACGGGGACCAACACCAGGAATGCCAGCTCACCTCCCCACCTTTCTCCTGAGGCCTTCCTGTGCTTTTGCCAGAACCTGACTCATTAATGATCCATTTGATAGGTAGCCCTAAAGACAGAATCCCATGGAAATGCCACATATCTGATTGGCTGTCCTGCTCACTTATATAAGCAGATTTTTAACAGTAATGCTTTCTGTTCCAAGGCAGTCACTGCTTACCCTGAAAAACATGGCCGTACAAGCCAGATCTGGATCACCTTATTCTGCCAAATATATGCACTAAAATCAATGGAGCTACTGGTATGCTGAAGGTTTCTTAATGAGAATGAGAGTTGTACTTCTTTCAGCCTAACTCCCCATGAGGGTGCTTGTTATGGCAAGGTACTCACAGGAATGCCACAACGGTCCACCTAGCCCACTCCTCCATCTCTGTCAGTGGCCAATTACCATTGCTCAAGAAAGGCAGTAAGGATGAGGCAAGCACCTACAGTTCAGGGGTGCTGCAGTTCTGTTCCTAATGTGGTGTCTTTGTGCTTAAATGAAGAAATAAAATCAGGAACCAGTGAGGACAATGTACTCTCTACCATGCGACAGTTTATAGTGTGGTGCCTGTGGGCCATGTCCTAGTACTTCCACACAATGGAGCTGATTCACTGGGACTTCAGCTGCAAGAGTTAAGATTATTCTGTGTGACTGCCGCATCAGGTTAGCCGTGTGCCTCTGTGGAGACATAAACCCTCAGTGGAAAGGGAACGGTAGTGCCCGTATTTCAACAACTTCCAATTTAGATGTTGACACTGTAATTGTTCTTTGAAAGATTGAAAGTATATCCTTAAATTCAGCAATGTCAAACAAAGCAAAGCACAAATCCTTTGATGCTTAGTGAATACATGGGGCCAAATGTAGTTTTCATCCAGACTTTTTTTAACTTTACTGTCCTCAGTAGGTTTACACAAGTAAGACTGAAAACAAAACTGTCTCGCAAACGCTGATCTGTAATAAAACTCTAGTCGATGTGCACCTATGTTGATAATGCACATGCTGATTGAAATCTTTTCTCTGGAATATCTGGTTGTAAAAACATTTTACCTATTGATTCTTTTACAGGTCAAACATCCATGTCATTATTTTTGAAAGTCCTGGGTAGTACTGGTAAATCAAAAGTTCAGGCTGAAGCTTTTCGGGAAAATACGAATGTTAGTATCCTTCATCTTTGCTCAGAAGTCCTGCTAACATCAATAGCATCTCCATCTACAAAGTGTGTCAAGACAACGGCTCAAGGAATACGCCAGGTGATGACATATAATAGAAAATTGGAAGGAACACCCTGCAGCCCATTTCTTTTTTTCTGCCTGCTTCCTGAAATGCTTTGGAGCACATCTGAAATAATTAAGATGGATAGAGCACACCTTGTTTCCTAAAAAGTTTTTAACATTTGTGGGGATTGTTATTCCTTCTTGAGAGACTGCTACCTGTGTCACAGGTCTGATGGAGTCCTGTCAGTGTAACGTTATTTATACAGGCTGAATTTACGTTGCTGGCAGTCATCTGCTTCAGTACTTTTTCCACAACCAAAGGAGCTTAAAAAGACAATAGAGTGGACTGAACCTCCGGTAGTTCATCCAGTGACGTTTCATTATATATTCTGTCAGAGACAAAGGGATGAATGGGAGGAATTGCTAATGCAGCATACTTTCAGGCAACCAATAAGTGAGTCAATAAACTAGTTGTGCCTGGGGTAATTTCTCTAGAAGGTTTAGTTGCCAAAGTTTATAGCAATCCCAGAATGGAAGGAACAAAACTAAGCAGAATGACTATGTCGTAACTCACAGAAAGCACAGAGCTGAGTTGTCACATACATATATTTGCAAATGCATTTGGAGCTGTTTTCCATTTTGAAACATGTTTGTAGTACAAAATATGCATTTTGAACAATGCCAATGCTAATTCCTTGTTGAACTTTGTTTCTGACACTGAGGCTTTCTGGGCTGACTATTAGTAGCCAGGGTGGGTAGTCATACTGGGTTCTCTTATCCTGAATTGCAATGGGGCTGGATGGTTGCTGGGGGTTTTCTCCAGGGAGGATGTCTCTGTGCCGTTAGGTGATGTATGTGCCATTAGCTGTAATGTATGCAGAATGTTGAGGCATACATAGACATCCTTAGAAGGTTGTTATAATTTCGCTGCATCTTAGCAACATCAAGGACAGTGGGAGAGGGTGCTGCTCGGCTGGATTTGCCCTCACTCTGACATCCAGAGCAAAACTGAGGACCAACACCTTTTCAATCCCAGGAAGAAATGTTTGCCTCTTGGAAGAAAAGCATATTAGAACACACATGACAATACCGTAAAGAATAAGGAAATGTCATATGCTCATACACCATAATGACAGTGTTTTAACCATGAGGTGTGATAAAAATATCTCGCCTTAGCCCATGATAAACCCTGCATCAAGAGAGGTGTGTGCCTTCAAGGAAAGAGGTTAAGGGATTTTCTTCTTTATGCATAGTTTTCCTCACCTAGGCACAACATCTCTTCGTAGTTGTAGCAAAGAAAGAACATAATGGACTTTTGTCAACAGCTTAAACTCACAGACTTGTAGGTCAAAGCCAGAAGGGCCAAATATAGGCTGGCCTAGTCTGACCTCCTATGAAACACATGCCAGAGGAAGGCAGCCAGGACCTATGGGCTACGGTTCCTTTCCCTCCCCCTCTTCACTCACCCCCAGAACAGCCCATACAGTGACTTTACACATCACATCACTGTGATGTGATGCATTACTCTGCAAATGGCAAATCATACCTGCCTCCAATGGCCTAGGTCTGTACCCCAAAGAACTATTCTGGAAGAGCTGCTACAGATCAAATTGTGCTAAAGATCAAATATATATATATTTAATAAGGAAAGAATCCCCTCCCACATCACAAGGGAATGGAACTGCAGTGATTGCCCTATGGACAACGGGGTTAATAAAAACCACCTTGTTGCACAGCTGTTTAAATCCCAGTGACATTGTCAGAGAAGGAACTCTGCCTTCCAGGTGTCATTGGAAGGAGTATGGCACCTCTGTACCTTGGAGGACAAGTTATAGATATGCCATCCCAATTTCTGGTTCCCCAGACTAACAAGAGTTAAATCAGAGGAGTAAATTCAGCCTTAAATCAGAACAGTAAATTCAGTCAGTACCTCACAGGAGAAAACAGGATTTCAACAAACATTCACTGACTGAAGATCCTGACTTTGCAACAACGGCTAACACCGATACATTAATCAATTAACCAATGTCTTTACTGCTCAGCTTCTCTCACAGACTGCAGATCTCCCACCCATATCCCTCATTTGCTTAACACTAGCCATCCTTTCCTGCAGTTGTATACTCCTGTTCATAACCCCCTGTCTTTCCCTCATAGTTTGTTTCCAAGCAAGCAAAAAAGCCTCCTTCTTAATTTTTGACCATGGCTGTTTCTACTTGAGTTGCTGCTGCCCCCAATGTTTCTGCTGTTCATAACTACAACTTTGATTTAGCAATAGCGATAAGCCACAGGCTTTATGCTTTGATAGATCTTATACTGGTTAGGTTGTAATGTTTAGGATCTAGGTAGATCTCCAGCCAGCCCCTCAGATTGCAGTTGAGTGCTGGGAAGGATTGGGAAGGACTCTGTGGCTGTTTCAGGCTTACCAGCCTCTGTAGCAATATGAGGACCTCAGGGATTTATCAACGAATCTAGAGTACTTCAGGGTTCCTCAGTTAATAAAATCTAAAATAAAATATCAGTTATCGTCATTATAATTATACAGTTATGCAAGTTAATTCAATCTGATTAGAAACAGCCCTGTGAAGAAACCACATGTTTTACCTCTTTTTAAATGGTTACAGTGGAACCACTTCTCAAAGCTTCTATCTGGGGAGAAAGAAAAAAAGCTAAAACCTAAGAAAAACACTGATTCAGACTTTCAACTTGCTCCCCTGGGTTATGTGGGGAAGCAGTGAAGAGAGAGAAAAGGGTCTTGCTTCTCACCTTTTCCCCATTTATTAAACTCTAATATTTCTAACTACAAGGGGGACTAAATAAAAACCAGGCACATATTATCTGTGGTTTTTTACATTAGATCAGCTGAAAACCGTCCTCCTTTAGTAGGAAGTGTCTGTATTTGCCAACAATTCTTTGTGTCTGACTCATTTCCTTATTACCTCTCTCCCCTCCTCTGTTTTCCCTTAAGGGATTGACTTTCCCCCACCTCAAACAAAAAGAATTTCTTTGGCATATGAAGGTCAAGGACAGATTTTCTAATGTCTGCCTGCCTGCATGCCTATCTCTCTCTCCCTCTCTCTCCTTCTATCTGTCTACTTTTCTAAGGCATCTATCCTTGTAGGCTCCTGGAGCGCATATAACAGACTTTGCTCCGTATTAGTGCACTTCTTTCTTTTTTTTGAAGAAGAGGAACCCGGATTTGCCACTTAAGATTTCCAGTTAGTGATGTGACCAAGAAGCCCACCTGTGTTCTGCAAACCTGACTCAGTAGCCATACAGTAACACAAAGCAATGCACGTAATAGCAGGAATGATTTATTTTAAGAACTCTCTCAGCTCTCAAGTTGAGTATCAAAGCATTCTTCCTTGGTGAATAGTTTGAAGGGACAAAAGCAGCTTCAACGGGCTATTTTCTCTCAGCTCCAACAATACAGCATGACCAAGAGAAAGGTAGCATGTCCATTGCTTTCTATTTTGGTGGTGCCCAACTGGAATCTTGGAGGATGCTCTTTGTGCATTAAGTGGGTACTGAAAGTGTTTACCACTGTCCTTTTACTGCCTTTTTTTTTTTTTTTTTTTTTTTTTTTTTTTTTTTGCACAGGAGACAAATATACAGTATATGAAATACAGAAGGTAGAGCACAGGAGAAAACCAGCTGCAACATACATAGGGTAGCAAGAATGCTTTTGGCCTTGTGTTTTTATGATTTAACCAGCAAGGGAGCAAAGGGTGGAACACAAAAACTGCACCCTTACTGCTAGCTAAAGAAATAGATGCCAAGGCAATTAGTCAATCCAGAACAAGGAAAAGCCAAGAGCAGTGCTTTTTCAGCAAGCAAGAAACCTTTCACTTCTTCAAATCCCATTACTCAGCAGTGGCTTTTTGTTTCCACTCTGAGAGAACATTCTCTCTCTCCATGTTTTTTGTTGTTTACATTTTCATTTACTAAATAATCTACAGATAAGTTATCCTTTCTGCAACTTTCATACTGTTTTATCTGGCACTGTGTGTCATCTCAGAGGTAAGTTTGGTAGATAAATTGGTTGATCAGGCTAGGATTGAAAGCGACACAGTCRTAGAGCAGAAGAGTGACCAGGGAAGACCTCTGGAATTGCTATATCCTATAGCAGACCACTAGGCTAAGAGGACATTTCATCTTTTATAAACAGAGTTCAAAAGGAAGAAAAACCTCAAAACTGAGTAGTGATTTGGGATATTCGTCCTCAGACATTGTAATGGCCTGGCCTTCAGGGAACACTAAACCTTCTTCCTGAAGGTCAGATGGCCTTCCAGCATCTCAAACTGGAAATAAAAAATGGAGACATTAGCCATCATTAATCACTTTTCAAAACTGAACTCTTGGTGTGCAGGGTAGCAGCCTAAAAAGATGCGTTTTTCCAAACTCTGGCCATGCAAATGTTACTGGCCAGGACAATGAGTGAACCAGTTGATATGCTGAGTAAACTTTATAGAATTTGTAGAAATAGACACTGAAATTATAGACTATAAGTCTCACAACAAAGTCGAATGTAAGAGTAATGCTTATTCAGTTGAGAACAGTAAACATGACCATTACCAAAATGCACCTCCTGCCAGTACTAAGCTATGCAGGATTTTATTTATTACTCCTGGAGGGCTATTCACACCATCAAATTTGGACATCTCACTTAGGTATGATTCAGAGGATCAACATTATGTTCCTTACAAAGTCAACAGAGAGACATGCAGGCACTTCCCAGGCACAGGGTAATTCTATGTAATTAGGTCAGATGTCTAATGAGACATAAAGTATACCGTTTGCATGACTCCTGCAAGGGCCTTACTGGCCTTGCTAATTCTATGATAGAGACATGAAACTCCCTAGCTACCATGGGTGGGATTTCCTTGGGGTGACAGAGATCCAGTGGTTTCCATTTCTCCTTTCCCTGCCACCACAGTCTCATCATCCCATCAAACCCCATCCTTTCATTTTTGCCTCTTACTGCTGTGGCCACTCTGCACTTTGCCCCCTTCACATGACAACCATCAGCCTCTAGGTGAGAGTGGGGGTTGTGGAGAGGGTGGCGGGGGGGGGGATGGTACAGGGAGGGACAGGCACATGCATGAAGGATGCAGACAGCCATGCAGAGGTGTGACGAATGTTGTAGATGCAAACTGCAGCTGCTCCCCATACATCCTTCAACCTCCCTGACCAGCAGCCTTGGCCTTCCCTTGCTGTAGCTGTCAGCTCCTGAGATGCTTTTTAAGGGTTGATAAACTCTGCAGGAAAAGATAGAGGGGTAACCTATACCGTTATGATCGACTGCATCCAGTGTGTGAGCTGAATCAAACGTCTCTATATGGCATTAAATCACACTGCAGGCACAATCCCTCCATGCATTTTGAACATTTTGATAAGTAGCAGGAACTACTCAGGAAATGTTTGCTTCTCCATGGAAAATTCAGACAAAAGTGGCAAAGAGGAGTTTCGATGTCAAAAAAGTAACATCTCCACGGACCAACTGTGACTGTTATTCTTTATACAGGCTGAAGAACTAAGGTGAAGAAACAGACCATGAAATACCATAACTAAAATTACAGATGTTTTGGCCAGTCCAGAATGCTATAGGCCTCATGCTCAGAGCTGACGTTGAGAGCATCTGAAAGTGCACAAATGCTGTAATTGTAAAAACAGTAATTACAAAAGCAAAAACTGCCTGGCTAAAGGAGGAACTCAGCTCTCAGAGGGCCTGAGAAAGTTAACCCTACATTTTGTAGACTGCTATACCTTTAAAATTGTTAATGTAAATTCAGCAAAAGATATTGCCCTAGGCATGACCAATTTTAAATGCTGTATTTGCATTCACTGTGTTTTAAAATAACAGTCCGGGTAAATTAGTCCCATTTGGACAACATCTGCTCTTTCACGGTTCCCTGGACTCTGCTTTATCAGAAATGAATAGGAATGGAAGATTTTGAAGTTCCCTTAGTCTCTAGAAAACCATTTTACCCCGCTTTAAATAAGATATATGATAATAATGCTTTGCAAGTGTAATTTTAGGTTGTAAAGGTTTAGAGGGTTTTCTTTTCTTATGACTATTGCACCATGTGGTCTGGATATAAAACTGGCTTTGGTTACCAATAGCATTAAACTGGAAAACAAAGCTCTGCATGACTCAACGATGCTTGAAAATGATTTAATCATGGCCCACCATAAAATTTTAAAATTAAAGAAATATAGCATATTTTCTTAAGTTGCGCTCCCTTTTGTTAAAGCAGTAGTAAAGGAGAAGCATTTGAAGGTGTTAATGAGCACGGTGGGCCAAATGGCCCCACTCAGGGCCAGGGCAGAGGCCGCTGTGAGTGGCAGCACGGCCCTGGGAGCGCTGTGGGGTGATGGGGTCCCACGGCTCTTGAAGAGCACTGACACCCTCCCAGCCCGTCACACAGGGACTACTGGAGTCTGGTGGTGGAAGCAAGAGCTGCGTAATCGTGGAAAAACAAAGCAGTCACAGGGAGATGGTTTGCGGAGGCTCGCCAAGCAGGTGAAGTGCCTGCTCCTCTCACGTGGCTGTCTCACTCCCAATTTCTTGGTGTTTAAATACGATTAAGCCTCTCTATTGCCTGCACAGCTCAATTATACTGAGCTCATCTCCATGCTGTCTTGCAGAGTAGAGCAGCACTTCTGCCCCTCCAGCATGTCAGGGACAGCCACAGTTTGGCTTTTCCTCTGGAAACCAGTATTTTAGAAAGGTTGGGTACAGCACAGTCAAAGGCCTGGTAAGTTCAACTCGTAAATGTCTCTGCAGACATGGATGCTTGAGTTCCTTGCTTCTTGGTTTTCTCCTTCATGACCCAGCAAATCCAGCACCAATTATTGGCAATTGTGGTAACAGCTCTGGGACCTATCTCCTTGGCTTGAACTGAAGAAAATTCAGCAAAAGTTCAGACAAGCACAGACCAGATGCTGTGCTTTGAACGTTATGAAATCTTGCAACCTCATTTAAAACAAGGAATTCACAGTAAATTAAATATAAGGAGAAAGGATCTTCCCTCGTCTTCAAGATCAGTCTTGAAGTCTTCTGCACTCTTGCCCTGTGTGAGAGTGTCCTTGTTGTATCATCATCCTGGCAAAAGTTACACATGAAACCAGGATCATTCGGAGCAGAAGAAAGTTGTGCTTTTACATCCGCAGATGTGGAGTTCATCCTTGCAGAGGACTTGGATGCATACCACATCGTGCATGTGTGTGTGGAGAACAGAGTGCCAGAAAAGGAAATAAAAATCACCAAGAAGTGCTGGAAGAGTACTTTTGCTCATACAGCTGATAATTCTAGATGATAGTCATTTTGGCTCTCCCTTCAAAGTCTCCAGCAACAGCAAATTGAAATCAAAACAGGAAAGAGAAAAGAAGATGAAAGAAAGAAATATTCATGATAGATTGAAAAATGATACACACAAAACAATTTAATCCATGACTGAAGACAAAATGATTGCCAAGTAATATTTTAGTCAATCAGTATGTCTCCCTGCCTTTTACACAAAGACTAGTGATTAAAGTAAGTCAGTCCTACTTAGATGTAGTAAATTTTCTATTTCAGAGTAGAAAGAGACGATGAATAACTCCAAGACACGTATTTCCTGAAGATTCAGATGCCTTGCATCAATCTTAATTTCCACTAAGAAAACAAAGACACAAAAAAAGAATCTGAACGTCATTTACAGAGAGGAACTTCGGATCACATACATGAAGGTTTCAAAGCCCTGAATATGTAGACTGGGGTCTTTTAGAAATGAAATCAGGTTTGCTAGCTGTAGAAAACCAACAGAAAGAACCTGAAATAATGAAATGGCAAACAACTGTGGGGAGGGAACAGCGGGCAGAGAGCAAGTGCCTATTCTTTTTCTTCTGTTCATTCTGTGATCATCCATCATAGTCCATAATAGTTTATGCAATTAAATTATTATTGATGCTTTGACTGAAACAATAATGCCTGGAGCAAGGGAACAATCAGGAGCTCCAAATTACAAGCCCTGTTTTTGCATATTTTTTCCTATGTTTCATTTCTTTGTGATTAGAGTTCTGGCAGCAACCTGGTGACCTGAAAAATGTTGGAAACCTTTGCTCTTCAGCAAGTGCAATGGCAGCTGTTGTAAAAATACTGGATTATCCCTGTTGTTTCAGTTCCTCCACTGCAAAGGGGAAAAAACTGCAGGCTTTGAGGTTGGTTTGTCTGAGCTCTGGGATATCCCATCTACAGCCTGGCTCACAGGATGAGGCTCTTGACGTCTGCCTTGATGTGAGAGCCTACTGCCACCTCAGACACCCTGCACTGCCCTCCAAGGTACCAGATCAGGCCCTCCTGTAGGCCCTGTGCCCCTTTAGTGAGCCCCGCAAGGATGTCCCAGAGACTGAATGGTGTCTCAGGCAGAACCAGGTGCCTATGTCTCGCCTTGGTGTCTTTACTACCATGGTGGCAGATTTCACACTCGGACCCAGGTGGAGAAGGCAGATAGGTGGGCGTCACCTTTGGACACTAGATCTTTTTTGGGCATGCTTTTTCTGAGAAATACTGGAGATATTTTTGACAGCATATATAGCAAATATTTTGAAAAAGGGTGGTAAAATACTGAAGGAGAGACACTGTTGTTAACCCATAGCAACACAGATGATTAAACATTAAAAATTCAGTGTGTGAGATGATTTCTGAAGTGTTTTCATGATTCCATTCAGATCATTTCAGACCTGATCCCAGTCTGAACCTTGTGCCAACTTTCTTCAAAGATAGTTTTAAAATAGTTCAAAACCTATTTTAACTCATGAAGAAATTAATAATTTATTAGTAAATTCTAAGAAAATTCATTTTTACCTAAAAACCATGTCTGGTATTTCTGAGCCTGATCCACTGAATTTTTCATGGATAAAAAGAGCAACTGTTTTCCTTCCTTTCAGTACGAAGATTGGCACGTCCATAGGTATGGTAGATCCATAATTTATTCCCTTTAGACCAGTGAGTGTAGATTGGCAGTTGGAATCTTAGACAAACTACAAGTCCAAAAAGAGCATTTTTTAATTCTTGATAATGTAGAAACAACGTTAACAGAACTCTGCCAGTAGCAAACACTTAAGCTTCTGTGTATAAATTTTGGGCAGGTAGGTAAAAACATATTTCTGACTTTTCAGGTTGTTTCACCTTCTAAAGCAGTAATTTGGGAAATGGAAAAATATATTAATAGAAGTCAACTCTTCCATATTATGTGCCAAAAGCCTCTTTAAACATGGAGCTGAATCTTTTTTTTCTTTACTCTTGTTGGTTTTATTCCTATTCTTTTCCCTTTCCTTTCCTTTCCTTTCCTTTCCTTTCCTTTCCTTTCCTTTCCTTTCCTTTCCTTTCCTTTCCTTTCCTTTCCTTTCCTTTCCTTTCCTTTNTTTCCTTTCCTTTCCTTTCCTTTCCTTTCCTTTCCTTTCCTTTCCTTTCCTTTCCTTTCCTTTCCTTTCCTTTCCTTTCCTTTCCTTTCCTTCCTTTTCTTTCTTCTGAAAATTGCAGAATTATCACCTATTGTCATCTGCATGTATGTTCATACTTGTTTGAATGTGAGTCAAATGGTAGTCTGTAATTTAATTGAAGACTATAAGGTTTATGTTGGGCTGGGTGCTGAGCAGCTGTTATGCCTGTGGCCCTGAATCAGAAAAAAGGGGGCAGCATTTCAAGTGAATGTGAAGCTTTTTTTGTGAAACAAAGTCGATGATGAAGGGAAAAGTTAGTTCTCTTCACCTTCACAAAGCCCCATGTTATAGGTGGGAAGAGTTTGTCCACCTTGGCTTCTCTCTATGAATTGGTTTTCAGCCACTGAGGAGCTAATGTACAATGCAAGAATTACAGAAAGTTAGGAAGCCAATGTGTTGAAGGAACTTCCACAATTATAGTAATTCATAGACTTAAATACATACATTTGAAGAACTAGAAATATAATATTGATCACCATGCAAGTATATTATCTTTCTTATCCTTTAATACCATCAAAGAAAATGGCCATAATGATGATTTAATTCTTATTATAATCCCAATTCTCAGTTTGCATTCTTTGTTGTTATACTTGATAAAATGTAAATACATCATCCCGTGTTTTACCGTAAACACTGAAATGGTTTACTGGATCAGCAATTGAATGCACCTGCTCATGTCTCTGTGCCGAGCCAATACAGACATGGTCAGCTATAAAAGCTTATTACATTTTAAGAGCCCAGTTCCCCCTTAATTCAGGCAGCATGATGCAAAATCCTGCTGGATTTTTGCTTTGGGTTGTTTAGGATCTTAGTGGTAAAGAACAATAAGGTTCTTCTTGCAGAAAGGGCTGGGAGGGTTGTCCCTCCGCAGAGGAATGGAATGACTCTGACCCAAAATTCAGTGTCTTTCAATGATCTGCCGTAAGGGTAGAGCTACCTAAAAAGAGATCCTGCTCCCACATGGGTGCTGAGTGCTTCCACCCAAGACTTCAGAAAGCTTTCCAGAACATTGCTTTTTAGCTTCTTGACATTTGGAAAGATGTATTACACACTTCTTATAGTCCACTTTCCCTGGCCACTCCGAGACCACCATCAGCAAAGGGCATTGCCCAGATACCTGCCCAGACAGATGCAGCAGCATGGAATTGAGAAGGAGTGGCTGGAAATGAGTTGCCAAGAACCTCGAACAACAGTACTGACGCAAGCTGGGATTTCAGTGTCAGTAATGATCAATCCTGCGTGTAAGGATCAGTCATGTTCCAAAGATCGGTGATATCATGAAACACGAATAAGCTATGGAAGTGCGTGCTTACCCAAAATGTCCCATTTTTCAGGTGGCAGGCACCCAACAGTAGATTTAGATAAATAAATTTATATCTTCCATGTATTAGCACAGCTATTTTATTACTTGGCAAAGTATGGAAACAATTGTGTTTGCTTATTTTGCTTTTACAATTATTTCCTAATTGCAAGCCATTACTGATGTATTTTAAGAACAATTTGCTTTGTCGCTGGATGCTAAAGGCAAGCAAAATACTTTGTTTAGAGAAAGTTAGAAATTGCTTTATTTCTCCCGCCTTGGGAATTACAGATGTTTCAATGTTCTTCATGCTTCCTTTGCAGACACTGGCCTTTAGCATTTGAATTATTTTAGCCCAAGGATCAAAAAAAAAAAGCTTGCTTGGTTGCCAAATGTCAGTGCATCTTTGGTTTTGGGCAACAGCCTTGTTTTACAGAAGAAAAAAAAATATTTAAAAATACCGTGGTACAAGTTAGGAACATATTAGTACAACACTAATTATAAACTGGAATGTGTCAGAATTAAATGAGTTATGATCTGGCGAGGACCTGCAAACTATAGTCAGATACTTAATAAAGTTTAGACATGCAGCTGTGAAGACTCCTGGATCCTTGCCACCTTTTATTAGAGTGGCGCCCAGCAACGCTGCTGTAGTTAAGGGTCTGTCAGCATTTCCATTATAAAACCCCATTTTTTTAGGGCTTTGCAACTTGCCCGTTTTAAATCACATCAAGCTGAAACTTGACATTAAAATTGTCAGGAATAATTTCTTTTAATACAAAAATGTTACTTACATTTTCTCTCTGTCTTTGTTTTAGATTCAGAGAGGTAAAGAAAATAAAGTAAGTGCATGTCATGTTTTATTAGAAACTTATTTTTGTCATACTTCAAAAAAAAAAACCAAAGCAGGGCTTGAGTTTGAAAAATAAACATTTTTAGCCCCTTAAGGCTGAATCCTGCTTTTGAATTCACACTAAGGCATAAGCAGAGAGTAAAAAAGATGCCATTACACCCTTGTTTCTAATCTACTGTCTTGAATCTGACCTGAAATTTTATGTGAAGTAACAAGATGCTTTGAATAAAACACCACCTGATTATCAACATTGTGCACTGTGGTTTTTTGTGTTTCTTTTTTTGTTTTGTTTACATTTCAGATTTTACAATAGACTTTTCATTTCATTTCCTACCTGTTTTCTGTCAAGGCCTCAGGTAGATCAGTCTGATGTTTATACACCCCCAGATTTACACCACCTGAGGACCTGCTGCTCAGCTGGTTACACATTTTAAAAGGATTGCTTATCTCTCTGACCTCCTTATTTCTACCTTTCTTCATGAAATGAAAGCAAGGAAAATTATTTGGAGGGGTTAGTTTTTTACATCCTTACTCCTCGGTGCAATGTAATGCATATCATTATGAAAGACCTGCAGTTCTAGCCAGGCTTCCTGCCAGCTGACGTCATATCTCATTTTTGCTCCATATGTGCTGCACAGGTGGTCAGAACGGTTACCAGCCGATGAGCTTTCTTAAGGATCCTCCACTTTTGTTCTCTTCTCTTCTGCTTTTCTCCCAACATATATGAAAAAAAAAAAAATTATTCAGACTGAAATTTACCACTTGTTTGTGGTGACCACATAATAGGAAAAAACATGAGTTTTCAGTCTAGATGAGCCGGAAAATCTAGAAGGGAAATTGAGGGAGAAAGGTCTTGTAGGGATTAAGACTTTTTATTTGCACTGCTGTATTTGATCAGAGGGACAAAAAGCAGCTTTGTTACCCATTAGAAACATCCCAGTAATAGGGGAAATTATTCTTTCCAAGATACCGTACATGTCAGACACCTGTATATGTTGTCAAGCCATCACCTGGTCTCCCCTTTCCAAGTCATGCACGCAACTGAAATAAATGAAACATAATGAAAGATACAATAAGCAGTGATACCTAAAGCTTTAGGTATTGGAAGTATTATATGTGTCAGCCCACAGCCAGTTCAACAGTTGCAGCCCCAGCCCAGCCAGGGTCCCTGTGCACCAAATCTGGCTGTTCTGGGCAACCTAGGGTCAGAGCATGAAGCAAGCCCAGCTACTTGACCTGACATTCCCTATAGATTTACCCTTGTATCTTGCTCCTGTCTCTTTAGAGATGGTCTCTCATCTCTTCAGTTGCAGCTCTGGTTTCTAATCCTAAATTTGGCACATGCCTTAGTTCCTCTTGTTCCATGCCCTCAACCTTTGTCTAAGCCTGAGCATGGCTGTCCGTATCCTATCTGACAATCAGATATACTGATCGTAAGGAACTGCGTTTGAGTGGTTTTAGCACGGCAAATTCAAGGACACATCAGTGGTCTTAGTGAAAGCGTAAGCTAATGTGTTTAGCTTGAGTTTGTGCTGAGCTAAAATGCATGCAGGATTGCTTACCACAGCTCAGCTGATGCGCAATAACTGGTTAATCCACTTGTTGCCTGATAGTGCATCTGAGACCTACCTTTCAAAACCCAKCCTCAGGTAACACCTCCCTGTCCTCCTGCCCCCCTAAAAATCTTCACAGAGGTGAGCACAGTCTTCAGTTCCTTCGGTGATCCACCAGGAACAGATSAGTTGGCTATAAACTCTGTGACTTTCTAACAAGCAAAAAAAAAAAGACATGGACAGAATCGAACTTGAAGTACTGCAGCACATGCTGCATGAGGTGTCACAAGCAGCAGCAGCGGAGGTCTAACACTGAAGTCATGGTTTTGGTGAACCATTGTTCCCAGTAACTTCAATCAAGCCAAGGTCTCACCATCAGGATTCATAAAGTCAGAGAACTCTGTACACCTGGATGTCTCATGGAGCAGTAAATCAGCGCCCGTTAAGCAGAGTGTAACTTCTGTACTTTGCCGTGTTGAGTTTCATTAGCCAGCGTCCCTTGTTCATTTACTTCAAGTGTTACATTCTTACCCTTTAATTTACCCCTTTTGTTAAGGGGTTCATTCCCACCTTCCCCAGTCCGAACAGAGCAGTTTATCAGCTTTTTTGCTCAAGGTGTATATTATCAAAGCGCTGAGCAATGGGTTGTTTTCCAAGCAGTCCGGGAGTACTGATCAAGCAGCACTTGAAAATCAGGTGGGTGGCATAGAACGGCCTAAAATACAAAACCATGAAGGTGACAGCTCAAGCCTCCAGACCCCAGCCATGCCTCAGGGAGTGCCCTGACAGCAGAGGCATCCCAACACAAACAGCCTGACCACTGTTGCCCCCGCCCGCTTAGTCCCCCAGGAGGGAGGGGACTCTGACAGTGCCAGAATCACAGCAACAGGCACCCCAATCTTCAGGCCTTTAAAGCCTGGGGAAAGCCTCTCTTTGGCCTATAGATTGGTGTGTTCACTCTTTCTCCTCCAGCCAGGGGGGCATTTTGTTGCCAAGTTCAGAAGGAGCTGATGAAAATTTTTTTTGGCCTGGAAGAAAATAAGAACTTAGGCTGGCTTAAGCTATAACAAAAGTGTCTGTATTTTTTCTGTATTCGTAATTCAAAAAGTAGCTTAAAGTCTTAATATCCAAACATCTCTAGCTCTTGAAAAGCTGCTGATAGGAGAATGCTAGAGCAAATTATTAGAGCGAGAGTGTTCTTAAAACTGTAATGCTGATTGACCAGGTCAGCAGGAGCAGTTGTGGTGGAAACATATTTTGTTGTTGCCTTGACAGTTGACCCCTGGGATCCTCTCTCAGAGCCCATCTCCTTTGCTCTTTGCTCGGCACTAGCACGAAGGAAAGACACAGGACCAGCACAGCCTCAGATGGGAGCCAGGCGTACCCCACGACCCACAAAGGCAGGCAGCTCCCTGAGGAGGCTCCGGCAGGCTCCGGAAGGCAAAACCACAGACGAGGTGGATGCCACTAGACGGCCCATGGATGCTTTCTGAGGGGCACTTGGTGTGCTTGCGCAGCCCACAGGCAGGCTCAGGGAGCAGGGCAGCAGCGGCAGGCCTCGGCGAGTGGTGGCTGTGCCCAGAGCAGCTCCTCGTATGCCCAGGGGTGATGGACATCAGCACCCGCCTGCTCACGTCCGAGCACCGGAGGACGCAGTTACATGGGCACACTGAAGCCGGGGAAGCTTCTTGTTTTGGGGTGATGGAAAACAGAAGCGGAAGACTGATGGAAGCAAGAAATGTGCTGTTCAGAGCCTGGGAAATGGGGTTTGAAGGGAGTACCCCTCGCATCCTACTTACCTTCTTAGTGATGTTCCTCCAGATTCTGGGAGAAATGGTTCCTAAAACTACCTTATCTGACACTACACAAAGATTTCATTTAATACCTGCGTTACCCTGTGAATTGGCTTTAAGATACTAAGAAACTGTTTCTATTATTTAACTGTGCAAAGCACTCTGTAGCATAATTTTAATAATCTATTTTTTTCATATCAAATAACAGTCTTGTTAAATTTTAAGGAGGTTGTTTGCAGCAGTACTTTTCATCTCTCTTGAGTCACTCATTTTCAAATGACTGTGTGAGACATTTTGCTGTTTCCCTGTCCAGAGCTGCTGCACAAACTGACCTCTCACTAATGCAGTGCCAATTTTGTGGTTCCCAAAAGGGGATTCCTTTATGTGAGATGTGGTGAAATTAAATGCAGAGAATACCTGCTATGGAGGAAACCAGAACCTCGGTCAGACAGCGTCAGGGGACTTGACGACAGCTACATTCCAGATCACTGCACGCAGCAGCAAGCTGCAAAGACAAGCCATGTGCCCACATAATAATTTCCACTAATGTCACCAAGAGCAGTCTGTGTGTAGACAGCCAGTCAGTAGATGGAACATGAAAGTCAGCATCAGCGGAAAGAAATTAGCACAGGAAGGGCCATGTTGAGGCAGCCTAAAATCCACCCACCTCCCTATAGGTGACAGAAGAGAAACATTCTGATGTCTTGAGGAAGGTCCAAAGCACAGAGTGACACAGAGATAGTTATTAGGAAATATTAGGTGCAAGGGGCTGTTCAGACAGGGTCATTATTCAACATGGAAAACCCAGTGAACTGCAGAAAAGAGGCCATCTTTGTGAACAGAAACTGTTGCCATCAGTATCATGGGGAACATTTAACTACCATGAATAGCTAATATTTATTTTAAATTAACATGTCCAGCTTCATCTTCTGTGCAAAGGCATTGGCTTAGCTTTATAGAACCATAGGGAAGGGTACAAATAACAAGGCCTAGCACTGCTTGACTCACATACAATGAACAGATGAAAAAAGAAATTCCCCAGGTCACATCAGCATATATGTCAAAGTCTGGGAAATTATTGGCATTGGAATGCTGAATGAAAAAAAGTTGGCAGAGCTGTAAAATCCTGACACCTTGAACTACCATGTGCAAAACAGCATGAGCCTATAGAAAGCCAACAAGTCACTGAGATAAGTTCTGGTAACATTTTCTRGCAATTTGCCCTATATTTATTCTTCCTGGGGAAAGGTGAGATGCAGCAATCAGGAGAATTCATCTATTACAGACCATCAGTTATTCCAGCATTTTGGTCTTTCATGGTCTGAYGAAGCTTTAATAAGAGACAGCTCTGTCTCTGCTGTGCAAAAACTTCCCAGGGAAGCAAACAAACAACTCCGGAGAGACTCAATTCATATTTACATTGGGGCCCATTTAAACAGCCCGATTAATGCAAAGAGAGTTAAATAGAAATGAGTGTCACTAGAGCCCTGTAACTATTCACCCATTCTCTTTTGCTGCGTCATGCTGAGTGTCTGTAATAGCAGAACAACTAGGTGGGAGATGCCAAGGAGTCAGCCTGGCTTCTCCCATTTAAGGACACTGCACTCAGCGCTCTGGGCTTAGTTGTGACTTCCACTTGCAGCTCTCTACACCACTCTGGTGGTTTAGAGGGATTTTGCCCTTCAAAGCAGCCTTCAATGCTGCCGGCATGTCTAAATGCCTCACTGCACCGTTATCCCTTGGCTGCCAGAGCGGTCCTGAGCAACCCAGCATTGCTGGCTTCTCCAAGTGTCTGAACATCTTCATCTGGAGCTGGAAGGGCTCAGCCTCGCTGAAGAGGACCTCAGTGTTGCAAGATTGAGCTCATTTGTGTGCTGTTTCTAACTGCCATGTAGGTCTGCAGAAAGAGAAACAGCAGTGTCCCTTTCTCGGATGGATCCCATTTAAGGGAAGAATTCAGACTTGTGAGAACAACCACAGCTCGGACATGTGGCTGATTGAAATACAGCCATTTTCCATTAGGGGAAGCTGGAACTACAAAAGATGAACATGTTTGTTTTTCATTTCATAGATACTTTATTAAGGATTTAATTTGACTATAGTACATGCTTAGGGCAGGCTGTAGATTTGAAGAATTTTTGTTGTTGATTTTTTTAATGTTCATAAATTAAAAGAGTGGCTGATTTCTGCCCCAGTTCGTTAGAAGCAGAGGAGTAGATCCACCAGTGTGCTGACCCTCCACTTCCACTTTCTCTGCCCTATCCTGGGGGTGGGGTTCCAACTACAACAAGAGAACAGCTACAAGGAAAAACCTCCATATTCTGGAGTTTAGAGAAAACTCACATCCATAAGAGCTGATGCTCAGGATACTGTGCACATCACTAACGTCTCCCTTTTCCAGTAGTTACTACTCTGCTTTCCAGGAAGCACAAAAAAGTCTGACCCAAGCCATAGACTCTGGCAGAGGCATTTGAAAGGTGCAATGGGAACCACTCCGTAACACAACCAGCTCCACCTGCCTTGGCCAAAGCTTCTTGAAAGTGCAGCTGGAACATTTAGAGGCTTAATAGGCATTTCACCAGCTTCTCAAACCATTTGGGGTTTTTGGCTTTCTTTTCACAGCTTCTAAGTTTAAATGATGTATCTATCAAGAGTCCATTGTTATCTGTCCAAAACTCAGGGCAGATATATGAAGTAACAGAAGGTGGCTATGTGCTCCTCTTGTTGCCCAGTAGTCCTCGTAGGCCTGAGCTGCCTCACTGCCTCACCTTCTAAATTGTGAATGACTGTACCACATTGCTGTGTTGGCTGTGGTGATCCTACTGAAACAAACCTCGTTTAACAAGAAATAAGAAGGTGGTAATGAAAAGTGAAAAGGCCCCTAGATGCACCCCCAGGTGCAACATATGCCCCTGGCAGACTGCCTGTTTTAGGACGTTCGTGGAGGGAGGCATTGTTCTATAAAACTTGAGAATGCGAACATCATTGCCATCCGCAGCTGCAGGGACAAGGAAATTGATGCTTTTTTCCCTTGTCGGAACATGGGAATAGTTTTGCCTGCTTTTCCTGAATGGATGTGGGCTGTTCCCTCCACAGAGCTTGCATGGAACAGCAATAAAAGGTGGTGGAAATATAATCTGGTTCGGGACAATAGCAAGCAAAAAGTGGGAAAGAAAGTGGGGACGCCTGCTTATCTACTGTAATGCTGTTTCTGAAAACAGAAACAAATATTGTTGGGAAATTTGTGCTCTTGCATTTGCAGGACAGAGTTCTGGGCAAAGTCTCTGTGAGCAGAATCTGTTGATCCATTTTAGCTGCCAAGTAACGGATTGTGTTTTAAGGACATTTTTCTTCACATTGACTTCTGCTGTGATGATATGTTACACCCTTCGAAATGTCATGCCAATAAATTGTATGAGATCTGATTTGGTAAAGATCTAATAATTTTTTTATTCTTAGAAGGCTAAAAGTATGTTGTAAGTAAAATGTGAACGACTACGCATATAACGGCCTCTTTACGGAGCACATCTGAGAAAGTGTGAACACGCCTCGTTTTCAGCATGTTTTGAAGAAATGACAAAGCTACGTATTTGCTGTCCATCTTGAGAGACCCTAGGCCACGGAATAGCCAACAGCTGTCATAATATAAGTCATAATATAAGGCCTAATGTTGCCATCCACAAAATAAAATTCAGCTCCAAAATGCAGATGAATTTTAGAATGGTATACAGGAAAGCTGTAAACTACAGACTGCCTTCAGTCATCTGAAATAGGGGCACAGATGTTGACTCAGCAAGGACTGAGTAAAATCTAAAATGAGAAATTAGGAAAAACTCTGTAAGAGTTTCTCTTTTAACCAGATCTAGAAGTCTCAACCAACTGTGTCAAGTAGAGCTTGATCCAAAAGGCAAGATATGTCCTTAGACACTGAGAATAATAAAGAATGTTTTCTGTATGTTTAAATATCTGAACTTCTATATCTGCAATACTGATAGGCTTCAGCGGGAGTTTGTGGGTGCTCAGCAGGTGCTCAGCTTTCAGGCTTTTGCCTTGTGTGTTTAATTATAAAAGCAGTGGAAGAGTTTTGTATATAGAAACAGCAGGTCACTCATATTAGAATAACTTAGACCTAAAGATGTCTTAGTATAACTGACAGCTGGGACACAATAGCTCTACCTCAGGCAGCTGACGTGAAAGGGCTTTGTTATTGAACAGCATCCTGACACCAGTTGGGGGAAAAGAAGAGAATTAGCTTGCCACCAAATGGTGTAAACATCGAAATAAATGCAGCGCAAATAATAAAGAAATCTGGGAAGTCTGCCAATATAATGCTGGTCGAATTGGCTAGTAAGAACAGAGTTAATCCTTGGGACACTCTTCAGTGCCCAGAATTAGTCTGGATCTATGAAGCCCTGAAATAGTAATTGTTTCTGCTAAAGCTGTTTTACGGAATGATTACCTAGAGTCCCCGTAATCCACTAACACATTTACTTGTTATATGTTTTTATTACCCTCCCCTGCAGATGTTGCTGTTTCCAATTAGAGATGTAACTCCTACCACTGGCTGTTAATAACTATTTTGCCTTGAGACATATCTTATTTGCTAACTGAAAAAGGCAGGTTAATGGTGTCTGCACTATAGTATATTATTAGAAGTGAGTTTGTGAAGTAAACTCCCAGTGACTCTAATCTCAGGAATGCTGACTCCTCCTGAGGTCAGTAATTGGGTATTTTGGAATTTGCCATAGCAGCAGGCCTAAGCCTGTCTTCAGCCCCCTTTGAAATTCGGTCCCTGAGGTCAGCAAAATAATTGGTTCATTTGAACAGAAACTCAGAAAGTGAAGTCCGCTTTTCCCCTAATGTCTAACTTCCAATTCACCAAACAGATTTTGAGATGTTCCTCTCTCCTTTAGGTAACACAACAAAGTCAGTCACTGTCCAGTTTCATTTCCACAGAGCTCCTTGCCACTTTGAGCTCCCTGCCTGAAGCTCCTAAGTCTTTGGCTTGTCATGCATCCCAGACAGCTAGTGGAGCAAGGCATGGTTACTCTTTACATGTACGCTGGAAACACTTTTTGCTTTCACTGTTTGACCGTTACAACAACACAAGATCTATTTCAGTCTTTTTTTTCCCAGTTTTCATCCGGTTTGTATAGCCAAAAGTTCTTCCTTTTGCTCTCAAAGTGTAGCTTTGACTGCGTCAAGAGCTTGCTTTTGAACCACCCTGTGGCTTTGGTCTCAAGATCTTTATTATGAAGGAATTCAGCTATACTTATTTATCAGTAGYCATCCTGTGAAATGAGAGTTCCTTATCCATATTCACTGCCCTGTGCTCTTTGACATCTGTTACCAAGTAAATCTTTGGTAGTTTAGGATTGATGATGTCAACAAAATAGTCGAACAAAGCCAAGATAAGTGAAAACTTCAGTGTATCCTTCACTAATGAAAACACTAAATATAGTTGAGCTTGCTTTGAACAACACAACTTAAGCGAACCATATCTCAAATGGAAAAAAAAGAGAACGTGCAGGATAAACGCTGCGGAGTGAGAAATACACAGCAGTTTGGCTACTATTTCTGCAAAACTAAAAATATGTGATCTTCCCATCAGTAATTCAATGCACATGGTTGCTTTACAGTTTCAAACATGTAACAATTGAATAAAAAGCACCAAATATGTGTGGTCCCTTCCAAAGGTCTTCCAAGGAAGAAAAGTGCTATATTGGATCTAGGTAGTGTTATGATTATCAGTGCTCTAGAGCAAATATACTCCCAATATGGCTCATGTTAAAAGTAGATGCCAGATCAGGTTCCCACCGACAGCCAGGCTGTGCTCAAAAAGGGTTGGAAAGTGTCAGGAATGAATTTTGGGTCCTTGATCCTGAAGGTCAGCCTAGTACTGCCTTGATGTGAGTTAAACCAGAACACTAGTTTATGCAACTTGTTTGGACTGATGTTAATAAAGCGATAATAATAATAGTTTATGCTTGTAAGGACGAATTTTGAAGTTCTGGCTTGATTTTTGCTCTCTTTTGATCTCTTTGAGGAAAAATCTCCATTTGTGTTTTCTGTACCTTAGTTATTTTCACTTTTTTCCCCCTTTTTTCTTTTTTGCCTTAAGGTGGTTTTCATTACTAATGTCATCTTTGTAAACTATAAATGCTTCCCTGCTGAAAGGAATGAAAAATGGTTTTGCAAGTGGGAATGCCATGAGCAGGGAGAGACACTGGAATTTTTCCCATATTTTTCTCATTTGCCATTGATTTTTGTTTGTTTTTTCCTGTGTTACTTATGACTTAAACTTTCATTTTCCAAGAAGTTCTGAAAGTTTTTATTGTTGCCAGATTCTGTTCTGGTCAACAATGGAGTCTGAATCAGGATTGAGGATTCTCTGCAGATTCACCACCCACATTTTATATGCTTTGTGATGATGACAATGTCTATTTTGAATTGTTAGGCACCTCAAAGTATACAGAATATAAGGGTAAAGTTATGGAGCCTTTGAATACTTCTTAGGTCACTTTAGGAAGGATATTAAAAAACAGCCTGTTCCTAAAAACAATTATGTTCTTCCAAGCATTACTACTGATAAAGAAAGGTATTACAATGCATCCGTAATACCAATTGTTTTCTTTGTCACTAAGATTCCTTGCTCTCTATACTCTACTGTGCATTTCTTCTTTGAAGCCTGGTGATTCAATCAAAAAAAAAAGGAGCCAGATTGTGGATCTATGAAGAAGAAAGCAACCCCACAGCAGGTGGGGTTTTCACAGGAATGTCTATAAAATCCTCACTACTGAAAGCAACAACAGGATACCCAAATTGCCCAGTGCTGGAGATTTGTTATGGCAGTCAGCTTTAACAGGGAATTGGCTACATAACAGAAAGAAAAATCCAGAGGATGTTTGCTAGGCACCAAACTTCCAATTTACTGTTTCTACCACGATAGCACCTTTTGGCTCTGACTTTGAAACTGATTTGCATCTGGCACAATCTGAGGGGGCTGGGGACAAGGGTGCCGTTACAACATACTGCTCCCACACCAGTACCGCAACCAGGCTGGCTCAATCCACACAGATTAACTGGAGGCTGATCAATTTGATGCTGGCTGACAGCTTTCCAAGGGGTTGCTTTGACAGCCTGGGATTGCTAAAGAAGACTAGAGCCTGAAAATGCCCACCTCTCTTAGACAAGTTCCCACTGTGGGTAGGGGCTGGTATGGTGACAGTACCATGGAGGGATCAAATTCTGGGGTCAGAGCTAGTGGTTTTCTGCTGCTTTTTGTGCCTTGGGAGCTGCATAAATCAGCGAAAGGGGAGGCAGGGCCTGCCTCATGGGAGGAGGGACCATCGAAGATGGTCTGGCGAAAAGATGACTTCCATGCTTGGGGTCTGCCAAAGCTTTCCACATAAAAGGTGAAAAGCAAACAGAAATGTATCCAGACCTGCTGGATGATCTTGGTTACCGTCATTCCTGACTCCTGCAGTGTTAATGATTCCACGGACACTTTTTCCTGTCTGGCAATCTTTGCCTTGGCTCTTTTTTGGAAATAAATCCTTTGTTCTTAACTCCTCTGTTTCTGTGTTCTTTTGACTAAGATTTCTGTGGGAAAGTTTGAGTTTTTCTTTTATTTCACTGGCAATGTTTCACCTTTTCTCCTGCCCCTTCCTCATTTTCTTGGACAGATTTCATTTCCCAAACAGATGTCTCTCGTTTCTGAAAGCAACACCCACATACTCAAGATTTCTTTCTTTTTCTCTTTTTCACCCTTTTTCTCTCTTCTTCTTCCTTACTTTCTTTCTTTCTAATCTAAGTCTCTGAAATGTTTCACAGCTCTGTTCTGAAAATCTACCTTGTGAATTATGATTTATAATGTCTTTTCTACCATTCCATGCCTGCAAACATGCACATCAGAGCCTCTGAAGGCTGGATTTGCACGTAACAGGGTAATAACAGAGCTTCTACATAATCATCTGCATAGGCAATTAGGGCATGTATGCATACAGATGCCCAGCAACAGGTGCATAGGCATATTCCTTACATCCAGAGCCTGAGACTTTGGATCGTTCCAGTAAAAGGCTGGCAAGCTGCAGGGCCCCGCTGCTGCTTGGGAAGCAGATGGCGCAAGCTGAACAACTGTACTTACGAGGAACACTGCTTCAGCATTTGGTACAGCCCAGCCTTCGGGCTGCCCTACATGTGCACATGATGGGCCAAACTGGCCAGGCAGAAAGAATTCAACTTTTGTCATAGGATATGCAGGTATATGGTTGCTTACAGTGCACACACAAAGTACTTAGCAGCCCATTATTTTACCCCACAACCAGTCAGCAGCTGTGCCCAAGAGAATGACTCCCTGTGACACACACTCATGGATGTAAGCATCCGTATTTTGAGATACTCAGGTTTTTTTTAGTTAGAACAATTCCAGGTCAGATTTTCAAAGTTGAAGTTTGAGTATTGATCTCCTCTTCAATTCCTGTCCTTGACGTCAATGGGTCTTGGGTTTCCTGAGCTGTGCTAGGTGCCTAAGTAACACTGAGGATTTGTGAAATACGAGCATAACCAAGACCTTGCATAGACAGCTAGAAAGGTCTTGGTTATGCTCATGTTTTGCATATGCACCAGGATAGCTGAGGCCTGGACTCCTACGCAGGAACACAGCTAGCAGAGGCATTTCTAGTCTGGCTTCCCCAATATTAAGGAATTTGCACAAACATGTGCTTGGCACTGAACTCATTAACAAATGAAGGCAAAAGTATCTCTGAATGCTCCTGGGCTCTCCAGAGACTCTGAGCCTGGTTGTGGTGGCAAGGGCATGGGCAGCRCTCCTCAGCTGGGAGCTCTGCACCAGGCATGGCAAGGAGGACTCCTGTTCACCTCAAAGACTGTAACCTGGGTAAACATTTACAAAAAGCCACCCACATCCTTCCTTTTAACCTGTAGGTGCCATTGACAAACTTGAGGTTGGCCAGATGCTTAAACCCTCTCCTTGTAGGCTCATAAGCATCTGCACAGTGCCACAGATATAAAGACATGTTCTGTGCATATGGAGTTTGTAGGAACCTGAATGTATTATGGGAAGAAGCCTTTGATTACTTCATGGTCTGTTTCTGGTGCCCAACTTATTTTTGAGCTACTGAAGTCATGGCAGGCCTAAGGAGAAGAGTCACGTGTCTATCATCAAGGAAAACCAGTTCCATATGTCCCACGCATCCCCCTCGTTATGTGCCTGGCTTCCCACAGGCAGCACTGCCTTGGGATGTCAAGGGAACAGGGAAGGAGAAACAGAAGTCTGCTTTTATTTAAAGCTACTTAAAAGAGAGAATACATTTAGGTGACCTATTCTGAAGCTGTTTAAGTTCATTCCAAGAGGTTGACTGCACAGCTCATGTAGAAAGCAGCTGCCAACTTTTCTTACTTTTTTTTTTTCTCCTGATCAAATCTTTTCATAATCTGTAGCCAGAGTGAAAGGATGGCACCTTGCACTTCTTTCAAGGTTTGTCCTTTGGATATTGAAAACAGCTGCCTGCCTCAGCCTAAGGAGCAGAGCGAAGCCTGCCCAGCAGATGGGAAAAGCAAGCAACAAAATCTCTATGGAGCTGATAGCTGGAGTGAGGGTGTATGCTTATAGTGTAGTAACAAGCTCATGTTGGGTCTCATTTTTTCTTCAATCAGATGCTTCTTCCATTGCAATGTAAATGCACACAACAAAAATTAAGAGGTACTCTGTGCACTGTATTATAAAACATTTTGTAGGAGCAAATAACTCTGTGCACTGTATTATAAAACATTTTGTAGGAGCAAATAAGAAAATCAGTCTCTCCTCCTAGTTCTAGCATCTATTTCCCTGTCTTTCCTCATGGGAGTCAAAACATCAGCACAATATGTCAACAAAACTGTGTAAATGAGAGATACAGTTATGCAGGAAGGGAAGGAAAGCAGTGTGTCACTTCTTCAATTTTATGCAGTCTGCCAGCCTGTGCCAAGGTGCCTTGGAAAGGCCCAAGAAAACAAATAGGCTTCAGCACATTGCAGGACTGGGCCACAACGTGCCATGTAATCATAGCTGTATAAGCACATTTTGATCCTTTCTGAGACATTTTAGATTAACTAAGCTCCCATTCTTGTCAGTACTATTTCGTAAAATCAGGCTGCAATAATTTCGACAGGTTTTCATCAGCTCTAAATAAATATAAAAGGATGAGCAAGGTTGCCTTGCATTGGTGTTAAAGCATTTTCATAGACAGAAGCAAATTTTTCGAATAGAAATGAGGCTTTCTTTACTTTATCAGTAGAAGAACAATCAGGGCTATAGAGGCAATTGTGTAAGATGGGAAATGAGTGTGCAGTTTACTTCAAGTCAGACATTGACCCCCAGCTAGTTTGTACCACGGAACTGTGGGACTGAGTTCTCTGTACAGCTGCAGAGAACGAACATTATACACCAGAGAAAGTTTGGGTTGACTCTAAGTAATCCTTAAACTTTGTATAGCTTCACATGGATGGAATTGACTATATATGTGTAAATGCAAAAGAAAAAATAATTGGCCAAAAAATCAGTCAAAATGAAATATTTCAGTTCACTGGATTCCTTGGCTTATAGAAAGAAGAAAATGTTTATGGAAACAGGGAGTCACTTTGATTCCCTGTTGTTCGTGACTTGGAAGTGCCTTCTGAAATATGGGGTACAGTCCAATCTGCAGAGATTTCATGTGTCTAATGTATGAGTCCACATCTTTTCAAAGTTCATGAGGAACTCAAAATATTGTACATTAACATGTACAACAGCTTTCACAAGTCCTGTAGCCAAAAAGAAGAAATATATGTTTTTGTAAATGCATTCCTCATCCTTTTCTTTTTTTTTTGGAAGAAAAAATATGGAGTTTGTGTCAGCTGTGTTCAGGTGATGATCACTAAAATAGATTTCTGTTGCAAAAATAGTTCTCAACATCTTCTCTGTGCCGGATAAGACCACTGCAGCTGTAGGTCCTCTGAGGAAAAAAATCAGGGTTGGTCCTGAGGGTGGGAATGATGCATGCAATGGTAGGAACAGCATCCAAAAAAATATTTATCAGAAAAAGGAAAAGCAAAAATATAGGAAGGAAGAGTGTCCAATTGGAAGAGCACTGTCAGCAGGGACTCTGCTGGCCTAACACGTAACAGAGATGTAGGTACAAGGCTCTCTGCCTCTTCATTTTTATTTGGAAAAGAAAAGATGCCTGTTGCCAGGATCATCAGAGATTGTTATTCTTCATTAAAGCCATGAGACCTTGGAAAAACCTGCCCTGTTCATTTTTTAAAAACAAAAACAAATAAGCCCTGCAAGTGCCTAAGGGAGGATAAAGTTACTTATTGTTGCTTAAAAATTCATTTGGTGCCACGTCAAAGCAGCGGTAGGTATATTTTAAATTGACAGGTCTAAACAATATTGTTCTCGCTCCCACCTGCCCCTGAACTCTCTCCACTCCAAAAGAAGCATTCTCCGTTGGTCCCCAATTAGTGAGCTGGAGTATTTAAAATTCAAACAAGGACCTTCTTCTCTCTCTCATACTCATTAGCTCACTCCAGCCCTCCTTAGTCAAGGGATTTTCTAAAGAGTCCATTTAGGATTGCTAATAATAGTAATTAGAGGTCGAGAAACCATCTTGAAACTTGACCCAAATTTTCACCCAAAACTTGAAATGAACACAAACCCTTTCTGAGTTTTGAAGGAGCTGGGAACTCCTTCAAAGAAGAAGTTCGTGACTTGGAAATTTTCTTTTTAAAATGTTGTTTCATTCCTGCACACCAAGCCCTTGAAAAATTATCTAAGTAGAAAGGCTGCTTTTTAGGAAACTTCTAGAAGCATTTGTCATGCTGTTCTTTTGCGCCTGCTCGAAATGCATGCAGTATTACAGAGCCTATTGTAAACCATGGGCCTCTTTTCTCCCTCGTTCACGTTTATTCTATGCCAATGTGATGATATTAAATTACCTCCTGCACCTCCCCGGAGTCCAAGCTTTCTTTATGCTACCTTTTTCATGTCACAGATTCCAGGCTGCCCTGGTCTCCAGCAGATAGCTACAGCAGCCCAGTAGCTGCCCTGATATACAGCTTTTTCGTACAGCTCAGTGTGTTTCAGTCTGTAGCTATAAACCATTAAAGCAGCGAGTGGCCCACATGTTCCTCTTTCTTTCATGATAGGACATTCAGCTGTACATCACCAGTGCTGAGGTAGGGTGGCTCCTGCATCCTCCATGCACAGGACAGATGCAAAAAGCCATACTGGGAGCTAAATTCTGGTTCACTGGCTCCAGTGGAAGTTACTCCTGGATTCTGGGGCAAACAAAAAACCAGTAAGGTCCAATGCTTCTAGTGATGGCTTTGCATCATCCGCATCCACCTTTCTCATGTATCTGTCTCCAAGGAAACAGGGCATCTGCAGAGAGAAGAATCAAGCCTGAACTGGGCAACACACAGTCTTTTCAGCACTCAAGGAAAAGTTTGAGCCTTCTATAACTGGGTTTACGTGAGAGTAATTTAGATCTTGAACTACACGCTGAYCTTCTACAAATATTATTAACCTTTTTTACCTACAATGCAAGCACTGGCTTTCATTATGACCTTGCACTGCCTGAATAGTTTGTCTTATAAATCTTATTTTATGGCTGTTCCTTAAAGCTTCTAGAAATGTATTATATATTTTCAATTCTGGCAGATTACTCTGGCACAAAAGGATTCTATATCTTGCAAAGGACTTTTAAAGTCATTGGCAAGTTTTCCCTTGTAATTTGGATAAAATAAGAACAGTTTTCAACCTTCAGCTGCAGTTCAAACCTGAACCAAAGTTTCTTTGAGATTCATAACATCTTGAACAACTTTACTTGTGGTTCATTATCAGAAGCAGACCTGGTCCAAAATTGGAATTTCTTACTGCAGGGATATTTTAATATTTGGTTTTGTCTTGAAATGAAACAAAATGTCAAAATGGCAAAACAATGTACAGAATGAAAAGCGGAGAAAAGATTGATTCAGAATTATCAAAACATTTCATTTTCAAAATGTCAAAAAAATTGTTCTGGAAATGTCTAAATGCTTCATTTAAGAATTTTCCATCCAGATGGAACATTTCAGCATTCTTAAACCCAAATATTTCATATCTGGCTGGGCTTACCTAGGCCTCTTTTTATCAAAGCTGAATTATCAAATACTTGCTGGAAAGAAAGTTGTTGTTTCTATATGGTGCATGAACTATGTGCTGTTTTAAAAAAATCCTGTTTATACTCAGATTACATGAACGTATTTTCTTTCAATAACTAATCACTAAATGTTTCTATTATGTAGATTCTCAGATAAGGTGTGCCTCCTTCTAAAAAGGAGAAGGAAAACTGAAGCATGAACTATGTGAAAACTCAAAAAATGTAGCTGTAGCTAGTTTTGTTTACTAATGCGTAGTTTTTAAGAAGTGCTGGGATTCCAGCATGTCGATGATTAAAGCTGATGAAATTTTAGAGCAAGAATAGAAGAAGCTTTACAGAGAACGATCCATGTTTTATACAGGTTTTGCAAAGCATTTCTGAAAATGTTATTCTTCAAAGCATAAAATATGTGCAGATGTATATGTATACAGTATAAACTCCCCCTGCCTTTCCTCTTCTCAATTCCCTTGCTGCTCTAAAACATTATTTGTGATGGGGTCAGACTACATTAAATTGCATTTGTATTACATTTCTGTAGCGTTGGACCATGCTTGCATAAGTATTCTCTGAAGACAATGCCTTTTTCTCAGAGACCATAATGGGATATTGACTTGAAGATCTTTTTTGGACAACGACCTTTTAATTAGAGGTGCCTTTTCATTAAAAATGTTAATGTCTATAAAAAGTGTTTAACTAAGGCAATTTTCAATTACTGAGCAAGTTTCATTTTTTCAAATATCCCTTGTACAGTCAATATGAGCACTGCCTTCCTTAGCATCATGTATTAGTGCTTTAAGTAATAAACTCCTAACTTGCTGCCAGATTGATATTATTCTTCTAGTTTTTAGAGAAAAAAAATATAGAGATTTGATTGGTTGGTTGATCTCTCTATGCAATACCATTGCAAAAAACGTACTTGAAGTCTTCTAACCACATAATGGATGACATGAATGTTAAGGGTGAGGAAAGCCTGGGATCAGTTGCACTTAGTTTGTGTTTTACACGTAGTTCCAACCTTAAATGAATAATACCCTGCCTCAGCATATTACTTCCACTAAAACCAATAGCAGTGCTGGATTTTGTGAGGCCACACACCAGCAAAAGTCATGAAAATACGCTGTGTAAAGAAAAAAACAAGAGTTATTCATGGCAGATGATAGTAAAGTCATACTTTCCCTGTCATCTTGAAGAGCTCTTCTAAAAAGACAGACAGGAAGCTTGGTTAATGCAATTTTTAGGCAATCCTCAAGAAAATCTGAGTGTTGAAAAGCCACTTCTGGTCTCCCACAATTGATTTTCCTCTCATTCACACTGCTGCAAACCAAGAGCTGCTCCACTGAACTCAACAACAGTATAAAATCAGGGCAAGGTTAATCAGGCTGTGGGTAACCCATGCTTTGCATTACACAGTGTTCACAGCCTTATAACCAGTTTGTAAGATTTATTAGATTTTGAGAGGTAGGCTGTGGACAAACTAAGCTATGAGCATAAGACAGCATGTTCTTGGCCCACTGTAACTTCATTCAGTAGCATCTTTGCTGATCAGCAGTCTCTGACTGAACTATACAGCCTTAATCATGTTGGCCAACAGAAGAATATGTGGTACTATTTTCTCAGAGTATATGTGTCACATACTGCTCTGGATAGCCAAAAAGGTTTGTGTAAAAGCTTTTATAGCCTCGTGTGGTCAGTCCCACATCCCAAATCAAGTCCATAATTATAAGGTATCAAAATCTTGAGTTCTTGTTCTTTGTTCAGATATTTTTTTAATTTGGTGCCATTATAACATCTAGTTTAGAGCAGCAGGATGGGAATGAGGAATGGGGTCAAACAGTACCTGCCAGTGCCCACTTGCTTCTGCCAGTGCCCTGGAGCCTACTGGGTGCACAAAGGCCTCTGTTTTCAGCCACGTAGCTACTGCAGTGGGCTAACTCACTAACTTCAGTATAGCCAACAAAAGTCAAAGCATCTTCTGATTTTGCATATTGAGCTTTCTGGCACAGCAGCTATATTTGCATGGCTCCTGGTCTTTATCAGGAGTTGTATAAACAGCAAACATCAGTCGTGGTTGCCAGTGGTGTGACCTGTGATTCTTGAACCCTGGGGCCGGCACGCACAGCTACCCCGTGGATTCCCCTGAGAGAAAGGGCCGATGAAGGTTGACTGTGTTACAGTATTAGAAATCCTGCTATATATCCAAGCTCTGTGGGTCTGACTAACAATGAGCAAATCAGGGTATTTATTCCAGCAGCTGAGGCGTAGACAATTTGGATGATATGGGAATGAATTAGCTGAGTAACTCTCAGCCTTACGTTTTCAATACTTCTGAGGTACATACTCTCCCACTCTCCCTACCATGCCTGTCCCAGACGTAATTATCTTCTCTAAAGATTCATGAGGGCCTGTGTGCAGAAGTGACAGCAGAGAGGAAATACTAACTGCACAAACATGAAGCCAGGGCAGTTTTGAGCATTTTGAATATGTTAAGGCCAGCAGCATCCTCATTAAACTCTGATTAGCAAGTGGACTTGATCCAGGCTAATTCGTGGCTGAATGGGATTTTCTTTTTTTTTTCACTGCCAGTTTATCAGAGGTAGGCAATTAAGAGCTCACACACCTCCGGGTCTTGTAGTTTTTTTGAAGCAGGGATCTCATACCAGCCTTGCAATAAAGCTTTATTGTCCTTGGGACAATATTCTTCACTAATCTCACTTCTGGCAATTTACTTTTTCTTGCTGAGCAGATTTAGAAACAAAAAACCTTGAAAGGGCATGGGAGGAGGAATACTCTAGGGCTATCTAATCCTGTCCCCAAAGTGGGAGTTTTCCTTTCAGCTTCTCTTTTAATGAGCACTGGATAAATAAACTTTTACTGCAACACTACTTTGATTCAAGAGGCCTATGAGGACCCAATTATGCATCCAGTGGGAGCAGCGTGGCGGTCTGGTTTTCAAAGCAAATGCAATGTAGCAACACAGGCCCCTTGTAATTATGCTTTCCCTACAAATTTATAAACCCAGAGGTGAGCTTTGCTTTGGTTGATTGTTTAAATGCAATTATTACCTTTCTTTCACTTTCAACTTCTTAATAAAGCTTTCCCAAATGCAGTGCTTGGAGTTATTCTTCCCGAGCCCTAGGATCCCAAAACTAAATTTAACTGGAAACCAATCGTCTGCTTCACTGAAAGGGACACCGTCAGGTCCAGTCAAAGATTAGCTGAAGAGCCAAAGTGTTTGACAGACACACTGAGGGGGCCACATCCTATTTTCCACCTGAGAAAGCAAGAGGGAGAGGGAGTCAGAAAGAAGGAAGCTAAAGAAGGAGAAGGGACTGACTCAGAGAATAGGAAGGAAGAAACACTAGTCAAACAGCAGCCTGGCTCATGGGAAGCAACCTGTTTATGTCATTTGTCTTCCTTTGCAGCTGTCAATATTATACTCACAGCACTAAGGTGTGTCTTCCTCTAAAGTGGGTGCAGATTTGTCTACAACCTAACCCTGTTTTAAAAAGGAAGGGGGGACGGGTGTGCTCAGTGATATATTTTGCAGACCTGGTCTCCCAAAAGCGCACATTCGGTGGGTCACAGGGAGAAGTGCTCCATTCTCACTTCTAGGCTCCCCAGGTGAGTGGGAGCAGTGAAGAAAGTGTGGCTATGACATGTAAGTGGAGGCATGGAATGTATTGCATTGCATGTATGTGCAGCTTGAGGGAACCAAGGCAGTTACTTCAGCTCTTTGTCTTTCAATCATATGCCAAAGTTTTTATGGATACATATATATATGGGGGTTTTATGCTTAAATTTATACTAATAATATAATGTGCTTTACATATGATATACATACAGTCTACTTGTGCTGAAAGTACATCATAGTATGCTTTACATATTAAAGCTATATGAGATGATATATTATATACACAAATAATATGACGTAGCCAGTTGCATATAATTCAAGAACATAAGCCTGACATATGTAAAGCTGAGTTAGAAAAATAATTTATTTTTGAAAATGCAGTTTGGGAGCCTGGCAACCATTTATTACTTAGTCCTTGTGATGATCTGTGGGATTTGCATATGTATACTTTTTCAATTGCTATTGATTTTAATGGAGTTACGGTATTGCTGTCTATTTTAATGCCTCTATCAAGGAGCTTGCAGTATACATTACTTTGCTCCCAGAACAGATACAGTGGAGATCCACTGGACTAACAGAAAGACATGCTAAGGAGAAGAGGAGAAGCAATCACCGTTCTTCCTATACAGAGGAAGAATTTTGCAAAAGGAAAGTCATGAAGCACAAGCTGAGCTAAAGCCAGCCAGTCTCACACAGTCATACAAGATGTTTCCAGCAAGAAAAAAAGGAATGTATAGGCTCAGGGAATGACTTTGCAGTGGAAACAACAAAGCAAGCTGGACAAGACAAATCATGGTTCAGTGCACATGTCATGAGTTGTACTAAGGATGGCAGTTTCACCCCATGACAAATACTGTTTTGGAGCAGCAAGGGAAGTGAAAAGGGAAAGGTAGAGGGAGTTTGTACTGCATATACATGTATCTGCATATATTTAATCCTGTGAAAAATGATGTTTTCAGAATTGCCCTGTGTGTATGCACAAATGTATTCGTGTGTGTCCAAGTCTACTTTCTTTCATCAAGTGTCTCTAAGGGTTAAACAGTATGTAAAATATGACAGGGAATTTTGGAAAGGGTCTATTTTCACTGTATCAGAGTTTGAGGATTCAGCATTAGGCTCAGGAAGACAGCAAGCTGGACTGTAAATCACAGTTCCCAGGAAATTATGGTATAGAGTGGACTTCTGTCCCCAGGTGTATTTGTAGAGACCACAGCCAGGAGCTGCTCCTGGACTCTTTTCAGACTCCAGGGRCTTAAAGCCTATGCCACCTAGCAGATCTGGAAGCCAAGCACAAAACAAGTGGTTTCCTAAAAAAGAGCGACACTTCTACTAGCTCTGCAGCAGAGGAGTTTATGCTGAATTACTTTGATCCTTTAGAAAAAAGAGGGAAAAACCCACAAACAAACAAACAAAACAATAACAACAACAACAACAACAACAGAAAACAATTTGGAAGTGATTATTTAAAACCTCCAAAACATTTCAGTTTGGGAATTCACATGGAGACACAGATCAATGCTCTAGTCACAACATTGCAGAAGGGAAGCCACTCACTCTGCCTGCAGGAGGTGATTCAGATCCCTTTTCTCTGATTTGCAAGCGATACTTAACTTTCAAGAATAAGCTGCAGTGCATCCTCATAATGTACTGGATTCCCTCGATAACTGTATGAGAGATGTCCATCTCTCCAGGTAGGGTCTCTAGCCACCAATGCATGGTGTCATTCTTTGTTTCTCTTGCCTAATGGAATAACAACAGCGTCAGAAGAGCCTGAGGTTACAGCCAGTTTCCTGCCCTTGTCACCTTTAGGTGAACACTGGAATAACAGCAGCTTGTTTTCTAATGTGTTTTCTTTGTTTCTAACAGCAAGAGATAAAAATCTCTCAAGAGCTGCAAGCTTGCCTGCAGTTAACAGCTATAAACAGTAGAACAGGGGCACAGGCATCCTTTCCTGAAACTCAGGCTGGCTTCTAGGTGAGTAAGACCCTCAATGTGAATAAAACTCAGGGTGCTCACAGGCACAATCAAGTGACGGGAAACTTCCACTGAGTTGCTACTGAAAATTCAGGACAGTTGGCCAATTCAGTGTGTGTGCCTGCTTGAATGTGAAACTCCCCTAGGCTAAAAAACAACTGTTCCAAAATGCTGAGCTGTCCTGTGGGCACCTATCTCAGAAGGACCTGACTCCTTTCTGAGGTTTTGCATGATAGGAAACTACGCAACACCATTATGAGCTATTATAACCTGGAAGAGCCTTAGCTTTCCAAAACACTGAGAGAGAATGGGAGAACTGTATGTATTTAGCATACTCTTTTTTCACAATTGGCAGTAGAGACCACCCACATGATCCTGGTTTGCAGTCCACTGACCATCCAAGTTTCCGTTGTGAACCCAAAGTAAGCTTTACAGCCCCTTTGCCATGTTGAAAAAAAAAATAATCCAGCAATTGCTTTGCACTGCATGAAGCATTCCTTCAAGAATAAGATCTTCAAGGATTTGCCAAGTTCAGATTTTAATCAAGTGTAATGTGACTAACTAAGAACTACCAGATGAGAGCTGTTTCTCATATCTTCTCCTGCTAAAAAGAGTTCACAAGCATCAGCCATGGGTTTGGCAAGGAAGAAGGTGCATCTTGTGACAGGAGCTGAGCATGCTCATAGTTCCTGACCTTTAGAGGATTCAGTATGTGCAGTGGATCTCTCACTGCTTCCATTTAGGTGTCTCAGTTTCTGATTTTGTTATGTACCTAACAGCAGTGTGGTCATCTTGTTCCTGCCCACACTGGCTACCTGCAGGGTATCAGAGCTCAGCCCACAGCTCAGCTAGGATAAGTTCGCTGGTAGAGTTATCTCTTTTTTTCAATGGTCTCCTTTTAACCTCCGGAATCAGATTCTCTGAATTAAATGATCCTTGCACGCACCCAGATACAAGCTTGTTTAAAAAAACACGAACACATAAATAAAAGTGCCTATCTATAGCCCAGTTAAATTATTTCCTACTTATTGTACTCAGGGCTCTCCCCCTTGTTCCCACCACAATCCCTGAATCACCATATAGAAGAGTATCATCTGCCAACATCCTGTCTTACAGTTTTAGTCCGTTTCGACATGAAACTCCAGCTTCAGTAGCCAAGATACAGGAAAGTAAAGGCATGAATGTGCAGTAATACTGTGCATACTATATTCACTCCTATTACATGACGTCAGATGTGATTAATTGTGAACTTCTAGTCAGAAAGCTGGCAGAAAGGGAGTAATTTGCCTCAAGAAGCAGTTATTACCATCCTATTGTAATCAAACTTCATCGTCTTTTCCTCCTAGGCTAGCAGACCACTGCTACCTTTTTTCCTCCTCCCCTAAGCTACCACTGCTTGCCCATCACCTCTGGATCTCAGCTCCAGCAAAAGCAGTGCTTCACAGGAATTGCTTGAGCCATGTCCACACTGAGATCCCAGTGCTCAGAGGTGTGGTTAAACTGACTGTTCATCCAAATTAGATCATATTATCCATGAACACTGGAAAGGAAAATAGTTTCTTAAAGTAAAAGCAAACCTATTTTTAAGTGATACTATCCTTGATTTAGAAATTTTGCAACCAAAGATCCTCAAGTTACTGAACTCCCTATGGTTGGTATAGGCAGTCTAACACCAGAAAGGACTCTGAGGGGAAAACTTCATTCACCTTTGTGAAGAATGAAAAATGAAAGCAGAAAAGCAAATGAAGTTTAAACTCTTTATGGGGTTCTGATGGCACTGCAGCACATCTTTATGGGCCTGGCAGCCTATCAGCATGTTCCCTAAACATGCAAAGTCAGTATAATCACACAGAGAATTTCACACAGATTTGACATAGACTGKTTTTTTTTTAAATGTGAGCAACTGTGATTTAATTCATTAACTAGTTTGTCAAATCATGGTAGATCAGGGATATACTAGGGAAAATTGGGAGTTTGAAAGGTGCTCATTCTGCCTGTAATATCAAAGTCGAAACACCCCCAAATAGAGAAGAGACAAGTTACATGGAGTGGAAAGGTTGGTTATTTTCTGAACCAGGTTACATGAAAAGTGCATGAAGAGAAGGCTTCACCTTTGCTTTTGGAAATACCAGATCACATCTATCTATATGAAAAGATTTTGGCCAGGTTAGAGGAAATATCTTGAAATCACTTCTTTTTGTAAAGTCTCTATCATCTTTACTAACTGAAATCTTTCCAAAGGCAGTATGCTTTCAAGAGCTAGAAGACCTTGAATAATAAACTCTTTAAGAATGAGAACCTGCTCATTTTAAAAAAAAAAATAATGAGAAGATGCACCTCTTCCAAATTCCAGTAATAGTGGCCACATGCTGATTTAAATTTTCAGATTTCAGTCATCAGCCTTTACTCCTCAAATACAAGGGTGATGTGCCCCATGATGGCCAAGAGTAGTTAGATACTTAGTCTGATTTTCAAAGGCCCTTGGTTCTAGTAATTCCAAAGTCAGCAAGACTGGATAGGTGTTTTGTAGTTGTGAAATCTAGTCTTATATTTTGCAGCCATTTGAAGGGGTATCACCAGTTATAACTTCACCTAGTTCTTAAAACAGTGTGGAAAATACCTTTCCCTCCCAAAATAACACAAATGTTTTAAATTATTCAAATGAGGCAACTATTTAGAATCTAATTTACCTTTAACTTGCTTTGCTATGTTTATTTAGTGTTTGTCTTTCGGCTGGGACCTAGCCATTTTATTAGCCAATTTTACTTTCGAGTTCAGTAATAACATGATCAGAAATAGTGCATACAACAGAGGGAAATCTGGACCCCAGTCTTTTTTTTTTTTTCTTAACATCTGTTTTCGTTTTATTTGGGAGGGGAGAAGAAAGAATTCTGTTGCTCTTATACCGTGTTAAGTTTTTCCTGAAGCTTTAATTTGGGAAGAGATTTCCCTTTCCTTTGAAATTGCAGTGCAATGAAAATTCTGCCAGATCAAGCTCACAGCATCCTTTTCCTACCTATCCTGTCTGCCAGCTCTTTTTGTGTCCTAGGACATGCCATGCACATCAAAAAGATGTTGTAGGGAAAAGGGAGGCAGTGAGCAGAAGTGACCAGCCAAACATCACACCACAAAGGGCAGCCTGAGGTAAACCAGAACAAATGAAAAAAGCCCTGAGTTCCTTTCTGCCACCTTTCCTAGGATGCCTATTTTTTTCCTCATGTAATCATCCATTAGCTTCACATTGCAAAAAGAGACAGCTGAAAAAAATACAATCAAAAGAAAAACATGACAGAGAGTTTTGACAACCATAGAAAAACAGTTTAAAACAAGCTGAGTTTATACAGAGAATTCTTTAGACTCTGTTCATAGAGAGAGTTATGCTCCATTAACATGGCATTTCATAGAGTACTCTCCAATAAATATGTGGCAAGCATTGCCGTTTCCTGAGTGAAGGCTTCTGATTCTGAAGACAGGAACAGTGCAGCTACTGCTCTGAGAGGACAGAGCCACTGGAGCACAGTGAAAATTACACAGAATTACACAGCATTAGGAGGGACTAGGCAAATCTGGTTGCCTCTCTAAAGTGGAACATGGCGTGTAGGCAGAAAGAATCATGTCTAGATGAATATCTGCTGCCTTAAATTCAACCAACTTCATAAGGATCCCCTCCATTTGCATCCTGTGACATAGCTTCAATTTAAAGTTACCTTTCCTTCAATTTAAAGTAAAGCAGCAAGGACACTGCCTCATTTCTAAATTTTCTGGGCCAAATTATTGCTGGCGTAATAGACATCCACGGGCTTCAGGGTGCTCAGTGTGAACAGTTTTCTTCCTAGTGTTCCCAAGTGCGAGGCAACTGCAAGCTGGGTGCTTGTGTTACAAGCAACAATATTAGTGAGGCTGGGAAGGACCGAAGTCCTGGCACTGGGGCTACCAGAGTGTATTGTGTGTCAATATCATGATGAGCCAAAGCTGCAGATCTCCTGTCTCAACCCAAGATGACTCTACTGAGGTCCAGAGATATTTACTGTGAGGTGTCCAAATAGAGACTTTCAAAATGTCAGTACCATAGCTGCATCCAGCACTGCTGCCTTGTAATGTGAGGTTTGTCTCATCAGTACTAGAGTGGATTCTTGTGACTTCTACCTGCACTGCGGGCGGGCTGGAGGCCATCTGGCTCCATTCAAGACTGCAGTGTTGGGCTGAGCACCTGGAGCCATGCTTATCTCTTATTCTAGCAAATACAACCCAAAGATGACCTGTTGGGTGGGGAGGTACTTTCTCTTTGCTTCATTCCTTGTGTGGATCCTCTTGTTGAATGTATTGAATTCTGCATCAAACAGGTGACCCACCACTAAGAATTTATTAACCTTGGGCATGCTCTCAAACGACATCATATAAGGACATTGTATAAGAGAGAAACAGAGAGAAAGACTGTACATATATATCTATAAAGTATGTGTATCTGTAAGTGTATATATATTCATATGCATACATACAGACCAGAATCCTGCATCTGAAAATAGCTACTAGAAGATGGGAACAGGACAACAGCAGAGCAGCCATTTCCCTGCCAAAACCCAGCTCCCAGCTTCCTGCCATTTAGGAAGTTCCTGAACTGGAGGTTGTGTGTGCATTTTTATGTTTTATAGACCCTGATGATTTTTTTCCCCCCAAGAAACCATCTGATCCCTCTCTGAATCCATTCATACTTTTGGCCTTTATGACACGCTGTGACAATGAATCCCACCATTTAATTGTGTGTCATATGAAAAGAAAATTGTTGCTTTTTTTTTTCATTTGATTTCTGCCTGATAATTTAATCAGAAGCCCTTTTCCCCAGCTCAGTCACAAACATGTTGTGTGATTTTGGACAGCAATTACAATCTACACCTCAATTCCCCATCTGCAGAACATGAAAAAAAGCATTCCCTCAGGCAGACTCCCACTGAAATCAAATGACAGTAAATACCACTTTAGCCAGATATATGCTGTCATTATTTTAGCATCCCTGCTTATCTGATAAAAAGATTTGCTGAAAAGGACTATAAATTCTGTGGGAGTATAGTCAGGTAAGGATGAATGAAGGCAGTGGAAGGACTTCAGAAGGTGACATAAGAAATGCAGCAGGCAGTTGTGGTTTGAAAGAAAAGGAGGTGGTCACCTTTGGCTCCAGAGATTAAAACACTCTTCCTCTGTCGTATGGGCAGGTAGACAAGGACAGCACAGACAAACCTTGCTTTTCATTGCCATGAGAGATTCATACATACCTGTGTGAGCTCTCCCTTTGAGGTTTCAGCAAGAGGTGGACACCAAACTCCAGTCAGAGCTTCTGAAAATGACATTTTAAAGAGAGCCAAAGCAAAGAGGTGCCACAGGGCCGAGGGCTCCCTGGGGCTGGGGTGTCCCCGTGGGGGTCCATCAGGGCAGGGCCTGGCAGCCAGGGCCCGTCCCACTGCCCCAGCCAGGAGCAGGGCAGCGGGGGGACCCCGGGGCAGCCCCAGGCATTGGGCATCTCCCTTGGGGTGGGCTGAGGCTGGGCCGAGCCATGGGGCTGTGGGTGGGCCCGGCTCGGTGGAACCCATGGCCAGGCAGGGCAGGGCTGTGAGGAGCTGGACACCAGCCCTGCGGCGGCATCACTGGGGCAGGGGCTCTCTCCTGCCAGTTAACATTTAATAAACTACAGGCTCTGGACACAGCTTTTAATTGCAGGTGCCCTCTGAGTACTGGTATTTTCTGTGTTTCTAGGTGTTTTTGGTAGCAATCTGTGTACATATGAGATAGATGCAAATATRTGCTGGCAAGAGCATTTGGTGCTGAGGCCACAATGCTTCAATCCCAAAATGTGCTTTTATGAAGAACAGCAATTACGATGAATGCTAACTATTTATGTAGCAATTCTGACCTTCCTAAATGAGCTGAATCCTTCTCATTCAGCAGATAGCTCCTCAAAGGCCCGTAGAGTGGACATACGAAGGAAGAAGGCAAGCCTGCCTTGCTTGCTGTGGTTTCAGCAGGCATGGACATGGGTTAGGAACTTCAGGGATGATACGGGCTCCAGTGGTGCCAATGGCAAAATTCCCACTGACTTTGAAAAGCTTGGGATTTCACTCCAAAAGGGATGCTCACTCACTTAAACTTTTAATAATGAGTGTCCATTCCTCCCTCAATAAAAAATTCTGCCCTTGCTCGCTGCAGAAATCGCAGTTACTCTGTACCATCCACATGATCAATAGCACAGAAACTTAACTCACTGCAGGCTCAAAAATGGGCCTGGGCAGCATCTGAGGCCAATCTGCCTGAGCCCCAACTAAAGGCAGGATATTTTCAGCTTGTGAAGACACAGTGCATTTTAACTTTGCTGATGCTCTTTGTTTACAAAATCTACATATGTGTCCTGAAAAAATAGCCCTTTCTTTCAGACCAATTTTCAAAAGACCTGCAGCTAAGGGTGACACAGATAGAGTACACTGACTCCCATATTACTGACTGTAAGGACATCTGTTTTTCTCTTGTTAAAAGATGTATATACAAGTTTCCACAGTCTTTAAAGCCATTTGACTGTAAGTGTATTGAAAGCACTGATATACGTGTCAGTAATATAGCTGTAGACAAGGAGCAGATCCACCTCCAGAGTGGTTTTTGACAGTTTCCAGGCTTTGCTATTGAAATGCAAGTAGATGCTGAATGTGGGAAAGGCTAAAGCTATGCTGTTTGGCTCAGAGCCCAGGACTGAAAGATTTGGATCCACTTTTCCAGCTGAAAAATGTGATGTACTTCCTCCCAGAACTTCAAGGAATTACATACTCAGCTGGGGAGAACAGGGGTAGCTCCAGTGAAGTCAATGGAACTGCAGGCGTAAATTTTAGCTCTGGATCTGACATGTACTATCTCTTAGTAAGCAGTTAGCTTAAAACTCATTAAAGATGGATCAGACACAACATTAGGAAGCAGAAGAAACTTTTTTTTTATTTTGTCTTTCTTACGTTAATCTGCATCAAATAGTGAGTATTTACCCTTAAGATCAGCTCCCTCTGTGAACTGTATAGAGATAATCTGTCTGTTAGTGCACAGAAATTGTATGGGAAATTTGGGCAAAGAAATTGTTGGTCTGGAAGCTCTCGAATCAATTATCAGAGATTCCTTTGCTGCTACCTGCTTTGGATTTTCTCAGTTTATAAAGTCAACCTCTCAGTCAATTTTTAAAAAATATTACACTAAATTCAATATATTGTGCTATTGGAAATTACCAGAATTTTACTACTAGAGCATAAAAAATTAAAAAAACTTGTCATATGCACAGTTACATATGCATAGCTCAGTCCAGGCATTTTATTTTCACTAATGGCTTCAGCCATGCAGAAGATGGGTGTTTTTCAATGGGGCACTTTGGTTAGCAGATCTGTATTGTTTTATTTATCTCCCTTACATCTTACATGTTCTTTGGACAGAAGTCAGGCCCCACTACCCAAATATGCAGCCCCAGGGCATATGTGAATGGATCTGGTAGCTCAGGTTCTTCCACTAATCCAGGTCAGCATCCGTCACAGACACAGGCTTTATCCTGCAAGTCTCTGTGAGGACGTGCAGCAGGAAGTGCCAAGTTATTATCCTTCTTTACAACCCTGAGTGAAATCTACAGAAAGGTGCAATAAAGTTAATTACTAGGCGTTGTCTTTCACTTGGAGGTAAACCTGTGGCTTCTTGGGGCTTGCTTCTTTACTCAAGGGGAAAAAAAAAATAGAAGCATTATCAGACACTAAGTGTATCTATCAAAACAAGGACTGGCATTCATGCAAGTGAGGACCTGAGCTATATATAATCATAAAAGCACAGAATCATTTAGCTTGGAAAAGACCCTTAAGATCATTGAGTCCAACTGTTAACCTAACACTGCCACGTATGTGCTCTTTTTAGCTTTCTCTCCATGACTGGACAAGAATAACTTGACAAGAAAGTAGAATGACCTCTGGGACAGAGGACGGCAGTGTTCTGAATTTTCTGGTCACCTTATGCCTTTCATTTATGTATAGTACTTTATAGGATCATAAGATAATTTAGGTTGGAAGTTCAACTCCATGCTCAAAGCAGCCATTGGAAGACTTTTCTTAGGTCCTCTCAAAGCCTCTCCTCCCCTCTCCTTCCTTCTTTTCCCTTTCCCCTCTCTCTCCTTGCACTGGTGTTAGCTTTGTTGCAAGTTCTTCTGTCACACACTCTATGTCTCTCACCATTTTGCCTATCATCTTTGGTGTGGGCATGGGTCATAGCCAGTAGCAGCTCCAGATCAAGTGTGCAAAGTCTGTGAAGTCCCTAAGGGTCCAAATATTCTCCAAAGTGAGACTGAGCAAGGACAACTGCTTAAGCAGGAGGATTTTTCTCAGTCCTGGCAAAGCAGCCAGTGCCAACCAAGAAACATTTCTGTAGGATTAGCAGCCTTGCCAGATTGTGTCCATTTCTTAGTGCACTGTGTTGAAACGAAGGGGAAGGAAAGAACAGGCCTGGTGTACTCATCCTTCCCTCTCTCCCCTGCTACCTAAGAAAGTCAGGTAAGTGCAAAAAGCTCACACAGATGTTGCTTTGCAAGTGTCATGGATGGAAAGTCCAATGTCATGTCACGCTGGCCAAAGACAAGCACTCAGTTCATTGTGGAAAACATCTAAAGAGGCTGGAGAGAGGAATCAAGAACAGAAAATGAGAGTTGCAGCTTAGTCCTCACATGTAGAGCTAAAAAGGGGAAAGGGAAAGCATTGATTGGAAGAGTTGCTCTTATCACTAATTGTATGCTGGAGTCAGAGTCAGTAACAAGGTACCGTTCTCGGCAGGGTTTGGACCATGGACTGGGTCTCTCAAGGAACTGGTGATGGACTGCAAAGTCTTTTTCCTTTTGGCCATTTCAGACTTTCCGAGTTGCAACCACTGATGAGCAATTCCAAGATTTCTTGCAGTTTTACCCAGAGAAGTGTTAGAAAACACATTCCAAACATTGAAAATTTGCCAATATTGCTATTTAGTAGTACTTGAGGGTTCTTGAAAATGGTTGGCTCTACCTTATCTGGAAATAACCCAAAAAGAGTTTGTCTTTTGAGTCTTTACACTTGGACTTTTCTTTTGATAACAATGGGAAGCATCTCCTTGAGGGTCCCTGGTGAAAATGTACTAAGTGCATGACTGACTTGGCTGACTTACCAGCTAGTCTCCTTTGATTCATTTTACAGTCAACATAGAAAAAGAGGTAACCTTGGAGAGAGAGAAGAGTAAACAAGTAGTTGAGCCAAGCACGTTAATGCTGAAGTTGTACATTCGTGAAACAAAGTCAGGTCAGTAGCAATTGGTAATCATTATCATGCTATTGCTGTTCAGTGGTCTACATGAAATGAGGATAGTAATGAGAAGTTATACTATAAAAATATCTTCCTGTTTGCCATTTTAATTTTTATTGACTCACCAGAGAGGTCAAAGACTCTCTAGACCTAAAACATCAATAGAATTTTGTTGGCTATCCTAGGTCTTTCTATACTCATTGCACTACTTACAAAACAGACAGAAGGTGAGTCTCTGAGAAGCACGACTAACTGGAGAGGTCTTGTTTAACTGGTGGAATAAGAAAGGAAAATAGGATGTGATATATAATCTTAATTTGACATATAAGTATTTGGTTATTTTTATTTAGGCAACAAGGCAAGAAAGTGCTGGGGTATATTAATTGTTAGAATAATGTGAAATGTGATTTAAACTGAATACTGAGGATGACTGAGGATGATTCCTTTCTCCAAGGAATATGATCAGATGTTTGATCCTAGTAATACTGGTAGTAATGAAATTATATAAGTGGATTCCTGCTTACTACAGCAGTGAGGTATCCCAGGTGTGTTATTGGACACCAGATAATGCATAGCTGTAGATTAAATTGTAAATTAGTTTATCAGAGTTAAAAAGACATCTGAGGAGCAGTTCTTGAAATCTTTTCCTAAGATGATACCTTAAAATTCCAATCATCTCATCTTGTTCTGCCAGGCCAAGAAGACTGTGAATATTAAAGGAAAAATAAATTTTTAGGAAAGGCTGTTGGGCTGTCTTTGGAAGAGCGTTTTTTTTATTTTAGTAACCAAAATGCTAGTGGAAGGTTTCTTCTGGGTGATGTCTACTTATAGCTGGTGGCATAACCCTGGAGGAGGTATACTGAAGGGAAGAAGGGAGCAGTAACTTTCCCACACCCGTTAGCTCTCTGCTGCCTGCAAGACGCAGGCACTCCTTGGCTCTCACTTGYGGAGGACTTTGCACAGTCGTCTGCATCTGCCCTGGCCTAGGAGGAGCTTTTCTTATGTATGATGTACCTCATTGGCATTAGAGAAAGAATTTATGCTGGTGTCCAAGCTGGACTTCCACTCTTAACAAGGAAAGGTATTCAGTTTTCACTGATGTGAATTAAGTTGGTGTGAGAAGTATCACATTTAATAATACACAGACTTATTCACTGCTGCACAATCTGTTGAACAGCCAGACAACAGATGGGCTGCAGATCCACAATTACCTGTCATAGTTTGACTTGCAACTTATGTGGTTCCTAATAGAATAGAATCTGCATTTTATTACTTTTTTCTTATATTTGTTTTTTCAGCCCAAAGAGATAGTACTTCGCATTCCATGTGGTATGTTACAGGACTGGGGAGGGGAAGGGAGGTTTCCTATTTTTCTTATCAATACTCTTTCTTAACATTATGAAAGGGAGATTCTTTGGTGTGTGGAAAACAAGAATACACTAGCCCATAAGACTGACATAGTTGGTTTGTGAAGAACATGTATAATAACCCTGATTTCCAAACATGACAAGTTCTCTATAACCGTTACTTCATCATTCGGTCATTCTTTTCATCAAGTAGCAAGTTTTACTAATAATTACCATAAAGCAATGTCTGCCATACATTCATTCCTGTATAACTGAATTTCCTATGTTTAGAATAAGGAATAAAAATAATTTTCTGCCTTTATATCCATCATCTGCACATTCATTTCTTATTCAGCATGATAGATAAGCAAGTATACTGTTATTTAATGTTTGGTTGCTACACCATAGTAATTTCTTTGACAAATTAACATAAAGTGTAATATTTTCATAAATACAACACAAATCCAAACATTTATAAAAATAATAGCTATTAGTAAAGTCCTTCAAGTCAAACTTACGTCAATCTTTGTACAGGGAAATTACTAACTTAAATTGTTTATTATCTTACCTCAGGGCTCATAAATAAAAAAGTCTGTTAAATTCTAACCCACAGCATTGTTTTAACTATCACACTTGCATTGTTCATGTTGATATGCTGAACAGCCATGGATCAGAGCAATAGACTCTGGCACCTAATTATTAATTATAAGTAATTTGAGATCAGTCAAAGAGCTCTGTGTTTGTTCTGGGCAGATGTAACACCTCATGAACTCTTAACAGACAACCTGGTAATAAGTCACAAACACTGGGCAATAGGTTAAAATAATATCTCAGTTCTGATTTAACAGAAAAGAGGTGCAATATTGGTTAGTATCATCTGTCTTTTGCGCATATCTGCCCCTAGGTGATTTGCAATTTACCTCTATTTTTCTTCTTTTTTTTTTTTCTGTAAAAAAATCACTTGCTCTTAGACACCTCCAGCCCTGAAGCAATACGAAAAGGAAAGCTTTAAGCAGGTTATATACACTCCTCTCATCAACACAAAGATGTTAAGAGCAGCACTTCCTCTGTTCCACAGGGCAGATATGATTGGTAGAATCAGCAACAGAAAACCAGAGTATTGTAGAAGCTTAGTCCTAGCCACAGGAGGTACTAAATGCTTAAAAATGCAGCACTACAGACTATCTACAAGGCAGGATGGTGACACAGGAAAAGAAAATATGACAACAATGGCAGAGAAACAGAGGGACAACTTCATTCAGCTGTTACAGGAGGGGCTGAGAAACTAGAGAGGGAGAACTGTCCCCATCTCTGTGGCCCCAGGCATGTAATTTAATCCCTCCTTCTACTGCTCTGTTGGATAGTTCACCCAGAAGGGGCCCAGCAGGTAGCATGGGTCTGCAAAGCAGCTATCACAAATGGCCCTGATTTACCTGATGATCTTAAAATACATCTAAATTGTGCATCCACATGAAGAACCAGTCCAGAGCATGTTGCAGTTCTTCCTACCCATATGCCCAGAATGAATGAGATACGTTTTATCATTTATAAAATTAGCATAATGCTGGTATCTCTACTCAAAATGACGGTACATAACATTTTCTGATATTTGTTCTCTTCTGCTTCCAATTTTCATTCTAGATTTCTCTACATACTTCCTAGACATTTACAAGCCTAAAAATGAAAAGTCCTTACCGAAAAGCCAAAAAAGGAGTGGTGTTAGATTTTTGAAGCTATTTATTAAAAATATCTCCTGTACTTTATAAGTCTCTTGTTTGCCTGTAAAATTCAAAGTTTATTAGAATAAGTAGAATGCTGAAGTGGATTTATCTGTGATTACGATAATCTATGATTATCTTCTCCTGTGTAGCACACTAGGCAAATACTAGGTGATAAAGATTTACATGTGTAGTTTCAGTCTAGTGCAAGATTGCTATTCCTTTAAGAAATCTGAACCCAAAAATCATGAGATCGGCTTAAAGAATATGAGGTTTAAAGAAAGCAATACCTTTTGGTGCTCTTTCACATTTTGTTTTTTTTCTAGGAAGTGCTCAGGTAACATTTTTAATCTTTTCTCTGAAACTGTAAAGACTAGAAAGCTACACTCAAAGGAGTGAAATACGAGCTTCTCGCCTCTTAAAACATCTCCGGGATTTGGATTTTAAGAAACACAGCAGTAGAGCACAAGGCTTAGGACAAAACCATGGGAGTTTGCCAGGCTGCCTGTACTCAGCCAGCCTGTTTTTTGTAGAAGTCATCTGGCAGAGTAAGCACTGCTGAAAGAGCTAAATAAAATAGTATGAGAATGCTGAAGGCATAAAGATGGAAACATGGGAATGTGGGGGGTGGGGTGTTTCTGAGTTAAGCACTTGCTAGGAGAGGCTAATGGGAAGTAATGAGAAGGAAAGTGGGGGAGTGGAGCAAAAGTTGTGGAATGAGTAAACCGATTCTTGTTAAGTTTATGGCCAATTAATGTTTGCCATACTTGGGAATCAAAAGTTTAGCAAGGGTTTCTCTATATTAAAGGCAGTTCTTTGAACAATAGAGCCCTTTTTCTGCAATTCACAGCTGTCAGAGATCATTTCACTCCCTATATAATTCAAAAAAGTGATGCCTTTAATTGGCAGCATAAACACTGTTGGGCTAGTGTGTACTGAGCTTGATTTAGATGCTCAGTGTATGGCACAGTTTGCATCTGTCAGGATTTGTAAGGAAAAGCTGCATAAATAATTTTAGACTCACATTTGAAAACCGGGAGGAAAAAACAGGATTCCAAAACGTCACATACACTGGCTTTAAAATCACATGAGCCAGGAAAGCAAGAGTTAAAGGTGAAACTCCATCCCCAAGACCCTTTCACAATGGTAACTTCCCAGGTGAAGTGCCACTATACATAGCAGGGCTAGCATAAGATGGAATGGCACCTTAACCCTGCATTTCCTGCCCTTTTTTGCATTTATTTTACCCTTAATATTTTAACACAGTCTAAATTTAATTTACTGATTGGGCTGATGGTTTGCTGGTTTATCTGATTATACTGCTTCTCATAAAACATTTAGCATATAAGAAGCACAGACCTGTGTGTCACTCCTCCCATGCTATTTTGAATTACATTTTTTCAGTGTCACAGTGAAACCAGAGGTGTATCTGGACCATTCACTCCGGGAGGACTTCACAGCACAGGCACAAAAAACAGTTAGTAAAAGAGTGGAGTAAACCATGGAGTGATTGAACACACTGCACCTGCAAATAGCCTCTACCCCAGCTGAAGTTAATTTAATGTCCAGATACAATCTGGAGCTCTCCAAACTCCAAAACACCACGATTGCCATGAAATCCCAGAGGGAGAAAACTAGGATTTACACAGACTGAGTTTTGTTCATAAAACAAGCTATATTTCAAATGGAAGGAAATGTTCAAAATTAGCAATGGCATTTAAGGAACAAACGCTTGTTGTTTATTCTTCCTTTTCTGTTGCAGTGGGATCATGTTAGAAGCACCCGTCCTTCCTCTGGCACAGATCAATATGGCAAAGTAAAAATCCACTTAACAAAGACAGTTTGCCTCACAGGAAAAACTCATTCATTAATCCAACCACACTGTAGCTGCTTTTGTAAGCTATAAGTATAGTCTATCAAAATCGAAATACTCAACTTTTCAACAACTTTCATTATCATTAAATCTCTCAAGTTTGCTCCTGAAATTGATGCCTCAAAGGAGGCATCTCCTCGACCTCCTTTGCCTCACTTCTGTGAGGCATGATACACTAAAGGATACATGGGGAAGTAATTTTTAGCAGAACATCCTCATTTTGGGGGAGTCAATGGTGAGAAATTGTAACAAAAATCTGATAAAACTTGSATAAAATGGAAAAGTGAGAAATTTGAGTCTCCTGAAAATGAGTTTTGTCCATGGGAATTGATGAGTGTTGACTTTGTTATCCCAAACTAGCATTTAGAGCTGAAACACTGCATTTCTTCTTGAAACAGTTGTTCAAGCTGCTATACTAGCCTTTTAACTGAAGAAAATTTAGTTCCTGCCCCAGGAAGTTGCAGTTCAGTGATAGACAGAGGTGATCAGTGAGCAGTGAAGGGATGGTCTGTACGAATCAATGAAGTTTTTGACAAGCATCAAGGGGTTTTAAGAGACATCAAAAAACAAATGAGTGGGGACTTTGTCTAAGTGAGGACTAGGTTTGGGAAGGTCGCATGATGCATGAGAGCCACACAGAAGAAAGCATGGAGATGCTTCTTAAACAGGTGGGCCTATGCAACATGGGGATAGTTGGATGAAGGCAAGGGATTCAAAAAAATTTATTACAGAGCACTAAGCAATGTGTTATGGGAAAGCATACTATGACAGGAGGTTGGAAGACAGAAGGACTCAAAACTTGCATTACTAGACAAATATAATCTTGGTAGCCACTTTGGAAAATGGAGGCGAAAATCAGCCTAATGATATGGTTATTTTAGGCATTGGAAAGAGTAAGAGGAAAGTCACAAGACAAATCCTCTGTGCAAAGGACAGAATGGCTCAGAACACTTCATATTTATTGTGCCTCATAATTCTTGTATCTCTTGTGCCCTGTGCTCACTTAACCAGGATCCTGCATAACAGGCACACTGTCCACCACAGTACTGCTATATCCCAGTCTGTCTCAATATATAGGCTCTCTTGGCCTAAAAAACCAAACTTCCACCTTGCAGAAAAGCCAAATTATTTCAGGCTAAGAGTTCCTCTTGAAGCAGCACCAAACAAAGCCAAACATTTATTTGTTTCATGAAACAAAATGTTTGGGAAAAAGTTGTATCTCAGAAATCTCATGCAAGAAACACTGTCTGAATATGAAAAACTTGTAATCATGTTAATATAAAAAAAGTAATTTCATTGAATTGTCATTTTAAATACCAACATTTTTTGGGATCTGCCATTGCAATTAGAAGAGCATTCCCAGCTGAAACAGTGATTTGAATCTAACCTGAAATGGGGACATGAGTTAGGAAACGTTGTCCCCTTCTTTAGTTACACTGATTTCACACTCATCTGTACAGACTCCTATGTCTGTGATATAGATTGGCATGAAAGACCAGTCAGTAAATGTTGAAGCAAGCCTGGAAGTATCAGTTGTGTGCACCTCTCATGCCTTTTAAAAACAGAACCTGTATGGCAAGGGCAAGAGTAGTGAGGCATTAGTTGTTTACAGGCACATTCTTGACATTAGGCCATCAGGCTTTTTTACAGGGAGGAGTCAGGAATGCGCCCTGTGAGTAACAAACCCCTTATGATTACGGAGCTTCAATTTCCAAAAAAAAAAAAAAATTTCCTAAAAGTGAAACACACTGAAATTTCTGCAGGTTCATATGCAGCTCTAGCCGTTTACTAGTTAGAGAGAATTGTACCCTTTAAATCAATTGCTATTTTTAAAGAGTTGGTCACCTAGATGAAGTGCACTGAACACTGGAACCTTTGTCCACCCCAAAGTGCAGTGTACAGTTGCCTGAACCAGGAGCTTATTAACAAGGTTAAAAAAGATGCATGTCAGCTCAATCTCCCCAAAGCGCTAAACACCTTCTGACAGATGTTCAATAACTTTTGCACAATTCAAAAGAGGTGTTCAGCATCTCACCGGAGCAAGCAACAGGAATCCAGTCTTGATCCCCAGAAAGTAAAATGGAAATTTCCCCCTGCCTTGAGTAAGATCTGAAGTCGGTGTAGAAATACGGAAGTGCTGGTACTAACTTCTCCAAAGAAAGTCAGTTAATTTAGCCCTAAAAATATGAAGTGAAGCCAAGTTAACTGCACCTGCACAGTCCTCACATGAGGGAATTCAGAACAATGCTGCCCTTGCAGTTTATCAGCCTCACTGCACCTCTATCCTGCTGTGAAATATGGGGGAACTTCATTATGCCTTACAGACCCTGCTCTCAATTAAGCTGAGGTCAGTTCATAACAGCCCCATTGTTATCAATTATCTTAGTCCAGATTTGCAAAGGTGAGACTGGGAACAGCGTGGAACCTATGCCTGAGGAAGTTTTGTACTTTCTAGTGTCAAGAGTGACAGAGGCAGATTCCTGGAATGATTGCACAGGTGGTGTTAAATAGCCATTAGCAGACTACAGGCATGGCTTAAAAGTGATTACTTGTTCAAAGGAGTGGTTTCAAAACAAATAACTGTCAAGGAAGTATTACACCTTGTGTGGAAAAGAGGAATGTGATGGAAAAAATGCAGCCTTAATATGTATCTCATTATAGTACACATAAGGAGAATTAGCAATACCGTCACAGCATAGTTTTGCTGCTACGGGGGTTCTTAATTTTGCCACCCTGGTTCTCTTTCCCTGACTACTTACCACCAATAAGCATAAAATGTTTAGCTACATTTTTTAAACTTCCTGTCAAACAGATCAATGAACTTTCTGGTTCCTGTGCTAAAGGACTGCAGAAAAAGTCTTATAGTTGCTTGGCACTGAAACACAAGCAGAGGCTAAATTTCACAATGACATCACGATGGAAAAAAGCCTTAAGAAAATGCCTGACTCCCTAACACCCCAGAGTCTCTCATTTGGCAGCTCTTATTCCCACACCCACTGTATGAAACAGGTGGAATCATGCTGAAGAGCAGTTTTGCTTTGATAGGCCTAAAGAAACCTTTCTCACGACAATGAAGGCTTCCTAAACAAAGGATTAGGAACAAGTGGAAAGGAAATGAAGTCTTGTGCTGCCATTCATCATTTTTGCCAGTGGAAAACAAGAGAGTTGGCTTACTTAGCTAAGCTTCTTGTTGCATGTAATTTTCTTAAATCTGATTAGGATCATCTAGGCTTTTCTAATTACAGCAATCTCAGAAAGCCGTGCCCACTACCTGTTTACCTAGGAGCTTTCTTCTCTCCTTTTTTTCCCCACACACAGTGAAAAATGGAGTGAGTTCTTCTATGGCTAAAAAAGGCAGAGACAAATTTTACATCCATAAGAAATGTCAGTATAAGGTTATATTACAGAATTGTGTAAGCACCATGCTGTCAGTTTTCAGACCAGCCTCCTGAGCTGTAGTCTCAGGGAAGGCAGGCCGCTCATTAATCCCAAGTCTCAATCTCAGTGAATGGGGCTCCAAATGACAGTGATGCCACCAGAGCTAACCCAGTGCCTTTTGAATCCTAGGATGCCTTAGGCTTTGCTCAAACTTTGCAGAGTTGGACTTCATATATTTTTGATCACTGGACAAGTTGATTCTTGTGGCATTACTTGCTTTTTATAATGCATTCCTGAATCAGCAGTTTCCAAATGTAGCTTTATTTCACCTATACTCTCTGGCTTCAGGAAGATCACTCTTCTCTGTTGTCAGGAGTTGGGCATGATGAAAACATGAAGCTCCCAAAATCTTTTCCTTCTTTAGGTGCACAAGTATTAAAGATATATTCGCAGCTTGACACGTGAAGTAGGTACATAAGTCTGGCAGAGATTCACTGGGAAACAATGAAATCGCAAGTAAGGAGAAAGGAGATAGCATACTTCTTTGCTCATAAATCTGTTTTTAATCAAAGGATGGCTTACTCTTTCAGAAAAAAGGATCCTCCTCTTCTTCCGGCACCTGGGCAAGGGAGGAGATAGAACTGAATTAGAAATTTAACATTTAAGCATATGAAATATTATTTTTTACAAAACTGTAATCTGTTATCTTATGGATCAGAAATAGGATGTGATTTGAGGGGATGATTCAGCGTTGTTGTCTCTCAATCAGCATTGAACTGGTATTCCAGCATGGTAATTATTTCCAGCATGGTACATCAGTGAGCATTTTTCAAGCAACAATTTACATCCAGGTTATTCACTGCAGTTAAAGTGCTACTAAAATACAACCACAAAGTGTTCCCGGTAAAGTTCATGCTTGATAAAAAACACAAATAATTATGTCTGTTAAATATTAAAAGGTCATTATATTTTTTTACAAACAAAAGGAAAATAGAAAACATCTGGAATCTTAATAGTTATCCTGTACAATATGAGGTCCATCAGAGCCATGGAATCTCTGCCATGCTTTATTGAACCAAGGTGACTGACCAAGGCGTATCAGCTGGCTGAGGTGACTGACTGTTAAGGGTGATAATGATAAGTTAAGTGATGCAGGTGATTCAGTCTTACTACTCACTCACCAAGTCACATGGAGCACCTGGGCATAGTCACCTCTGCTTTCCATGGTCAGTCACATGGGTGGGGCAAAGTCTCAAATTCAAGGATAAGGATGGGTTTGGTCTGTTTAAGACACCTTGGTGTGCAAGATGCACTAGGGTAAAGCCCAAGCATTGTAAAAGCTCCACTAGTGTTTTCTGAGAGCCTGAACGGGGCAGGAGGGTGATGGAGCTCAGGTGTTTCTGCAAGTCACAACTGGGACCAGTCATAGGAGGCAGACTTGGGCACCCTAGGACCAGTTATATTATCTCTTCTTCTATGTACCAGGTAGGGATGGTATTGCATCCAGGATAAAAGAGTTTTTCTAGTTCCTAATGACTGATATTTGCTGAGAAATGGATAGATATGGTATCATTTGCTAAAAGAAATCCTTTCTCTTTCATGTGTCGCAGTAAGCCAGTTGGCAACCCCTTTGTCATATCACAGCAGTCCACATGCAGACACTCTTCTGAGTGCACAAGGAAAGGCTGGAATCCCCACAGCTGCTTTCTCCATGCATGGCGACTAGTAGCCAACCACACCACCCTGACACTGCATGCCACATGGAAGCACAGAATGAGGTTTGTTTTCTCACCTTTTCTCACCCAGCTTATGCTCCTTGCTGTTGAGAAGTTTGTGGCCCAGATTTCCAAGAGATTTTGCACCAGAAGCATCTTCCTGAAGTACTGTCTGGAACTGGCTGCCTCGGTGTGGCCAAAGGGCTTGTGGCATACCTTAGGTAATAAATGCCTCTTTCTTCTCTGTTTTTACCGTTCACGTCCAGAAATTGCAGGAAAGCCTCTTTCCAGCAATATCATGTATCTCCCAGGTTTTAGTATTACCATTATGGGGTTTAGCCTAATTTGCTGAGTATACCTTTTGACATTCAATTTTCAAGATTTAGTCAGGGTTCCTTCAGTCCCACCATCACTGTCATTGCAAGTTCTTGATTCCTGAATGTAATTTGCTTAAAAGGCTAAGTTATAGCACTTATTCTGTAATGACTCATTTTACTTTTCATGCTGCTTCCTGAAATTCAGAGGTCAGTAAGGACAAGGAAGCTGTAAATACAAGTAACACCAGTTTGAGAGTGAGTCAGATATTCCCTTTGTTAAAATAATCTAATGATAACAATATGTTCCTTCCTTACCACAAGGCAGAAGATTCCAACTCCATAATGAACTCCTTGGTGGCTATCTGACCTCTTGCAGTGGATGATTTCCCCAGCTAAGGCGTAAGTGTCAGATGTTTGCAGGAGGGCATGAGAATGTATCCTCAAGGAGAAGAGACTTCCCAAGATACAATATCATCCTTTTGCCCAGATAAGTAAGAGAATCAGAGCATGCCTTTGATGTTGTCAGCTTTGGCTTCATCCCTTTAACCACTTCTGAAGATCATCCAGCTTCCTCTGGACTGCGTTGGACGTGGGTTTTGGACCTAACATTTGGACACCAAACTTGTTATATAATTTGGAAGATATTAGACACCACTCTTTATGCAGCACTGGAGGAAAATGGCGTCCAAGAAAACTTTTCTGTATAGGTCTCGGTAGCAGGGAACCCACAGAGGGAGGTCTGAGGGGGTTCCAGGACTTGTGTACAAAATTCAAACTACTTTTCCGCAGTAGGTCTCAAAGATTCACCGATTCTCAAAAATACCTATCTACAGTTAGGCATACTGGCTGTAGAATTCACCCTGTTGGTGTGTGTTCACCAGCACTCTTACCTTAGAACTATTTTGACTCCTAGACTTTCTTTCCCTAGCAGAGTGAGAGAATGCTAACAACACATGTAAGATGTCCTATGTTCTGTTAGAAAGCTCTGGACTTACTGGAAGCCTTTCTAAGATTTGCACAGCTTTGGGGCCCTTGTTGCAAGTGAAGTTTGGATCATGCAGGGACAGTTAAGATCATGACCAGTTAAAATATGTTTTCAGGGGAATTTCAGTAAAATTGGTAGGAATTTACAAAACATAAAAGCTGTAAACAAGATGCAAAACATATTTGACAAACTGAACCCTTCTCAGCTTTTGACATTTCTAGTTATTTCCTTATAAAATATTTCAGAGTTATCAATTTGCTCAAGTAAAATCCTGATTTGGGAAGCAGTTACAATTTGTGTATGTGAGGCTGGCTAAACGGATGAGCTTCCAGTGATTTCAGTAGTAGTATACCTATGTGCTCCAGCTGAAATATCAACACAGGCTTTGGAAAGTTCACTGATAAAACYACGTATTAAACAGAACTAAGTCCAAGCCACAAGTTTGATCTCTCCTATTGTTGCAGCCTCCTTAAAATATAAATCTGTTTGGACCCTGAAACTTGGCTAATGCCATGATACGACTGTGGTCCAGCAGCAAACCTCAGAACCGTACTTCTGCAGCATTCACAAGTTTTAGCTCTAGAATTTGGCTCCATCTTTCAATTTCCATGTTTCTATGTGCTCAGGTTGCACGGTGTGCAGCAGTCATATAAAACAATCTGTGAAAAGCCTGAGCCTAAGTGAAACTCCAATGCATTTARAAGCAGCTTGGGACTGATTTTTCTCTCCCTTATCCTGGTTTTACATTGGTGCTGTTCTCTTTAATTCTGTGTAGTTATTTTGGGGTTACATTAGTGTAAGTGAGAGGAGAATAAGGCTAATTTACTTAGCTATGTACCTTCCCAAAGGACACTTTAAAGTTTTAGCATGTATTCTTTTTTGTCTTTTTTCCCTTTTAATCCTCCCTAAAGCTCAAAATATCCGAGAAGGATGAACAGAGAAAGTTTGTGTAATGGGTGATCTTTCTTTAGATAACTTATCACCAAGACAGTGGGAGTTTTTTATTCCTTCCACCCTGTCAGTAGGAATTGGCTCCAACATACAAGAGATTAGCTGAGCTTTAAAGACAAAGAAACACAAACCAAAAAGAATTAAAAGAAAACAAGAGCCTTTACTCAGATCACATTGATGCTAATTTTCTCATTTCTTCATTTTTGTTACAAACAAACCTTTTAAAAGCACTTATTAAAGAGGCTGTTAAGTGGATCCAACCTGTTGTACAGTTAATCACTTTTCAATATTTGCTACCTTATCATTAGCTTCTCAAAAATTATTTAAAAATGACCTGGTTTGTTGATAGCTAAAATAAGATGTCAGAGACAAGTTGTTGCTGTTTTCCCCTCCACTTTTTCAAGGATGAACCATAAGGTAATAACTTAGGACTGCAACTAGACCTTTGTAGTCAGCCAAGGTTGTTTGTGAAGACACCGTGAGTTAAAATTTCCAATTATTGCTCAGTTAATCAGGCTGTTGCTTTTTACTCACAGAGCTCAGGTAGTGTTTCTGACCACTGCATAATTTAAATTACTGGAACACACTAATTCTCACACCGAAACAATCCATCTGGAAATGCAGCAGCTCAGAGCAGCTGCTGGGCTGCCTCATTAAACAGCCATTTGACAGAAAGCAGCCAGCCAGATCCTAACACTAGCCCTGGTAGGCAGTGGCAGCTCTGGACAGCCGTAGGACTTGAGCTCAAAAACCTTCCAGAAACATTAAGAAGCAGAAGTCACCTCAGATCTGCAATGACTGCCTTGTTCTTTGATGGTCTCAGATATGCTACTGAGCTGTCCTGGGGAAATGGTGGTGATGCCACCAATTTCTGTGTGGAAATTAGAACATGCTTGTGGACTCTGATACTTGAGCTGGTAAACACAACTGACTCCATCAGTTTAAATACCATTGTCCAACCAGGAAATAGAGACGTAATGTATGACATGATTAAGTGTAACCACATGATCTCTTTCAAAAATACCAAAAACATGCTGATGAACACAGCTCAGATTTTGAACAATGAAGAATCCCTAGCAGCAGTTTGTAAATCACAAGGAGGCAAAGAATTATCCATAGGAGTTACTGGGCAAGTAGTAAGAAATAATAAGTAACTTTAAAGACTCAGAATGCATATAAATGCATAAAAGCTGTATACCCTATACAGTGACATATAGTTGAGGATAGGCCTGACTGAATAGTAGGTAGGATTTCCACAGCACAGACCTAGCACCCAGCATTTTTTGAGCATTTGCACAGCTCCAAGACCAGCTCACACTTACACAAGTCACGATGCAAACTTCCAGCTGTTGTAAATGTAACTGACTCCCTTTCATGTCTGGCAAGACCCAGCTTTGCCTGCGTAAGCCATTTTAGGCGTGACTAGTGGGGAGGGTAACTGCCAAAGCTTCTTTGAGATGGGCAGCCTGAGCAACATGGAGTAAAAAGGGTTGGTGCCTGCCTCTTCTCTCATCAGTCCACACCTGAGCCACTGCACTGATGGTCCTCTGGGGTCATGATCTCCCAGCAAGCTGTCTCAAGTGGTAGGAAGGGTACCCATGGAGACGCAAGGGCCTGAGCAGCGTCACTGCTGAAACCCCAAGGCCATAAGCTCAGACAGGCTAAACAGCCACCCCAGGAGCTGTAGAAACCAGCCCTGTGGGTTGGCCAGTTCCGTGGTCCCCTGAAGGTGCAGCTCATGGTCTCTTGCCAACAGCACTGTCACACCGAGGCCCTGCTGTGGCCTTTGGAGGGAGCTTGCACCCAAGCATGGCCAAGAGTCTGGCTTGTAATTGAGGCCACCGCACCTGGCAAGGAACATTGTGACCAAGCCTCAGAACCCAGGGAATAGCTACTCTGGAGCTGAGAGGCAAAATTTTCTTTACAGATACTGCAGCAGAGAGAACCCAAAACTTACTGCTGTTTTTCTGGGTCTTTTGTGTTAGGCAAGAAATGCCAGAAACAAAACAATGCAAAATTACCTTCTGGACCATCCTGGTGCTTACCTGAAACCATTACAGCTTTGCTGTTAAAGCCAAGAAATGCCTCCTCATAACGGTGTGAGAGCATCGGCAGCCACCAGCAGGAAGGGGACCAGCACGGGAGCCTGGCGTCTCGCAGGGACAGTCTGGCATTGGTATTTTCAGGGGCAGCCCAGCCCCTCTGAGCTCCATACCAGGAAACCACAGGCAGGAAAACACTGAGGCAGTCTTGAAGAACACGACATTTCTGTGCAYGGGCTCATTTAAGCTTTTTATTCTCCCCTGATAAGGGGTGTCCCAGCCATCAAGGCAGTTTGGAGGTTAATTGTGAGTGTAAGAAAGTACTATAACTGGATGCAAAGGTCCAAACACTCGAGGGATAAAAAACACTGTTCATTCCAGGAACATTTTAGCAACTGTTGACTGGTAGAAAGTAAACAGATTTCAAAAAGTGTCAGCATGCCATACCACTGCATGCCATTCCAAGATGCACATTGTTCCTAAATATATTTCCTGTGAGCGGAGGAGGAAAACAAATCTAATTTTAAAGAAATAAAACCAAACCAGATGTGCACAAGAGTATGTTTTAGGCTTTTTTTTTTTTAATAAAGGTTTTTCTTTACTTTAGAGGTACCAAGTCAATAAATGTAATCTGAGAGCTGGCATGGTGTTCGTTACCACCCTGTTTAGCGCTCCTGCTATCCTTTGTAGCCTCACCCATTTGCCAGATTCTCAGAACATGTAACTGAGTGAGGGAATGCAGCAAATAATACTTAAAACTGATGAAGGCCTTTTAGACTTATCAAAACCACTTGTGCTTTCATGCTTGTGCAAAGTGTGATGTTGAGCTTTGCATATTATGAAAAATAGCTGATGGTACATGTAATTCATTAGACTACTGCCAAGAAACATACGCCAAATGATCTTTACATTGAAGGCCGTCTGTCTGCTCAGTTCACTGCTAGTAGACACTTCTGGACTATTTTTACCTGCAATTAAAACTCCTAACTGACAGATCTCCTGATAGTTAATGGTGATGCCATTATATATACTACTCTATCATATCCATTATTGGAATATGAGTGACTCTAAGTCAGAAAGTATTATTGCTGGTCTCTGCTTGGAAAACAAAGACTTCTTTTAAACAGGAAAAAGCTTTAGGTAAGTGTGAATGTTTGCTCAAATGCCTTTTTTCCACAGGTGTGAACAAGCATGTCAGTTCTTGCAGGTTGTCTTCTTTCCTCGCTACTCGCCTCCTTCAGACTGAGACTTTGGGGGTAGCGCACTGTGATGCTGAGGGTACATGTCCCAGAGGAGATTCTAATTGACTTTCAGATGCCAAAAACTGGTCAAATCGAAACACATGACACAAAGAGGGAATTTCCAGATGCTAGCATGGAAACAGGTATGGCAAGAAACGAAAGGCCACCAGAGGAAAAAAAAGGAAATGCGGAGTAATTCCCTTGCTGACCCCCTCATAAGAGTTGCACAATACTTGTTTGTGATTTTTACTTTCTTCCCACAAGACAGGTCATACAGCCTCAATGCAGACATATGCGTGTGCACACACACACACACATCATTGCTGTTACCATGATCGTACATCCAGCCTTAGCCATTGCCCATACAAATGACTGTACTAAAAAGCCATCTGTGAACTGTAATTTTGCACACACTTACAGTAATTATGTGCAAATTACAGAAACACACATTTCTGAAGTTTTGACTCTCTGTACGTCCATTCAGGTTAGAGATCAAGCTGTGAGAGTGGAATATGGAAATTCCTATTTAAGATATTCCTGTCTCTATAACAACTAGAAGGATAAGAGTAAGGAAGAAATGTTTCAGATGGTGTTGTACTGGCATTCTGATAAATGTTATGCTGGGAAGAAAGGGAATTTTTCACCATGATAGCATCGCAGCAGGCTGAGATGGGAATGTCAGAAGAGTGAACTCTGTTAGCACAAGTCTGTAATTTCTTTAAAGTGAAAAGAGTACTCCCTAATAAAGCACATGGCAACCATAAAGCTGCTGATACCATAGTCATTAGCCAACAGGTCAAGAATCCATTAGCAGCTGCCACTGCAGAAAGCCATAGGGCCAGTAGCTGCAGGATGCAGCAGCCCCAGAGGGACCTGCAGATGACACAGAGCATCTGATAAGAATCAGGCTTTGCAACTTCTAATCCCATGTCCCTTGATAGATAACATAACCTTGCTATTTATTAATGCTTCCCAGGGCTTGCTCAAGTCAGGTGGCAATGGATTGATAGCTTTCTAGCTTTTAATGTGGCCGCTAAACTCCTCATCGAGATTTGCACATGCAGCCACTAGAAACAAGTTCCTGTTCCTGTGCTCTTGTATTATTCCTTTTGACAGATATGTTACCAAGTCCTGACCTCCATTGTGTCTTTAATTACAGATGACAGGATACAATTCCTTGCTGTTAGACAGGCAGCATACTGTAGCTATTTAATGATCACTTTGCCCTGCCCAAGCTTTTCTCTCTAGTGTACAAGAAGTACCTACACTGAGCTAGAAGCTCATTTCTCTTTTCCCACCCCTTTCACTCTCCTTCTCCCTCCCACCAGACTGTACAATTCAAGATGAGGAAGCAAGCTGGTATCCCTCCATGAACAAACAAATAAAACTTAATTCAAACCCGCAACTATTGAAGGTAAGAGGCACTGGACACTGGTGACTTTCTTCACCTGTCTAGCAAATAACCCTAAGAGCAAGTGGAAAAACAATGATACCTTCCTTAAAAGGAAAACTATACAAAGTGCTAACAAAGAGTTAAGCAAATCTGCATTACTGTACTTATGTGCAAGCCTAATGTGACTGCAGGCCTCCCCCGAGCTGTGCTTGGGTGGTCCTCTACAAATTCATATGCAGCAATCTATTAGTGGTATCTAGCAGTGATTTATGCAGCTGTCAAGCTGCCTTCATCAGTACAAGTGAATTGTGGGCACCATCAACTAATGCGGACTCCTTCATAGTGTCTAAAGTAAACGAGGGCCAAATTAAAAGAAAAACAGCCCAAGGTACCACCCACTCATCTTCTCAGTTCTTTAATGACAAGTTCCCTCTACAGAAAAAACATACAGCTGCTCATATGAGACCACACTTACAGAGACCCCACTGTCTAATCACAGACAGCCTGTGAAAGTCAGCTTTCAGGGGCTTGGTTGGAGCAAGGAGAACAGGAAAAATTGGCAGAGTTCCACCAAAAACTAAAACAGTATTGATGGCAAAAAAAATTGACACAGGACCAAATCAGTTAGTTTTCATAATAAATACTGATGTATTATTTTGTCAGGGAATAATATGAACCATCTGATGATGATATAATACACCCTTGTAGCGTGCACCTGTGTCTTTGTTTTCAACAGGAACCAGTGTTATAGTGTATCTTGGTCCAGCCACAAATGCTAGTCCTAACTGGAGGCTGATCCAACCCAAAAACCTTGGTTTTGCTACTCTGGGTGCACAAACACACTGGTGTTTTGCAAAGGGCACAACAGCAACCCTGAGTCATGTGTGGGCAAAATGCCAGTCCTCACAGTCATTTTTTACTAGTTTATGTGAAAATGGAGTGAGAAATACTTCTTGCCCAAAATGCTATCAATGAACAAGTGGATCAGAAAAGCAGGCATATGCATACATGCACTCCTTTTTTTGGAAAACATGTTTATATTTGATTCCAAACTGAGAAAAAAGTGTTCCTGGCAAGACCAGAAACTTGACCACTCTGATAATCATAATTAATCATCACTGATTTTGACGTAACAGAAAATAATACTTTCTGCATAAAATTACAGCCTTTCTTCATAATTATACATGAACTACCAAGAGTCTTGTGCTCTCTTGAGCCAGCAGAATGGAGGGAGCTTGTGATAATAGGGTCCGCCTATGGTTCATCTTCACAGAGAACGTTTTTAATATTGCACTTATTGAGAGGGCAGAATGAGGGAATCACTTGTGGACACTGGCAGGGAAAAGAGCTGTCCAAAAGCAAAATGTCCATTAACAGCTCCATTCTGCACAAAATGATCTAAGTCTAGATAGTCTGGCTGAAGGCTGATCTGTGCTTGACTAAAATAAGTGTAATGATCCCCAATGGTTCCAGCTGGTCTTCTGTCAGATGGCAACGCGTCCCAAACCACAGCGCCTTAAGAAGGTGCCACTCACCTAGGATTCAAACAGGTGCTGAGTTGATCTTGTCCTCAATCTTTTTAACAATTTGCTCCAAAGTGGAGAGGAGGAGTGATATGTCATGGTGCTTTGCAGCACCCCTCCTGAGGCAGTCTGCAGGGCAAGGACCAGCACAGGACATTGAAATGAGAAAAATGGTGCTTGAGGCAAAGTCCTGTGCTAGACAGATGGAAACAGTTGCCTTCACATTCATTTCACCAGCACTGAACTCCCTGTGCTGCCAGAGGCAGGAAGTAGATAGGAATTAAGAATTCCCGAATTAAGGAATTAAGAATTCCTTAATTGTCTTAATGCTCATGCCGTGATTTTAAGAGTTTTGTGTCTATCACATTCAGACTCTGAGAACTTTTGCCGCCAAGTACAAATGTCCTTAAAGGTCTCTAACCTGTGCTAATGCCCTGCTCTTTGGGACATTGTCTTTATCTCTGGCACTGAACATGGTGTGAACAGCTGCAAGGGCTGTAATAGTGATTGTGGCCAGCTTTCTCTTTTGTGATTCCCCTCTTTTTTTCATTATTGTGCAGTCCTGAATTACTGAGCTTTGTCCTAGCCTGAAAATTGCAAGTATTTCTCTTCTCTCCCTGACGGGCCTCAGACATAACGACACAAAAGAAATCTCCAAGCCATCCTAATTTTAGAAGACGCTCATTTGCTGGACAGTTCCCCAGTGACCCGACACGAAGAGGAAAAAGGAGCTGGAAAAGGCACTTGCTGCTGTTTTGAAGCAGGCAGAAGCACTGAAGGGTCCCGTCTCAGTGCATTTAGTGTGCTGCTAGAGAGGGCAGGGGACTGAGGCATATGCAGACACCAACGGCCAAAGTACCCCAGAGTGCAGCCCACAATTGCCTTGTCCTCATTACTGAGTCTGTGGACAAAGCTGAGCAATGGGAAAGGGCTTTTTTTGCCATTGAACTTAAAGATCAAAACAATTTCTTCCAGTAGAAGGAATTCTGATGGACAGACCCTTTGTTTTGGTGCTGGTTTTGCTTTATTTATTATCAGATGTGTTTATTATGACTCATGAACTGAGTCATAATATCAGAAGATCGCGCTTGCTGTCCTGCCACCATGAAGAGGCTCTCAGATTTGGCCAGATGTGGGTGGTTCCTACACCAAAAGAAAAAAAGGGATATCTGTGAGCTAGATCTTGCAGGATGATAAGAAATCTGCCTCCAGACTGCAATTAAATACTTAGGAGCATAGCCCTCTGACTAAGTTGTGTTAGCAGTAACAGAGACTGTGTCTGATTAGTGGTGATGGGTTCTTATTAAGACTGGTGTCTCATGCTTCCTTCCAGAAATCCAGAAAAAGTGAGACCCTCTCTGAATGTCTTTTATAGGTGGAATACTAAAACACTTCGGGAACACAGTAATATGAAGGACAAGTTAAAACAGTAAAACTTTCGCAAAAGTCTGTTAACTTCATTCTTGATGCACCAGAGTAATTATACAGTAACCAAATTACTTTCTACTACATCATTTTCCCATTCTCCAACTATTACTGTATTTGTAAATACTTAGTAAATCAGACCTCAAGAAGAGGAATTTTCGTGAAATCAGTCTGGCCTGTGACTAAACTATTGCAGAAGTCAACATGGAAGCAGCAGAGTTGCCTGCAGGACCCTATTGTACCTGAGGGACATGTTCTGGGCAGCACCTTTCCACTGCCAGTGATTCCAGCCACCTATATCAAGAAGGTGGCCCTCATTAAAACCCAGACAGTTTTACTGCTCTCTCCTGGGACATCTACAAAGGTCATTTGCTGGAAGAGATGAAAGAATGTAGGTTACATGGTTCCCGCAGTGCCACGTGTATGTGTGTCTATTTACATGGTTTGGCAAGAGAAGCTGGGAGGTCAAATTTTAGGATTCATCATTCATACTTACCAGATCTGCAATACAGCAGAGATTTAAGAATATACCCAACAATATAACCAGCACTATGGAAGATGAAGCCACATATTAAATTCATTTTATATTTCTTGGAGAGCTATGTTACTTGTCCTGATTGTATTTATGCAGGCATTCATCCTTCTCCATGACAAGAGGAACAGTTGCCTTATGTGGATGCTGCAAGTGCTATAAATTGCAATTTGGTGAGTTTTAAGCATGTTCTTAAACATCTTGCCAGGTCAGGAGTCTGAAAAACATCGAATCAAATTTTAATGACAAAGTAAATCTCTTTGTGAATGAAGAATAGGGTAAAATGTGTTCATTTGCATCTGCATGTGTGTGTCTGTGTGTGAAGAGGGGACTGGAAGTTCAGGACCATGTCCACATTGCACAACAGAGGTCAACACAGAGGTCCCTGAAGTACCACTGATGGCACTACATCCTAGACCCAGGAATAGCATAGCTGTGCTAGTGTAGAGCCATGCTTGGGCTCTATATAGCCCATAGGTCTATGTAGCTCTATAGACATGCTATAATGTAAGACCATTTAGCCTGGATGTCTGACTGTGCCAAAGTAGGAATACTGCCTGCAAGACAGTACAAGGTTCAAGCTCATTTGGAAGAGGTTTGCAGATCTTTACCATAACTGTGCACTGGCGGTGTGATGGCTTGGGTCAGTTAGATGACATTCACAGCAGCGTGAATGAATGTGTCCTCACAAGAGTGTCCATATTAGAACACAGAARGAGAAGAGTAGTTAGTAGAGACAAAGTGAAACTATGGGACCCCTTGAAATCTCATCTGGACCAACGGTCCAGAGGTAGATATGATCAGGGCTAATGTAGTCACAAAAAATAGATGACCTTAAACAGTGAGGTGCACTGGAAGGACCTTAAACAGATGGAGAAGCCCAAAAGAAAAGGACTTCCAGGAGATGTGCTAAATAAAATATCTTTTCTTTAAAAGGAGACTAATTGAGAACATAGGAGGAAAAGTCTTACTCTTGGAAAGAAGAGAAAACTTTAGTGACAAAAGCAGATATAATGGCTGAAAGTCTAACCATGCTGAAGAGATCAAACTCAGCAGCAGCAAAAGGAAAGGAGGAATAAAGAGGGCTAAATTCAGTATGAATTATGTTTTCAAGGGACAGAGAAAGATGCCTAATGAGAAAAGTAAGGCCAGAAAAGTTTGTCAAAGTTTCCACACCAAACAATTTGTTCAGCCAGCAGAACTGTAAATCAGAGACTATTTTATTTTTGGCACAGATATAAATGAAACCTTCTAGTCAGGAAAACATTTTTCATTATGTGCTGCGTAACCTCCCATTCGTAGAGACATGTTATATCCAGGACTAAAAACCTGTCTAGAATGTTCTGTAAAACAGTCTAATTTTATCCATAATCTCCTAGCAGCTCTATCGATATCTCATCTTCTGCAGCTTCTCTTCCTCATGTTTGTTTCCCACAACACCATACTCAAAGGAGATGAGAGGTTCTGACAGCTTTCCAGTAAATTAGATCCATAAAAATATATTTTGCATGACTTAAAAATGGTTTTCACTGTCCCACTAGAAGCAGGCATATAGATAGATGATTTAATCTGTTAAAAGGGCAGAAATAAGCTTGGACTTGTGAATTTACATCTGAATACAGAATACTTTCTTCTAAGAACTAATTGTACCTCAAAAGGCATATAAAATGAAAAGAGGCTCCTAAACATAACTGTTTTATGAGTGGATTCCAGAGCAGCAGCAGGATGAGAATACCAAAAATAGTCAGGTCTCCAAGTACTTTGCTAAGAAGCACTTTAAGTCTTCAATATGTTTATTATTTGCACCACACCACACTGTCATGAAATGAACACACAACTCTTAATTTAAAACATTTTTCTTATTGGAGCAGCTACAGTAGCTCTCATCCATGTAAATGTATGCACGTTTTTCTCCAATAGCACTACCTACTAGAGATACTGTCATATTTTGACAAACAAATCAGATTTGGGTTCAACTCCAAATTCCTTCCTATAGTCATAACATTATCTTGTGCAATTCATGATTGGAATTCACAAGGACTTAAGCCGAGACTTTGGGCTGCTCATACCTGCCACACTAAACAAGGTAGATAGAGCCGGCCCCTGCCTCAGTCTCCCTTGTAACCCATCTCAGGCATTTTCAGGCAGATTGCAACACAACCCTTGACCTCAGGTGTGCCACCTAGCAGGAGCTCGATCCCCTAGCAAGCCGTGATAGTGAACAGATTCTTGGGTTGCAACCTGTGGTATTTCCTCATCCAATTGCATGGTGTGCCAGATGCAGTCTCAACCCCATCCGTCTATGCCAAAGGTCTTATGCACTAGCAAATGGGAAACTTGAGAAGCTGGTGCTTGTGGGAGTAGGGTTTCATTTCTGTTTCAGCTCCTCATTGCTAATATCAGGACACTTCTTCCACCTTGCTCCCCACAAAGCAGACACGGCACCCCTCTGCAGTTTCTGTGATGCCCTTCAGCTCTCTCATGTAGCTCCAGTGGCACAGAACCACCTTGTGCCAGAGACATCCCAGCAGTAGCCTAAAGGATTACCTGAAGGTAAGTTATACTGCTATAACTTACCCTAAACAGTCAACTTTGCAGCAAGGCCTGTCTCTTTGTCACTTTATTTTCTCAGGAGTGTAACTACTTCCCCAATGCTGGCAGATATCACAAAGCCTGAAAAGATGCTGTTATGTTAGTCAAAAAACCCAACCCAAACATAAACCCAACATGCATGCCTTTTAATCAGCATAGTCTGCTCTTGTGGGAAGCCAGTTTAAGCAGTGAAAGAAAATGTCTGCTAGTACAATAAAGGTTTCTGCAGACCTGAGGTATTTAAAGGGAACTTTGCCTTGGCAGATGGGGCATGTTTTGCCATGCTGGAGAAGACCTGTCAGGAGGCTCCAGAAATAGAGCAGAAAATAACTGAGACCCTTCCTTGGGTGAAGAAATGGGTTTTTTTTTTAAATCTGAAGCAGGTCAGAGAAGTAATGACTGATCCAAAGAGGCACTGTTTTCCTTCCATTTGAGGAGATTATTTTAACGCTTCTGTTGGTTTCAGAATACTTGCAATGGTTATCTTGTCCAAAATACACCAAGACCAACCTCCAAGCTGCTAGGTGGTATTGCAGTACAAGCAACGTTTTCTTTTACATGGATGTGCTTTTTGCCAGAGTGTATCCTCTCCGTCTCCCAGCAGAAGCTGCATGATCAGTCTGAACAGTTGCAGGGACTGATTCACAAAGCTACTGGCAGGCCTTTCTCAGCCCTTTGTCATGATCTAAAGAAGAAATTGTCTTTAAAATTGAACTTTTCAGTTCTCTTCAGCTCTTAGAAATTACAAAGAGGGTTAAAACAGCCTGGATAGGAAGAAAAAGACTCATTGTGCAACAACTCCTGGCTGTCTCTTAGGTTACACAAGGCGAGAAAAAGAATCATATTTACAGTTGCTGGTTGGGAGAGGGCTGGATTTATTATTGGCAGTTTATCCCATTTGTCTTTTTAAAATCACTTTCATTACCAAAAGCTTGAGATACAAACTTTCTACTAGATTTCTAGAGTGAGTAGCTGTAGAAAAGGTGAGTGACAGCAAAATACAGCAAAGCTTGAGACCTGTTTGGAAGTGGGAGTCACCTTCCCAGCCAGGTCTTCAGCTCCATGCTGGGGTGGTGAGATGCTCCTCTGCCCTGGCAGGGGCTCATGTCTGGGGCCGAGTGCACAAGGGCAGCTCATCACTGCCAGTTGGATCTCACACCCCTCTGGGTAGGAGGTATAAAGCTCCAGAAGGAAGAGGCAAACTTGAAATTTGGKGGGTACAGGCCCTTGTTTCACTTTTGCGAGATGGAGGGGGAGATCACTGAATGCTCATGAGCTGCTGTTAAAACCTGATGATCGGTCTTGATGTTCTGTGAAACTTGGAATGAGGCAAGGACCAAAAACGTATGTTAAAACCCATAATCCAGATGACTTACTGAAGGCTTTTCAAATTCTGAGGCTGATTTTTATCATGTGGAAATGGTGCAATACTGAATTAGCTACGACTGCTTCTCTAGGATGCTGTGGATAAGTTGGGGATTGTTTTGTGTAAAAAACAAAACAGTTTACTACAGATAGATTAAAAACAAGAGCAAAAGTAGGATTTGTTGTTGGTCCAGATTAGTGTTTTACTTTCAATTTTAGTTTTAATTTAACTGTCTAAACAAGGCACAGTTTATGCCCTTAAGTGTTTACAGTACAAAGACAGACTGCATTATGAGAGAGAGGAAACAGAGTATTGGAAAGACAATAGCAATGCAGTTAAAGAAATGGTATTACTTGGTCAGCCATGATGTGTCATTTATTCTATTTCACTTCAACTTTCTGTCATCTCTCCTCCAATCTTTCAGCTGCCAAGAGAACCTCCATTTTTCCTCCCCTCAGTCCATGTGACTCATAATTATTTACTGATATGCAGCCATGGAGCTGCTTGGCACATCACTGAAAAATATCCTCATGTCCACCCCACAGTTGAAAAGAATTATTTGTCAAAGATATTTCTTTGATACTAAAGATAATTTTATTTCAGTTTTCTGTCTTTGTGCTGATAAGGAGAATGAAAAGATTGCCATGAGCATACATGCCTCCCAAATGTCATGTGGCAATTGAACATTATGGAATCACAGAATTACAGCATGGCTGAGGCAGGAAGCAACCTCTGCAGGTCTTCTAGTCCAACTCCTGCTCAGAGTAGTGTCACCAAGAGCAGGTTCCTCAGGGCCATGTCCTGTCAGGTTTTGAATATCTCCAAGGAAGGAGACACCACAACTTCTCTGGGCAACCTGTGTCACTGTTCAGTCACCATTTCAGAAAAAAAGTTTTTTCCTACATTTAAGGAATTTGAATATGTGCCCATTTCCTATTGTCCTGTCACTGAACACCACTAAGAAAAGCCTGGCTCTGTCTTCTTTATGCTCTCACATCAGGCATATATGTACACTGATAAGATCCCCCCTGGAGCCTTCTCTTCCTGAGGCTGAACARTCCCAACTCTCTCAGCCTCTCCTCGTATGGGAGGTACTCCAGTTCCTTAATCATCTTCATGGCCCTTCACTGGACCTTCTCCAGTACTCCCACGTCTCTCTTGTAGTGGGGAGCCCAGAACGGACCCACCACTCCAGATACGTCTCACCAGTGCTGAGGGGAAGGATCACCTCCCTTGACCTCCTGGCTATGTGCTTCCCAGGAAGCTGATGGCCTTCTTTGCTGCAAGGGCACATTGCTGGCTTATGATCAATTTGGTGTCTACCCCCAGGTCCTTCCCTGCAGAACTGCTTTCCAGCTGGTAGGCTCCCAGGGGATACCTGGGGTTGTTCCTCCCCAGAGGAAGGACCTTGCATTCCCCTTTATTGAACTTCACAAGGTTCTTTTAAGCCCATTTTTCCAGCCTGTCCAGGACCCTCTGAATGGCAGCACCACCATCTGGTTTGCCAATCAGTTCTCCCATTTGTGTATCATCTGCAAATTTGGTGCGGGTGCAGTCTGTCCAGTGTCCCAGTTATTAGTAACGGTTTTAATCAGCACTGGTTCCAGTATCAATGCCTGGCATACACCACCAGTGAGTGGCCTCCAACTGGACTTTGTGCCACTGATCACAACGCTTTGAATCCAGAAGTTCAGCCAGATTTCAATCCACCTCAGTGTTCGATTACCTAGCCCATACTTCATCAATTAGTCTATTAGGATGCTACAGGAGACAGGATCAAAAGCCTCTCTGACATCAAGATAAACAACATCCACTAGTCTCCCCTTGTCCACTGAGTCATTTCATCACAGAGGGCTATCTAGCTGGTAAGGAGTGATGTCCCCTTCCTAAGTCCATGCTGACTACTCCCAGTCATCTTCTTGTCCCTAATATATTTGTACACAGTTAGTAGTCAGGTATCTGACTATAATTGAAAGTTAACCAGAAACCTGACAAATCAATAAATTGTGTCGAAAAACTAAAATTATCTGAAAAGCAAGTGATAAAAGACCTTTCTTAAATTGCTCAGAGAATTAAGGTACTTCTCGTGCTTCATGATTTTTACTACATGGTATGTTGTGCTGGTTTTGGCTGGGATAGAGTTAATTTTCTTCACCGTAGCTTGTGTGGGGCTATCTTTGGGATTTGTGCTGAAAACTGTGTTGATAACACAGGGATGTTTTCGTTATTGCTGAGCAGTGCTTACACAGAGTCAAGGCCTTTTCTGCTTCTCACCCCACCCCACCAGYGAGTAGGCTGGGGGTGCACAAGGAGTTGGGAGGGGACACAGCTGGGACAGCTGACCCCAACGGACCAAAGGGATATCCCACACCATATCATGTCATGCTCAGCATAAAAAGCTGGGGGAAGAAGAAGGAAGAGGGGATGTTCGGAGTGATGGCGTTTGCCTTCCCAAGTAACCTTAGGCGTGATGGAGCCCTGCTTTCCTGGAGATGGCTGAACACCTGCCTGCCCATGGGAAGCAGTGAATGAATTCCTTGTTTTGCTTTGCTTGCGTGCGCGGCTTTTGCTTTACCTACTAAACTGTCTTTATCTCAACCCACGAGTTTTCTCACTTTTACCCTTCCGATTCTCTTCTCCCCATCCTGCTGTGGGGGGAGCAAGGGAGTGGCTGTGTGGTGCTTAGTTGCCGGCTGGGCTTAAACCACGACAGCCCAACGTGGGGCTCAAAGGGTTCGAGATGACAGGTTTGATTGGAATGTGCTAGATCGAATTTATAGCTGTTATTGCTGTTTAGCTATTAATTGGCAGGCTCCTGTGCTTGCTAAGGGGCTTGCTTGCCKTRCTGTATATTAGAGTCTAGTGCTCGTTTGTGGCTGCTTTTTGCTTTCGCTGCTTGCTATACTGCTGCACTGCTTATCGTCTTACTGTGCTGTGCCTGGGAACATTCTGATAACAGCCATGGTGATGCGCCTGGGCTGGCAGACGGCCAGGGCATCGCTGCTGTTTCTGTGGTGCTGTACTGGACAGGCTGGAACTCCAGTGTGAAGTGGAGTTGTAGAGACYGTGACCTGTGGATGAGTCCACGTGGGAGCAGGACACCCTGAAGCATCTGTGACCGTGGATAAGCCCATGCCAGAGCAGGTACTTTTTGAAGCGTCTGTGGCCATGGTTATGTCTGTGCCACAGCACGTGTACCTCTGAAGGGATTGTGGCCCAAGAATAAGTCCATGCTGGAGAAGGTACACCTCAAAGTATGTGTGGCTGTGGATAAGGTGATGCAGGAGCACCTCAAAGCATGTGGTGGGAGTGAGTGAGTGGCTGTGCGGTGCTTAGTTTCCGTCTGGGATTAAACCATGACACAAGTCAATATAATATGGCAAGTTCAATTCAGTTTCTATAGATGATTATGTGTTTTACTCTAGCCTCCATTCTCTGTGCTTGTCATGGACTTTCTCTCCTGGATCAATACATCTTGGACTACTTCTAATTGCTCAGCTTCAGCTAGAAGACTGAAGAGTGTTTCTACAGTATTCCAGCCTGCAGTGGGGTAAGAAAAGCAATGTGTCCTTAATAACGTGGCTTCAAAACTGTCAGGAAGAAAATGTAGTTTACTTTAAAGCCTCCCATCTCTTGGGGTTGTGATCCAGATAGTCTATTATATAAAAGGCAATTGACACTGTCCTTTATCTCCCAATTCAACACTTACACACAATTACTTTAATATAAAATCATGTCTGCCACTGTCATTCCAAGCTCTGTTCTGGAAGGACAGGTATTTTCTGCAAATGCTTAACAAAATTTCATGTGCCTTTGGGAACCTTAGGTAGGATTTCATGAACTAGGGGTGGCCTTTGCTGTTTGGGCTGCAAGTTATTTAGCACTGTCATATCTGAAGTGCCTGTGAACATTCACCAATATATGCTGTTATGAACCATGGGCATTACAACAGCATCAAGGGCAAAGGATTTTTAGGTATCTGTAAGGTATGCTGTAGCTGCAGGAGGTTTCAGGGTCACAGCTTTGGAATGGGCACCTTAGTTCTAATCTAGGCACCAAAATCCATTTGGATATGATCTGAGATGTGCTGTGGTCTCTTCCTGCCACCAGCATGGAGACACACTTTGATATAAATATGAACTTGAATAGGCTGTACTTCTGCATTTCCTTTACCAAAAGCCTTTTTTCCCTCACATACAATACCTAAGAAATGCTTGGGTAATGCAGGTTCCAAATTAGTCTTTTGAAAACTACAGTCACAACATGTGAAACCTTGTTTCTGAAATAAAAGACAATGCATTTCACTAGAGGTCCTTCCATATGTTTTAAAGGATCTGGCCCTGCTGCTAAATACAGCACTGGTCACGTCTTTCATGCAAGAAAGTCATCCTCCTTGTGAGAAAGCAGATCTGGTGCTGATTGTTCTCTGACTGTGACTAGGACAAGTGAATGCTCTGTTTCTTATCAGAGTGCTGGTATCTGTTCCTCCTTTCAGAGAGTTCATCCAGCTGGCTTATGGCTCTCACAGCTCAGCCAAGAGGGTGGGGGGAAGGGGATTAGCCCAATAGTTTCAGTAAATTACACACATTCATCAGCCCCTTGACTTCTACACTCAAGTTCTTGCCTTTTATGGCAGACCCAAGGAAAATGATATAATGGTATGCCATACAGCATGTGTACATAGGGAGCTAGGGATATATTTCATATATCTTTACAAGTCTTGTTTTGCAAACTTTTCTAAAGGAATTTTGAATTTATAGTCTGATAAGCAATTTCACTACAAAGCATAACTGAATCTCTATCAGAAGCTACGTGCTCTGTCAGAGCAAACGAAAGAAAGAAAGAAAGGTGTGGGTTACTAAATGAAGCTCTCATCCATATGCAAGTGTGCATGCACAGTCCATAAAATTCTGCTCTTGACGTCAGTAGCAAAATGCTCATTAAAGCTGGGATTTTACTCTGGGCCTGTGCTAGAAAATGCATTTGCATAGCTGTCATTGTTTCATGCAACAAAAAAAAGAGTGTTTTTTTAATGAAATGATAGTAGAAAGACACCATTGTCTTCGTGTGCAGTGGGCTATTGTGAAAGAAACTTGCTAAATTAAATCCTTAGCACTGTTTCCAGATTTTAATGTGAGTTTTGGGAGGGATGGGAGATTTCTCTTGATACATTCCAACAAGTGTTGAGCTTTCTTTTGTGTTACGGAGCTCTGATCATCTGGCTTTCTCCATAGGACTTCAGCGGAACGTCTCCAACTTCTGCTAAATATGGAGCTGGCCGAATAAAATTGCACAAAACAGCAAATTGAGGATAATCGTGACTAAGTGTGTGGGCATTTGGGATCACATCCAAATGAATCCAAAGAGGAAGTTGTATGGGCCTGATTCTCACCTCACTCTTTTTCTGTCACCAAGTTATGCTGTTATAAATCAACAATGGGTGATTTATTTTCTTGTGAGATTCTTTGTACAGATACTAGCAACTCAATGCATTAAGCACTACCATTTTATGCTTCTTCTACCAAGGGACGCCTAACTCTCAGTACCACACCTTTAAAATTATTTTGCAGGAAGAGTAGAAAAAATGCAAGGCTTATTCTTACATTTTGTTGTACCCTAACTTGATATGTTAGTTGGCCTTGATCCCAAACAGCAGTTTAAATGGATGAAAAAGGAATGTATTTGGGTTGCCTGACTTCTATCAATAAATGCAAAAGTGCCAAGCCACGTAACATGAGCCTCTTGAGAAGGTGTTAAGGATGTACAACTGGTGAGCTACCAACAGTTTTCACCACACCAATCATCCAAACATAGTACGGGCCACTTAGCTTTCTGAAATTAATTAACAAGAATTCGTGGCTGAAATTAGTGGTTCTCGAAAGTCTTTCCCACCATAATCTTCCATAATCCTTCTTCTTCAAACTACACTGTTCATTATGGGCCATATCCTCTGTAAGGTGAACCCACCCACATCCATAGGACTACTGATTCTGAACCTTTCCTTGAATTCACAACAGAATTTGGGTGAGGGGAAGCTGGATTTCTTCAAATCCATACATTTCTACACTTTAGGACCTGCAAATCCATGTAAACTGTTTCTGACACAAAGCTGGCAAACCTGTTCTGGATAAAAATAGGAACAGTTCACACAGCTCTGTCATACAACCTTGCTTCTTCATCCTARCAAATAAAATTTCCTTTGTCTCTTCTGCACTCTGAAAGGTGACTAAAAACACAGATTCATTTTAAACTAGGTTGGCTCAGAATGATCATCCCTCAGTCAATATGCCTGAATTTTTCCACTGATGCATTTTAGCATGAGTTGGCAGACTTCTAGAAATGCTGGTTGGAAGAGACATCTGGAGGTCATTGAGTCCAACCTCCACCTCAAAGGAGAACTATTGCCAGCACTAGAGCATGTCAACCCCCTCTCTACTTTGCTGTTATTTTTTGAAAGTCAGATTATCCCACCATGGCGTCTTACAACCACAAAATAAAATAGAAGAAGAGCAAAAGACTCACTGACTACATCCAAAGGCAGAATAATTTGGTCTGGATTTTAAGAGGGTTTCTTACTGTTTGTCATCAAGATTCTCTGTGTCCAGTGATAGGCGATTAGGGAATGGGCAGGTCAACTAGTTACTGGGTCAGCAGAAAAACAGCCTTCCTCAAAGATTTATATCCCTCATGAATAGTTTACTCATCTTTTGGAAGAAATGACCTAACCCAGCACAGGACACCAACAGTGAACAAGTCTCACAAACCCTGGCAGAAATATTTGAAATGAAAAATAGTAGAAAACACCCTAGATCCTTTTTCCTTCAAATAAGCAGTTTCATCTGATTAAAGGGCAGGTGAAGAATGCTCTGTTTAGAAATCTGAAATTACGATGGGTAACATCTGAAGGATTGTGGCTTCCCTGTGAAAGCTTTCCTCAGAGATGGCTGGCACTGCAGTGCGGGCTGGTGTATGCTGGCCGGACGCTGCGATGTGTCACGCTGCAGCTAGGACTAACAACACCCTGAAGGGTGAAAAAATACACAACACCCTGAAGGGTGAAAAAATAAGGCAAGCTTGCAACTTCAGTGGCAAAAAAAATCAGTCTTTCCAGAGAAAGTAGCAGGATGGTGATCAACAGAGCTGCACTGAACTACCTTGGTCCCCAGCAGCCCTGTCCTGCTCCTTCACCCCAAGTGATTCCTCCTTCAGCAGCTGCTCCAGGTAGCTTTTGGATGACCTCTGACCCGTCCAGATCAGCTGTTACCATCCCACCTATCTCCCCACAGCAAGGCAGGATGGACTTGAACAAAGTCAATCTGCTCCTACCAGAAGGAAAGCAGGTCTGCAAGGGGCCACTGGGGACACCTATGGCGTCTGGAGAGGAGGACAGGGCATCRCTGATGGGATCTTTTGGCTGTACTAACTCCATGCAGAATTACTTGGATCTGAATCATTCAAAAGTAGCTTTGTGGGTTTTTTAGTGATAAATGATTGCTGTAGACCCCCTGCCTATATAACACAGGAAGAGCAAAACTGCAGGAAAATTTAGGGATTTGCAGAGATCTGCAGATTTACTGTGTTTTGGCCATGAAATCATAGCTCTGAATCCACAAGCGTATAACTTCTACTCCATCACTCAATGTGTTTGCACCTAATGTATACACCCATCAATATATAGCCTTGCGGAGTACTTTCTCATCTGTCCCCCGAAAGTGCTTAGAACACTTTGTACATGCATTTAGCTTCTCAGTGTTAGCAGTGGGTTATATTGAGGTGCCTTGAATTCAAGGACGTTAGAGATGTTTGGGGGGCTCCTGTGAGTTCAGGATGTTAAAGTTCACAGTTCATGCGTGAAGCATGTGAATCCCAGTTTAGTCTGAGGAGAGAAGCAGGACAAAGGGCTTGTCACACATGCTGAGTCGTTGGAAACACGATCACATGAGGTTAGAGTAGTCATCATAACTGATGTTAGGGTCATATCTTGTTTCTGATGAGTTTCAGCTGGTCCTGCTCTGGAAATATAGAGCAGCTGTTTTTTAAAGTTTTGTAAAATGCTGTATAGGCAACATAGATGGAATTCTAGAATAACTTTACCTAGAAGATCCTTGAAGCTTCACAATTAACTGTAGATCCTCTTTAGCTATATTACTGCCATGTTCATGTGGCCGACAGAAAGAGCCAGACACCCAAAGGGAACATTAGGATCATACAGTCTTATCTTTTGCAAGCCAGGAAAACCTTGCCCAATAACTTCTGCACCAAGATTATAGTTTCTGTTTGAGCTTTATGCATATCTTTTAGAATAAATATCCATTTATGACTTAAAACCATCAGGTGTGGGAAAACGCACCACATCCATACCCAAATCGYTCCAAAGCTTACGTAGTTTCACTTTTAAAGATTTGCGCTTCATTTTTCATCTGCTTGTCTCATTCCAGCTTTCAACCACTTGATCTCAATATAATTTTTTCTGTTAAATCAGAGTCTGCCATGATCTGGAGTATTTTTCCATGTAAGCGTTTGTAGGCTGGAATTAATTCACTTCTAAATCTTCTCTTGGATAAATAAAATAGACTAAGTTTCTTAAAACTTAATCTGTCAGGTATGTTTTATAGACCCTGAGTTGTGCTTATAAACCTTTTCTGAACACATTCCAGTTTCTCAGTGTCCTTTTTGAAGTAGGGACACAAGGTCTATACTTTGATAATGCTCTTACTCATGTTGGAGGCAGAGATAACACCTCTTCCTTTTGATTGCCCCTTGCTTCTGCAATAAAGGATGGCATTCACAAGCTTAGCTGGTGTGTTGCCATAAGACCACATGCTTCATGGGCTGCCTAATATGATTTTTATGTGTTTTTCGGATTGATCCACAGGGTAAAGTCCCATATGTTGTAAGGATGTTGTATCCTTACTGTTTTTCTAGCATTATGGTCCAGCACTGACATATTGCTCTGTTTACTAACTAACTCTTACCAGTACATATAGGTGATGTAACCAGGCAGTTATTTACAAATTCCACTTTTTGTATCCTTTCCCACCTTCACTAGCAATGGTTTCACAAGTTCTTCCCATACACTGAAAAAGTCATTGAGCATTGTTTGGCCAAAAGCAGATCTCTGAGCAGCATACCAGGAATGATCCTCTAGCACACTGTTTCTCCATTTTCCGTTATTTTCAAGCAACTTTTAATGTATGTCTATTATACTCTCTATTTTTAATACAGTGCTAAGTCTAGAATGTGTTTCTTCTATTTGCACACCAAATGGGACTCAGTCAAATATTCTGCTGTTTCTCTTTGCTACTCATGCAACACTGATAATGAAAAGCTCACGTAGACTCTGCAGCATCCTAACTGCATATTGACTATAGGACACAAACGTACCAGATCTAGCTCCATAAGACTTTGGTCAGTCTGCTAGGAGCCATTGTTTTCTGCATTAAAAGACATTAGACCTTGGATTGGCTGATGTGCTACCAAACTGCCTAAATGGCTATTGCCAGTTCCCACACATTTCACTTACAGATGTCATAGTAGCACAGAGCAAACCCTAGGGCTGTTTTGGGCAATGATGGTGAAACACAGTCATGATGATGACGATAAGCTACCAGCACTGTTATCTTTCTCGAATATCAAATTTCCTCAGAAAAGACACCAAGGTTATGTTACAAGGCCTGTTATCGAAAAACTATCTTAAATGATTTGCTGTAACACCCTTCCTGCAACTTCACTCAACACCTACATCAGGCTACCCAGCTATACACATACTGTGATTATCCTATTTACTTTTCAAATATTGGCATTAAATCAGAATTTTCAGTCCTCTACTACTCTCTCAGGGCTGGTTTATAAGAAAATCAACATTAGCAGGTTAGAAAAGCTCTTTCCAGCTAGAGAGAGCTGTATGAAATTCTTCCATTCTGTGCATCCTAAGTCACCATTTCACCGTGAGAATTTTTTTTAGAATTCCTCCCTTTATCCCAATCCTATTCATCAGAGATTTTTTTTAACTAATACTTCTAGGTTCCTTATCAGGTGCTTCCGTTTCTGAGTTCTGATTACACATGAGCATCACGTGTGATTTCCATAATATTTTTCTTTGGACCGGGTCATTTGTTTATCGTTATTGTCCAATGGTTTGTTCATTTTAGCTGTTATTTGCCAGCAGGACTGAGTCAGCAGGCTCCCAGAGTCCCAGCAGAGCAACTGCTTCATCATAAAAGCACGCCGCAGGTGTTGGGGCATGAACCCTTGCACCACATGTGATATATTTGGGGAGGGACAGTGAGGGGATGGTGTGTCACCTCCTGTGTGTCACCCTCCTCCCACGTGAGAGAGACCGGGGCCCCGGCACAGAGCTGTGGGTGTATCTTGTCAGTCACGTCCCTTCCTGCAGGCTCCGCTGGCGTCAGCTGATCTGATCTCACTTACCTGCCATAATCTAAGCTCCAGGGCTTCGTTTGCTTTCGATAAACACCCTGTGATCCAGGTGCTTACCTAACCCAGTTCACACGAAACAGTACCCCCCCGCACCGTGCTGAATGAAGGATGTGCCACAGATCCATACCTCCCCTGCCCATGTGAGGAACGCCATCAATGTGGGATGGCAGACCTGCTGTTATTGTGCCGGGCAGAAACTGCCAGCAGCAAGCGGAGAACCACAAAAAAAGAGGGAGGAAGGCATAAGCACAGCTCCTATGTGTCGTGAATTAATTCTGTTCAAGGCACTTTGCTTATTTCTACCTCTTTACACTCTCTTGGTGTTTTACTTAATCCATTAACAATTAAGCACCCGCTGTGCATTTAAACCATAGCTTCAGCTGAATCTTGGGAGTTGATGTCTCGAGTAACCTTGAAAGTGAGGGCCAAGGGTCACATAACACACCTGATGTGCAGTCCTAGTGAAACATCTTGGAAAACTGCACATTTTTATGCATCAACATGCTATTCCTTCATCCACAGAGACTGTCAAATCCCTTCAAAGATGGATGGTAGATCAAACACGTGGTGGAGGGTTCAGCAAAGTTAAGGTTATCTTTGATAAACCGCATTTCTAAAATGTTTCAATTAATACATTAGTTGCTTTGCTTAGATATTCTAGGGGAGATTACCTTACATAAACTCAATAAAAAATACAAAGATAAATTACCATAAAGATAATATAAATATTTAAGAAGTTACAACATAGTTTTGTGGCATTAAGTTATGTATATTATATTAATAATTAGGGACAAAGTTTAAGAATATTGTTTTCATCTAGAGGCATCAGATTAAGTTTAACACATAGAATAACAAAGAAAGATTCCACTATTTCAACTTTACTGTACAGTTCATTAAAATCACCCATATGTGATATAACTGTACCTCTTCTACACAGACAAAATGGCAGTTGTTGATAAGAATCCATTAAGTTTTAACTTTTGCAGAGGATGTGGTTTCTTGAGGTTAGTGAACACATCTTCCCCATCTCAGGCTAACACCGTAATAATAGTATAATTCAGTACAGACTGTGAGTTCATGATATCTCCTTCTGCACATTACTCTGGGTCCTGAGATAAGTATTGTGTCTGGATAAATGATGCATTACTGGAAGGATAATATGGTATGAACTATGAGTTTAACGTGCCAGATTGAAGAAGAGTTTCTTGTAAGAATCAAGGAGAAGTAAGCATAACAGTTGGTTGCCATTTTACTAAATAGATTGAGCTGCCTTTTTTTTAAGAACTAGTTTCAGGCAATAACTTCCCTTTTTTCCAAATACCAAGCTGCTTATATGATTTTGCAAACATTGAACAGAACTGAAAATCAAAAGTTTCTCTTGGGAAAACCTACATAAAAGATTTCAGCATGTTGAATGAGGAAGAAATGTTTCATTTGGAAGCAGTTTGACAACAAACTGTGGCCAAACTCTGTGGCTTTCAGAAAATTGTGTTTCAGTTGTATGACCCGTCTGCTCCCACATGACAACTATATGACTGTGTTGCATTACCTCTTATGCAGTGTAATCTGACTGATCACATTCATGGTGTATCACGGGGGGATTGTACCCATTATGCATCCCACCAAAATGTCCTGGCAGATGGGAGGGGGCATGTGGCAGCTGAACTACAATTTCCACAAAGCATCACAGCAATGCAGAAATTTTTTGATGTTGGACGGAGCAAAAAGGTAATGTTTCCCATTGGGGATGTAGAAAAAATTCCTTTTGATTAAAAGTGTTTTGATATTTCCAAATTGAAACAGTTGGACCAGCCTTCACCCCACCTTCCCAGGCTCAAATTTTCACTTTCAGGACAAAAAGTTTACAGAAAGCAAACTCTTTGCATGTTTTAATTAACTTCATCAAAGAACAGCTTCTTTATTAGAAATGGTTCAAAGGCTGAAAAATCCTAGTTCTAGAGTAGAATTCACCTACTAAGACTCAATCTACATTTGTTTTAAAATTAAGTTGAAAGCGTTCAAAACACCAGAAGGAATTACCCTAGCCTAAAATGGGTCAATATAGTTTACCAGTCAGTGTGGACTAATGGTTTGGCACCATCAATCCTGGCCAGTTCAGCCACTTTGAAAGTATTTTATTCTGAAGTAGTCCTAAATTACAGTGTATTTGAACAGTTTCAGCAATATAGGTTTTGGCCCAGTATGGATATAGGTTAATAGTTTTGTGGTGAGGTAAAAGCCCAAAGCTATGCTCAATATATACCAGCGGAAAGCTGACATTAAAAATGCATGATCTATCTCTGTAATGTCGAAAAATGATGAAAAAAACATTATTTTTCACATCCTTATGAAAATGTGAGGGTCACTGGAACAGTTTCCAAGCACCAGAAATGATCCACTAGCCTCACACAAGGTTATTCAGATCTGCTAGGAAGGGACAGTCTTCTTTTTCTACCACAGCATCTCCAGACCTCTGCCAGGGTACCGCAGCAGGTCCGGATCAGGGTCTGGATTGAGGGCTACTGGTCCATGGCCATGCCACAAGCCCAGGGCAAGCGTTCCCAATGATACACAGCTCCCTGGGGATGGAGGGCCAGCCCTCGCCTCCAGCCTCCCCATGACGGCTCTTCCCAGCCAAAGAGACTCAGCCTGGGAGGTCTGACATGCTCAGGCCCTGACACTGACCTCCACCCCAGCATACACTATCACTGATCATCAGAGGCCTCTTCCAAGCCAGGATTTTTGGCAGTATGGTTGCACTGTGCATAGCTGCACTATCACTGCTCAGATTAGGGATGGTGTGCATTACTGCAAGCTGCAAAGCTGGGGAGAGAACAACTTGAATTCTGGGTATTTTATTTCATGTCTGAATGTAGTAAGCAGCGATGTAAATTCCTGCAGGGAGTTTATGGTAGACCAGCTTGGTTGATACAGCTGGTTTTGGGTTTGCTAAGACTGACCTGATGCTGTTTGCTGGCTAGAGACTTAACCAGAATGATTATGCACAGTACCAGCCTGCCAGAAGCAGATCCTGAAGTTGCTATGGCAAAAAAGACTATCCTTTCTTGGAAGCAGCTCAGAACAGCAGAGCAATGCGCTGGAAAATTGTGTCTATCAATCATGTGCACAAAGTCGGGGGAAGATTTTCTGCTGTAGCAATCACCAAGCACTAAATGCATTACAATCAAGGGTGCTGGGACTGGTTTGTTCCTATCTCACAGCTCCTTTCTAAGACTTTTCTACAGCAGGGTCTCAGCTGGCTGCCTCTACAGCCAGCAGAAAATTTCCAATTGGCTTTAATGTGAGCTGAATCAGAGCAAAGGGAACACTGCAGCAGTGTCAGGAGCCACACGATTGTGATCTATACACAACTGCCCCAGATCATCACTCTGTTTTTCTCAAAGTAGGAATGAGAGATGTCAGAAGTAATTATCTTGCACCACGTTAATCACCTATCTAGAGGGCATTAGTAGTGCACAGGTAATCCTTCTTGTCTATGTCTGTCTGGACACAGTCAACCAGAACTGCTGTCTATCCTCTAAACCCTTAGGCTCTCTCAGACTTAGAAGTGAGCAGCCACTTCTGAGCAGCAGAAGTGAGAAGGAGGTTCTGCACCAAAATTATGGATCAAGGCAGAATCATCAGCTAACCATTCACAAAATTTATCAGTTGCTTTTTTTGTTCCTTTCTGTACACAAAGGCTTCTTATGCTAAATTAGGTCCTCCAAACAAGTATATGAGGAAACATGATGTCTGTTTAGCTGCCAAGGCTCCTTTAAGATTTTTAAAACAACTAGAACTCCTTATTGAAAAGAAAGGAGGCAGCAGAAGCTTATAATTTTCTTGTAAACCCTCATTATTTTTACTCATATAAAGGCAGAAAGAATGTAGAGCTAGGCTCCTCTCTGTTTATTGAAGTAAGCAGGTCTAGGTTTACCAAAAAGGAGATCAACAAGGGTTTTAGTCCTTTTCCCCAACAGTGTTAGTTCTTCTAGTGCAATTCTACAATGCAATGAAATGTCCGCTGTGGGAGCACGGGCAGTTCATGCAAGACCCCCTTTCTCCTTAGTGCACACAAGAGTCTTCTTTCCAGAAAGCTGGGGAAAGTCTGCAGTGTTGCAGAGCAGCAGAGTGTGCGTGCGTCTCTCTGAGTGTGTGTGTGTGTGTGTCTGTGTGTGTGTGTGTCTGTGTGTGTGTGTGTCTGTGTGTGTGTGTGTGTGTGAGAACACCTGTCCCGCCACGCGGCCCTTCCCGCAGAGCACGACGCACTGCCTCGCGGTGGGACGGTGGTTTCCATTCATGTTGAGGCTACATCTGACTTTGTGATACGGAACTGAAAGACTAATACATTACTATAACATTTCCATTTAAATGACAGCATAGTAAGAATAGGGTCTATCCAAGGGCTGTTGCAAAGTGTTTGTTTGGAACAAGATATATACAAAGGGCTGATGGAGGATACAAAGTGCATTGTGTCAAGACAAAACACTACAAACAAAATGTTCYTAAAATGACTGTTAAGCTACCATTTTTTAACATAAGACTTGACAGAAGGTAGTCTGAGGCAAAGGCTTGAGGGAAAGCCAAGACCGTTTGAAACAGTGCTGTGGCTGTTTCATGCTTAGTGATGGGGACAGAGGATAGCAGAGAGACACCTCTATGACAAGCAGACACACAAATCAGTGTGCAAGCTCTTCTACTGCATAGAGCTGATCAGAGTTTTATGCCTGAAGCCTTTTTTAGTGCAAAGATAGCAAAGGTAGTTAAAGCATTTTGAAAATTCCAAAATGAAGTCTTTCAATTTTACTTCAGTTTTAGTTTTATTTAATGGCACTGAAATTTTAAAAAGGGGATCAGATGAAATGTCTCATTCCACAAACAAAATACATGTATTTCTTTACAGCTTCATGACAATCTTTCAAAAATCTTTGGAGTTGACAGAGAATATTTTTCGTGTTTTTGGTACTGTGTGTCAGTCATAAGTCAGAGAGCAAACTGAGCAGGAGACATGCAACAGTGAAGGGCACCACTGAACAAGCAGAAAGGCCAATTCTCCAGGCCTTGAGTGAGAAAACTACATATATTGAGTGCAAATTGTGTCAGTGCAGCATAATAAAGTACCATGGAAAGACACCCAGGGTAGTTGTGAAGGCAGCACAAATTCTGCCTGGGGTAAGCAGAGCAGGGATGGATAGCAAGATGTCCCGGAGCTGATAGGACTATACAGATCCCGATCTCCAAACCAGCCCATTCAGAGCTACCTTGGACCCTGTGATGTACAGAAACCCATGGCAGACCCATGGTGACGTGAGGGGAGGACCCATGGTGATTTAGGGGAGGCCAGCAAAGACACCCAAAGGCAGACATGATGAGAACGGCAGGCAAGGAGGAGAGCCAGCATCGCCAAGAGCCTGTGCCTAGGGGGTTCTGCATGGGCGGGATATAAGGAGGCAGCAGGGAGCACAGCAGGAGCCGAGGAAGGCCCTGACTACCTCTTTGCCTGAGGAGAGAAAAAGAGAAAGAAGGTGGCTCTTCCAGTGTGATGGAAGCTGCAGGAGCTGAGGTATAGCCCCAGGGACTACAAGTCAAGCTAAAATTAAGGCTACAAGCAAAGCAGAAGATGGTATCAAGGTATCATCCAAGTCATGAAYGTCGGTGGCAAAGAAATGGTGGTGACATCAGTAGTGGCAAAGGAGGAGGTGGGAGAAAAAGTGATAGCATGAGGTCTCTGTGCAGATGGTATGAGACATCAGTGTCTCTAGTCCCGTGACAGGGAAACTGCACCATCCTAATTGTCAAAAGCCAGAGGAAACATAAGCTGTTCACAGTAATTTGGGCAGGAACGTGCACGCAGTCTTCTCCTAATAGCTGCTCACCAGTTAATCCTGCAATTTATCACAGGGCCCACAAAACTGTGAAAAGATGCTAGTTATCGGGATGTAAAAAAACTCTTGAAATTTTTGTGAGAAACTCCTCACCTTAAAAACACATGCATTTCCATGCCATTCTTTTCTCTAAAACAATAGTGACAATTTCAAGAGATTTAACTTCCTGTGAAAAGAAAGATAAAATTAGTCTCAGCCTTTACAGTCCATAACTAAAGCAGTAACAAAACAGACACATGCTAGGACTGACAGGTGTCCAGGTGTTCTGGGCAGGCCCAGAAATCCACATGCAAGTGGGTGATGCTCAGACATGCGTGTTGCCCCAGTAATGAGTTACACAGAATTATTATGAAGTGCTGGAGACTTGCCACGTTGAATATGTAAAAACTGAGAAGGTGTATTTTCTCAAAGTTTGTATTTGCATATTTTCAAACTTAGGTAAATGTATATGCCAGTGAGTGTGAGTATGGGTTTGAGATCACCGTCTGCAGCAGGAGACTGAAGGGTTGCTGGATTGGAAAATACACGTTTCTTTGTCCTCTTTCCAGCTTTTCACATCATTCTTCCTCTAATAGTCTCCTTCCATCAAAATTCTGACAGAAAATTTTCCAAATATTTCAGTCCGAAATATCTTCACAGCAGTATTTTGCACAGCTCTAGCCAACATGCACATTTCCCAGTGAAATTTTACACCTTTAAATCCCTGGACAGCCATCTAACCATGAAGGAGTTAACTTCAGACCCGTTTCTGTTTCTTAATTCCACTTCGGAGAAAATGTTAATCCTTTAATTATATAGCATGTTCAACTGACAAAATGACTTTCCTATTGTTGAAAAGCTCCTTGTTGTACTGAAGGCTTTTGATAAAACATGGCCACAGGGAAAAATGATAGATTTGCTATTGAGATGATTTTTTATATAAAAATTCAAAGGAACATGCAATCCTCTTTAAAGGGAGTATTATGTAGCCACAGTGGTTTCCCACTATGCAAAGCTAACTTCCTCTCTTCCTGGAACTGTAAAGCCTCATGGTAAGCAAGCTCTGCTCTCAGAGCTACAACGGGCAATTTTCAGTTATGCTCAAGGAATTTAGCTTTTTGTCCCTCGTGCACCTCTTAGAAAATGACGTCCTCCCTCCTATGATAGTAAGGTTACAAGGGGCTTCCATCAGAGGAACACGTCCCTCTGAGGATGGACAGCATTGCATGCAACGTGCTGAAATCCTGATTTTGTAACAGCAGTTCTAAGACAACGATGGCAAGCAGTAGAAATCAGATCACATGCAGCACTAAGCAATGGCGAAAATTTCCTATTATCACCCCGCGGTTTCAGGAATAGTTAGCTGAAGTCATTGGGCATTTTGTCATTCATTACAAACAGCTACAGATGAGAACAACTGGCGACATGAAATACTGTCTCCAGCAGAAACTGAAGTTACCTGCCCATCATTTCTTAATCCTGTATGCAGGGTAATCAGATCAGACCTCTCCCATCCCAGGATCTTACTGAGTCCTGTTTGGTAACGTTGTCCAACCATTCAAGCTTTATTACCTTCTTAAAGCTAAGAGCCCAGATCTGGGTGGAGCAACACAAACATGTAAAGCACAAGAAATGTTTATTTGCAACTGGTCAGTTTTGTGAAAAAGAATAATGACTTTCCTACTATGCATGAACAGGTTCTCAGTTTCCAGTCTATTAGCTCTCATCATGTGTTCTAACTGGTGGAAAATTGATCAAAAATTAGCACTGGGTTAAGCTCCTACTGTCTAATCTTATTACATAAGGTTGACTGTGTTTCACACTAATAAGCTAAGAGGTTAGGACATTAATCTACTGTAAACGAAATGGTCCTATGAAATGTGATAGAAGAGACGGTAAAGAACTTGCTTTACTGCACTGCAGCTGACTTGCATCGCATGCTGTTCTCATTAATGAAGACTAAGTTACAGACCATGTGCTTTAAAATTGCTATTCATGCTCTTGGAGTTTTCCTTCAAAATTTAGGGACATATCCCTGAGAATAGCAACAATGTCATTAAAAAATAATACAACTTGCAACATCTTAGTGTTATTTGCAAGTTCATGACCTATCAGAGGGATACGTCTTGACCAATGGCAGAGATGGAGAGCGAATAAAAGTGACGGGACAGAGCGAGCTGCATGTGGTTTGGTGCTTGGTTTCTGGCAGCATGAACGTCTGATTGCTATTGAGTTATATATCAGACCTGGTATTGCATTAGGTCTGAATTCATTAGTTTCACACAGATGTGCATTGTGCAAACACAAGCATTACTTTCCCCTCTGATTCAAAACCAGCACCTTTTATTTAAGGCTTTTTGGAATGACTAGGTGATTGCCTCGTGGGTAAAGAATGGAGGTAAACTGAGCAGGATCATTAGCATTCAGTTCTTTGCAGACTTGAGAACAACTTAAAAACTGGGATTAGCTCATCTAGATGTAGCTTGGGACAGTGGTGCTGGGAGGCCAAAATAATGCTGGTAAAGCTCTTTGAGCTCTTTGGATTGACGATCGCTCTGCAGGTGCATAATACTGCTATTGATCCCATCTGAAATGATTTTAATAACTACAAATCTCTATAATATCACTTTGAAGAATAATCATAGGACTTAAATGACAGGTGCAATGAAAATAATGTCATTTTCTAACTAAACAGAACAAGTAGTATTTATTGTTCTTAAGTTTCTGGTGATGGTTTACTCATCAGGAGGATTTTGTGTTATCAATACGTAGTTCACCTAAGCAACCTGTGCCACCATTAAAAAACCCAGTTCCTTCATCCGTGTAAATGATGCAGCTAGAGGTATATTGGGCATGATTCAGACTGAATAAGGTCCCAGAAAAACTAGAAATTAGAATAGTGCTTCTTGTTCTTAAAAACAAGAATTTCCCATGTGGATGTAAACTACAGACCCAAGAAATGGGCCAGAAATTAATCTCCAGATGTCACAGCAGCACATTGCATAACTTGGTCCACACCAAGCATCCAGAGCCAGAGCCACGGCCCTTCTGAGTTCCTCTTCATCATGCCCTGGGGAGAAAAAAGAATTTAAAGCTGATGCCCAAAGGAACCTTTTCTGCAGAAAAATAAAGCAGATAAAGCAGAGTTCCGCAGCAGCGCACAGCTTTCCATCATCTGCTTGCCATTTCCTGCAAGGACAGGGAGTTGTTTGGGGAGAAGCTGGAGCTCAGGTTGAGACCACGTGCAGAGCGCCCAGGGAAGAGAGCTGTCCTGGGGAGGACACACTGCTAGTGGATGCAGAACAGAGAGGGCGGAAAAGGACCCTACATGAGCGAAGGGTTTGTGTCAGCCCCTACCCACGTAAGGGGCAGTGGGGGTATAAAGGCAGCCTTGTCTTCTCTTCTGGTCTGAAGGGCTGGACCAGACCTCATGGGTACGCACTCAGTACAGTGGCTTATGCATTTCAACACTCTGCAGACTAATGCTCAGGCCCATTTGAAGGGCATGTTCTGGTGCTCGTGAGTAACATGAATTGGGATAAAGAGAAATAAAGAGTTCACAGCCAGGGGAAAAAATCCAGTCTTTTGACTTGTGCCTTAAAATCAAATCCAGTAAAGCTCATACCAACATTTTTTTAGCATGCCAGTGGAGCAGGCACCCAGATTCCAACTGTTTTATGTGGTGCTCATTATATCTGCCTGCTACAGCCTGACTTTATTGCTTTGAAAACATGTAAACCTCTTCTTGCTACATAGGTAAGCTAACCCTGGACAGCATTACCCAGGGTGAAGGGAAGGGAATGGCTTAGTGGCTAACCTTAGCACAAAACCGAAAGCCTGCGGTACAGAGCAAACAAGCTCCGTGGTTGGGGCTCGACAGTCAGATTGCTGGTGGACAAGCAACTCTTAAAATGTAATCCCTGTCTCAGAATAACCCTCACTTATACTCTTACGAGTTCATAAACTCCTGCGGCTGGGGAGCTGCGGCGAGCAGCGCAGCCGGCAGCATTTGCGGTGGCAGCACCCTGGTAGCGGGGCGTGCGCTTCCTGCCACCTAGAGGGATCCCAGCAGGTTCCCGATGGCCAGAAAATCCCTGGCGCTGGCATTTCTGCTCCAAATTCACCCATGCCATTTCTTTCCTGCGAAGGGCACCTCGGCAGCTGCTGCAAAAAATGGCCACTTCTGCCACCGCCAGCCCCAGACTCCCTGCGGACAGGACACGAACCACCGAGCAGAAGCTTTCCAGGCACCAAAGAATTTCTAACCTCAAGAGCAGTGCCAGGAAATAGACCCTAATCCCAGGCAATTAAGTTTACAAGAAATACGCAGCCCATGGGGGGACATTTAAGTGCAGCCAGCAAGGTTTCTGTGGAGATTCATTCATGCCCCTCACCGCCCCAGCCCCCAAGAGGTCCGTAACGCAAAATGAGCTATATAACTTCTGGACGCCAGGTCGAACACACCTGCTCTTTTCCTGTGCACCACCAGCCTAAATCGGTTGTTCACAACAATGGAAAAAACCAGGGCTGGTTTCACAAGGCACCTAGACAGGCTTCTGGGGAGGAACCCAAGCTCATGGTTCATGTTCTGCAGCAGTGATGCAAGAAGCCAGATAGAGGAGCTGGGGGGTAGATTTCCCGTTAGTTAATAGGGCCGATAGCTCCAGGGCCTCCACAATGTTTCTCTGACATGCACCCAGATCTACATGCTAATCCACCATGGTGGAAGATGTGTCAGGGCCTCCTCCCTCCTAGCTAGAAGGCGGTGTCAAGAAGGATTTAAATCCATCCATTACTGCTTGCAGAAAGCAGAGCCTCTGCAGAAAGGATGTGCTCATGTGCAATTATAATGACCAGCTGTAATTCATTGCTGCATAAAATTAAAATGCCAGCTGAGTCCTAGCATATCAAGTGTTTCAAATGACATAACCAGGTGGCAGCTGGCACTGATGCTGCAAGACAGAGTGGGAAGTGGGTGGTGTTTGGCCGTGTGGGCTGTGACAGGGCACAACCAGAGGCCTGAAACAGAGTGAGGTGACTCAGGAAGGCAGTGGGGGTGTGGAGCTAGAGCTATGCAGGCATGGAGACTAGGCATAAGGATTTTTGGGAGCCAGTGGCCTAGCTCGGGTGGGGGCTGGGACCAAGACAGGGGCTGGCTGGGGCAGGGGTGAGATGTGTGAGAGCAGAGGGGAACAGAAGACTAAGGAAAACAGAGCAGAAAACCAACTCATGGAGGGAAAGCTCCTCTTGGGGAGCCTCTCTTCCCACAGCAGCAGGTCCCACTGGACCCTCCAGCCTCCAGCAGACTGGGGAGCTGCAGCATCTGCTGCTGAACCTCCTCTGGTGGCAAACCTGCTGGGGAGAGGGTGAGCGGCAATCAGGACAGCGTGAAGCCAAGGGGAGACTCTCAGCTGCAGAGGCAGAGAGTGTGCACACTTGCTTCGGAGCCTGGAGAATAACCCCACATCTTGTCCCACCGTTCCTCTTCTCTCAGCTGGATTTCATTTGCCTCCAGCATGGGCTTCTCACGGGGGAGGACAACCTGACACTGCTATCGGTTACTTCGTTAGCAAAATTGGCAGTGGTTTTCTAGCACTTAGGGGCATAGGCCTTTTAACTGGAAGGAGCTTTTCAGCTTCATAACAGAACTCCGTGGTCTGCTGTTACAGCCTCCCCAAATGGCCCCAAAGGTAAACACTGAATTTCTTAACACTCGAAGTATGTGCTATTTGGAGAAGTTTTGAAGCAGAAGGTGAAGCTAGTTTTGATCTAGTCTTAGGTAACATACAGGAGCTAATTCATCTAACAAAAGGACTTGTGCCACTGACTAGCAGCAGCTATTATAGTTAAGCTTGACATCCAGGAAAGGACTCGGAAAGGATCAATATTTTATAAAGGGGAGACTTCACTAAAACGTCAAGGTTAGTTACAAAGGACCAATAGCTTAAAGGGAGTAAAACCCCAAAAAGTACTTTAGATATGAAAGATGACTACTGAGACCCAGAAAATGTATGCACCACCAAATAAGAAAGGAAACCAGAGAGGCAAGAGACTTATCAATGTAACTAGATAGCAGTGGGGTTCTTTAAGGAAAAGGAAAAGTCTTCAGAATTTAGAAATTTGACACAGATGAAGTCAATAAACAAGAACATAAATTGGGGTAGAATCTAAGAGAGAAAAGGATTAAGATGGATTTTGCATGGCAAATAGCATAAGGCTTAGAAACAAACACTACCAGATCACTTGGGTGTACCTGAATCAGCAAACTTGTGAAAGAAATGGGAGAGGTTTGATGACTAGACAGGCTATAAAGGGTAATTAAGGGAGATGAAGATATTGATGAAAACCTGTGCAATTTCTTTGCATTAATCTTCACTGCTAAAGATATTGGCGCAGCTCTTAACTAGTAATAACAATGAAATATCTGCAAAGATGGAGGTGTCAGAAGAAAGCGTGGAAGTAAATTTATCATCTGAACAGTTCTAGATGACATACATCTGAGGTTTATGGTGGAGATCGGGAATAAAGTAGTCAAACAGGTAACAAAAATAGCAGTTACTGTCCAATAGGTTAGAGAGTAGATAATGTATCTGTATTTAGGCCATAAATAATAAAGTATCTTAATCCTAGTCATAAACATTTGCATTATATCACTGCTAGCACAGTTAGAGGTGGTTTGCTTCTTTCTCCATGCATTTAGAAGCCTGAGTCTGGATTTCTTCCCGGCGCAAGCATAATTCTGATTTATGAGCATGACGTGATGACTTTACAGAGGCGGGCCTTCCCAGAGGGGAGGAGGATCCTCCTCAGGCTGAACGTTCCTAGAGCCCATCACCCTCTTTGGGACATTGATGGAGGCTCCACTTTTGAGTCGCTTCTTCCTCCTACTGAAAGAAAACAAAGGGCATTCTACCCTAAAATTGTCAGAGAGAGAAAGCTTGTAAAAGAATGTCTTCTACAGCTTTGGATTCCATTATTTTTATATTAAGCTTTTTCTCCCCTCTCACCACTCTCAGTCTTTCTCTAAGTCCTAGGGGTTTTATTTATTATTTACTTAGTGTTTTATTTTCAATTTTTTGATCACTTCATCTCCATTTTCCTCTTTCTGCCTTTTTTTCTCTCCCGTGCCAGCCTTGGCAAAACACAATATGACCTAAAGTGTAGGGAGATTTATGTTTCTTTTCATATGCCAGGGATTATATATTTAAAACCCTGGATATCAGCACAATCATGTATGTCCTGGAATCGTATGCTACAGACAGTTGTAAGATTAATAAAACTCTCAGACATATAACTGTATCATAAGAGATTCAGTTTTCTTTCTGTCTGTACAGCAATATTTCTTTAATTTTTTTATTCTTTCACATGGTTTRTTTGAGGTTTTAAATCCAAAGTCATTTCTTTTTCATTGTGAAAGAAGATGGAGACTTCTCTTTCCATAGGGCTAAGGAAGTGTTTAAATAAAATAGATTTCAAACCTAAAGCAAAGCAGCCTGGTCCACTGCAACTGAATTTTGCTCTTTTTCCATTTACAGTCAACTGACAGCATTTTTACTTTCTTCTTCTGCAGATCTATAGTCTATCTAGTATTGACAGATGACAATCTCAGATGTGAAATTCCTCACTTGGTGAGTGAGTCTCACCCAAATCCCCTAGCTCACTTTTTGATGGTATAAGTTGAAGTTCAGTTGGAGCAGGAAATGTTTCCATAACTGAGACATGTCTTTTTTTCCTCTTTGCAAAGTCTGGTATAGTAATCAATAGATAATTGATAAAACGTCCCACTCTCACTGTCCTTCCCTGGATTCATGAAGTGCCCCAGCGCAAACATCACTGAGGCAGCGGTCCATGGTGTCATGCTTGCCCCTCCTCGCCCTCCACAGCACAACCTTCCCCAGGACAATGTTCCAAGCTGGGTTCTCAGGCTTGCGATCCCCAAATCTCACCCCAATTCCTGGCTTCCTTTCTTCTCAGCTAAACCATTACGTGTCTATCTAGCCTTGCAATCTCCCCGCTCTCTCCATCTCTTGAGTTGTCCGTGAAGCCACATGCATAACCTAATACTGTTATCAGTAGGACTCATAGAATACAAACCCTCCTGGACCAGCGTTCCTAAGTGGTTTGGAGCTGATTTTCATTTACGCTACAGCCCAGTGCAAGCCAGAAGCAACACGCTTTTGTGCAAACGGTAATGCAATTGTACAGATACAAGCTGTGCTAATGTGCTTATCTGCGTGGGCCTCCAGCACCCTGGGGAGGCTCTCAGCTGGGCAGCAGCCAGCAATGGCAGCGGCAGTGGCAATCGGATGTAGGCAGGGGGGCAGCAGTGGAAGCGGGCTGAAGTGCTTCTCCCTGGACCTTCACTTCGAGTGCAACTAGCTAGGGGGGCCTGGGCACAATTTAATCCTTCCAGCACATACCAGGGTTTGCTCTCTGTTTCCCTGCAGCCATGTTTCTGTGGAGTGATCCTTCTCTGGTAGCCTGCATTGAAACCCGTGACTTGGTTCTGCGGGCTTTAGGGGGATTTGTCATCACACCCACATAAAATCCCAAAATGTCAGAGGAACAAAAGGACGCAAACAGCAAGAGCGTTCTCATGCCTCCGTTCCAAACATGCAGTTCCCATTCACAGCTCTGGATCTGAAAGCTCCCTGGCAAACGTCCTTTTCACATTTTACACCCACTGATTATGGGTGTGGGCGTGTGTGTGTGTGACACTGCTAATACCCAGCGAGAGCCCATTTTTGTTGGATGAGAGAAGTCTGCTGAACTGATATTTTGGAAGCCATCATGTGATGTTAGCCAAATGCTAACATTATTTTTCTTCACCCACATACTGCTGGGAGCCAGAAAATGAGGCAGCTGCCTGCTGCTGCTGTAACTTYGCCGGGCTGGCACGGCAGCGCTTGCAGCCTGCCGTCAGCTCCGACCAGCTCATAGGTAGCAACAAGCAGGCATAATTCACATTTATGTATCAAGAACAAATTGAGCCCAGAAGTTTTGAGGCCTTCAGCAAAATTCCCTTGCAGCCCTTGGTTTATCTGCTGAATTAGAAATATACTTGAAGAAAGAGCATCAACTTAGCATGAAATCTGTAAGAAACACCAAGGCCCTTCTGTGTATTTCAGGGTAAAAGCTTTTAATCAAAACTGAAATATCACCAAATTACTCCAGTGGGATGACCTCTCTCTTTACCAACTAAATTTTTAATGTATTTTTCTTTTCTACTTTTGGTTCAGCCAGGTATGTTCTGGGTTGTCAAGATTACACGGAATTTAGTGTTCTTGACACAGTAATGTTTCCGAAGTGAGTGATTTACTCGGAGCATCTAGAGATTCCAGCTACTGTTTTCTCTTCTTCTTACCTAACAAAATGTTTGAATAACAAACAAACTAAGCCATTTTCCCCACAATTGCTGACGYGTGTGGCTCACCTGGAGTTTGTATTCCTGATGTGATTCTATTGTTGTGGTGCTTATGGGCAGGATATTTTCAGAAATTAGACAACAGGAAGCAATTTAGTGAGGTTTCTCCCAAGAGCTCAAAGATTGGAACACAGTTTTTTAATGTCTTTAAAAAGAGAATTTCTACATATCAATCATGTTGACATTTCTTTCTAGCAGAGAGTTTTAGTAGTCCATAAGGTTCTGATTTGTCATTAATTTTTTTTTTTAAAATCCTTCTTTAGAAAACAAACTTAGTTAATTTGGAAATAGTTGTGGGTAGTACGAAACAACATTTCCAAGAGAACAATCTACCTAAGACAACCAACTGAAACTGTGAACAGAAGAAGAAATTATTTCAATCTTCAGTTCCTTAGTAGCACATTTTGGAAAGCAGAAAAACATAAGCCCCAACTGCTGTCACTAATAAATGAGGTATGAAACAACTGGACAGCATACTTCGGGACAGATTTTTCTGCACACTTTTGCAGCCATGGGCCAAACTCTGAGCAGACACAGTCAACCAGAGCCTCCACTCATGCAAACCAGCCCGGTTCCAGTCAAATCACCAGAGCTGTCCCACAACACCCAAGAAGAGACTGTGTACTTCAGAAACATGTATTTCAGGTGTGCGCTCTGAGTTCTGAGGAACAGGAAAGAACATTTGGGCAGAAAAAAAGAAGTTATTGTAGAATAGAATAGAAACATCTTCCAAATTCTCAGTTTCTTCCTTCAGGTTGGACTTCCACGTCTCGCGTCTGTCCCATGCAACTGCAATGGAGGCAGCTATGTTGGTGCTCCTTCCTTAGAAACCTTCCGGGGCCGCTTTGATGAATTGCATGATGAATTGTGAGAAAGGGGCTAGCTGTTCCCTGCAGCACTGTCCTGTAGTTACAGCAACATAACTCCACTGACTTTCAAAGAGCTACATCAGGTTTACACAGGCTTAGGGTGACAGGGAGGGAAAGATTCAAAGAATGGTTTGTTTTATTTAAATTAAGCCATATCTGTACCAAGGGACTGCTTCAGGGCAAAGTATCTACAAATGTTACTGAGTCTATCTTCACAAAGAGGCACACAGCATGTGCAGGTTGGGAGTGGGAGGGAAGCGAAGCAGACCCTCAGATGCATGCACACAGACCTGAACCTGAGGACTATGTTTCCTTCCTGCACGTTGCAGCCAGGAGCTGAAGGAGCACAGTGGCCTGCCAGATTTGTTCCCAGGGATTTAGAAATCAAGGTGAAACCTAGCAACCACGTTTATTGGTCTAAGTGCCAAATGCTTTTTCATTGTTATTCTTCAGCAAAATCAGCTTTTAAGCCATTTTTACATTTCCATTTAGATATTGATCTATCATACTCTCAAGCCCTTGGAAAGGCTTCCGTTGGCTTGGCTAAGGGTTGGATCATGCCTTTAACCAATGCGTCAGTAAGGAAAAATTCGGGGGGAAAAGAAAGCAGAGGCAGAGACAGGAAATCATTTCACGTTTTGTTGGGTTTTCCATTACAGCTTTGAATTAAAAAAAAATATATATATCTTCCAGAGCAGATAATTGTTCCTTTTTCAAAGGTAGGGTTTGGCACAGGCTCGGAGAAGGGAGCACGGGGGGATGGCATGGCAACACTGACACCAGGGGTTCCACGCACATGGTGTTGCACTTCAAAATCTTCTCCAGCCAACAGGACACCAAGGGACACTCTCGTATTTCTTGTTTGGGTGACCATTGGTAAAAACAGGCTGTTGTGACTGGACAGTGATGCACAGAGTATTAGAATCATAGAATCATTTAGCTTGGAAAAGACCCTTAGGATCATCAAGTCCAACCATAAACCTAACACTGCCAAGTCCACCACTGAACCATGTCCCTAAGCACGTCTTTTAAATACCTCCAGGGACGGTGACTCAACCACTTCCCTGGGCAGCCTGTTCCAGTGCTTGATAAACCTTTCAGTGAAGAAATTTTTCTAATATCCAATCTAAACCTCCCCTGGTGCAACTTGAGGCCGTACGTATACACATATACATGAATGACATAGTGAGAAATGAAAACTAGTAATGGTAGAGGGCTGGAAGATGCTATTCACCTACCTGCACTACTCCTATGCCACTCGCGTGTTTAGTAGGGCACACTCTCCTTTGATAACAAATTCAACAAAAGTTTGAGGAGAACCTGTTTTCCCAGTGCAGGCAAAATGTATGACTTCATGTAACCTTTATCCCAGATGTCAGAGCAATGGGATACTTTGGGGCAAGTTAGCTGCTTGATCTTCCCATCCTTTGGACAACGGTGCCACCTCTGGAGCAGTGTGGGTCAGCGAACTGGAGCACCTTGATATAAACACAGCGTGGGCTTTTAGATGGATGTGAATACCTCATCCAACCTTAACAAGGGAAACATGGAAGACAGTCATATGGACCTCAGACTCAGAGAAGCTATAGTTACTCACTGTTTTACAATAATATTTGTATTTACAGGATGATCAGAAGGCCTGAGTGTGTGTGTCATTTACTAGTTACTGACCTGTTAAATATCTCTTTGTTAGGGTATGTAGCCGTTGTGATCTTCAGAAGATGGAAGTGCCCTGGTTCTAAAAGCTGAAAAATAGTCACCTTTGTACTGTTTATAGTACAAGGAATCCCATAGTTGCTAAATCCACTTAACCACCTAAGTAATATTCTTTAACTTGAGAATCCAATTCCTTTTCCACTTTAATAGGTACATGCAGTGAAAATTTGAGACATAGCAGCAGGCATTGCATTTGTAGCTAATTAAGGAAAACTGGATTGAGCCCAGATGTGGATTATGCAAAGTGATTACTGGTGTTCTTTAGAAGCTGATAATTTTGAAAGCATTTCCTGGTGTTTGTTCACTTTTTCCAGTAAACCAAGATAAACAAGTTTCTGAAGGGAGAAAAATAGGTTTCTACAAAGTAAAACTGTCAATGGCAATTATTTCCATCATTTCAAATTGACATGTATGGTAGTTAACGATTGGGTCACAGCCATTCTTTCAATCAAAACTTGCTCTTTAGTTGTAATCCAAAGTAAGCACTGCACATAGTTTTCAAGCATGGAGTGACATTAAATGTGGAACTCCACAAAATAATTCCCACTGGAAAAATCTGTAAAATAGTGATATTTCATTTTTGCTGGGGGGAAACAGGCAACAAAATAAGCACTAATTTTAAAGGTAAGATCGTGCTATGTTTAATTCCATCAAGCTGCTGAAGGAAATGAAGCTGTTTGTTGAGTAAGAAGCCAGTCAACCTGAGGAAAGGAGACAGAATCAGGCTTCCTAGAAGCAAGAGAATGCCAGTGCTATGCCAGGAGCTTTGATACAGCATCAAAAAATACAAAGGATATGTTGTACAAACAAGCAACAAAATACTTTTAAATCTCCTTCTGAAAGAAAATTTATTTTAAGATTTTTTGATAGGTTATCAAATTGCCATCAAAATATTGGGGTGGAAACTGCCAAAAAAAATTTAAGCAATTTGGGAAGGTATTTATGCTGATTTTGTGGTGGGAAACTTGCCCGTGTGCTTGATTATACAAAGCTGAGAAGTGGTTTGGCAGTATCCGCAGCAGCTTCTGCTTTCTCTTTTTTCTCTCTCTCTTTTTTTAAGGTCTACTGATCTTATTGTTAAATACTAGCAATTCAGCATAACTGAGCCTTAGAATTGAGTAAGAAGCTTTCCCAACAGAAATATTGCCATTCTGCAATGCAATTACAAATTAATATGATTTTTAAAAACAATGTGCCCCTCCTGGGTTTTTCTAATCACTTGTTGAATTACTCTTCTCTACTTGTTATAATTATGTTGACAAATATTGCAGCATAAGTATAAAATAAATTTTGGTGGTGAAACAGAACAGATGGAATTTTCCATTTCCACTCTGCCATGGTGAACTAAATTGGACTCTCTTACATTTTCTGTTTCTGTTCCTAAAGACATTTAAGAAGATTACTGTCCTATGAACAAAAAGGAGTTTTCACACCCTGCAACTTTGTCAGGCTATCATCCCTGGTAGCAAAGCCCAGATGGGCATTTGCAGTTCTGATGCCCACCAGTCACCTCAGGACACCCCTGCAGCACTTTGTATTGTGCCTCCATTGTATCTGTGATCACCTGCTAAGGGACCGCGTAACCAGATGTGCGCCCAGTGGGTGCCCAGCACAGAACCAGCCCCATGCACCAGGGCAGTGTGAAGACGAACGAGATTTTGGAGTGGACCTCCATGAGGTTAAAGATGCTCCTCCACAGCTTGTTGCAGTGGGGACACCGTTGGCCAAGCAGCCTCTGCCTGAAAGGAAAGGAACCTCTGCAACCAAGGAAAGAGGTTAGAAGTGGATGCAGACAGACCGTGAGTGCAAGATAGCAATAACTTGCTAGTGGTCTCAACGTCCCCAAAGCTCAACAGCTGTCTGCTTCTTGGAGGCACAAGGGAAAAGGATGGTGTTAAAAGAAAACAAGGCTGTTTTGGGGGTGTTTCCCACAAGTTCTTTTTGAACAAGAGAACAGCATCATGACAGAAACCACAAAGGCACTTGTTTGTCACTTAGGGAAGTGGTGAAAACCCAATCATCTGGGAGATTTTCAGCTAGTTCTGGACAAGATGAATGTGTGGTCAGACTGGATCTTGGGGAATCAGGTTGGTGGATGATGGTGTCTGCTTCCTTTAGTACTTTTATTAAGAAGAACAACAGCAGGCGTGAATAATGAAAGTTGCACACTGTGGACATTTGTTAAGATTCAGAGCAGAATTATGCTGCATTAGAAGATTTGTTAGCAAAGGGGGCTTTACCACATCATCTAAAGCCAAAACACAGGCATCTGAAAAAAAAAAAAAGGTAGTGACAGAATAATAAATACTTGTCATGCACAGGATGGACCTATATTTAATCGAAGTGAGTGTGGATGGAAGAACTGGAGCTGTAATGAGCTATATTTCATTTGTGAGCGTAACTGTTGTCTTCACTGCACTGAACTCACAGAACTGCACATACAAAATATCATTAGAGAAAACAGGAAATTATACTCAGTATTCATTAGTCTAATATGGAGCTCTTACCTTATACACAGACATATGCTGTTTTTCCATGTACTCAGAAACCATCTGTTCTGTTCTTTGCTTAAATTTTGGCTTCAGAAAAAACAGCTTTTATTTTCTCAGTTAAATATTCCCAAACACAGCAATGTATGTGGGAGAATGTATTGGTATCTATGTGTGTGAGATCCAGAAATAAATCTGTCTATAAAGGTAATATTCCATTCTAGTCATATGCTTAAAACCTTGATTATAAGTTTTCTAGCCTATTTTCATTGCTTTCAGTGACAGAAGTTTTAAAAGCAATTAGCAGCAGAGAAAGTTAAAGGTAACGTTGATTTTAAAACCTTTCAGTTTCAATAATTTACAGTACTATTAGTAGCTCAGCTAAGGACGTTTCTAGTAATACACAAGAAAAAATTGTGCTCTGATATCCATCCTTGCAATACCAGAATTTAGCTGATAATTTTTACTTTGATAGCATCTCTAGAGACTGAGGTTGCAGCATCAGCAAGTGACTCTTTCCTATATACAGCTCTTAAAACAGTGTGTACCTCTTGACACTAATTTCCAGTGTGTTATTGTAGGACAGTGAAGCAAATGTTCTTAACTGGAATCAGCTTTTTCAAAGACTTCTGTGTGCATCGCTTCATCACAGGTGCTAAGTATTTCTTCATAGTCTTTCATTTCCTTAGTCAGAGAGATCTTTAAGTAAAATAAAGCTGTGTTTTCCCTGTGGCTGCAATGATATCCACATAAATCCTGCATAATGCAATGTAGTCGTGGATACAGTCCTGAAGTATTCGGGGTCTCCTAACCTTTATTCTCAGGCTTCTGCTGGGACTACATGAAAAGGTATAGCAAGGTGCCTTTTGAGGGATGTGCTGGAGCTCTCCAGGATCTCCCGCACTGGATTTGAGCCTCATGATTTTCACACAACTGTTCTTGACCGCAGTCCTCTACATCTGGAGACTCACCAATGCTGTGCTTGTTTTCACAGCCCTGAAGCCCCAGCCGATGCCCTTGCCCCCTCCCACTGTCTGGGCACCACAGTCCTGCTGTCCCCTCCACCCACGACCCACCCACAGGAGGTCCCCTTAGAAGCATCAGCAGGATCAGGCCCCAAGACTCCTTCTCAGACCTTGCCAAACTGCAAATTTTGGACGGTTTCAACTCGACACCAGGAATCTGACCAGATTTTCTTGAAAACGGGCCCAGTTTCATTCAAACCGTGTTACAAACTTCAACAAACAGAGTCTGGGTTTTGACTTTCTTGTGAAACTTGAAACCCCATGTGTTCCACATGGTTTAGGTTTTTGTTGTGAATATCTTACACAGCTCTATGGGAATAGCCTTTTCTTGTGGGCTTTTAGCATTTCCTATCCCAGCCAGAACCATAAAAAGCAAAGGCTGGAAAATATGAAAACTACAATTATGTGGAAAAAAGGGGGACTTAACTTTTTAAACCTCAGACAACGTTTGTGTTCATTTAGAGCATGGAGTGAAGTTTTGAATTAATTCGTGTTTTATTTTAACTGTTAGCCTTAATTAGGTGCACTCAGGAGAAATCACTTCCCCTCTAATATAAAATCATGGAGCTCGCGACACATGGAAATTATAAACACTTTGGAGTGACTTGAGAGATGGGTGTTGGCTTTGCAGCAGCAGAAGAGCAAATATTTACAGTACATTAGGCTTCGTTTCACTTTTAAATTATTATCTTCCCCTTTGGAATAATCTATTTTCCAAAGACAGATTGCTACTAATGCCAGTGTCCCCCTCATCCGTTTTGTTGCAGGCAATTATTTTTCCTTCATTTCTATATTGAAATTTCTTGCTCTAGCTCTCCGCAGAGTCAAATGAAAACTGAGGAAATCCTTAATTTGATGTCTCTTTTGTCCCTGAATCACAACGTGGCCTCTGGCAAATTATTACACTTCTCGGAGCTTCAGTCTTCTTTTTCTCAAAATAAAAATACCAATACTTAACTTCCCAGCTGAGGTGTTAATTAATTCATATCCATAAGAGGACTTTAAAATAGAAAGTGATCTATAATGTTAATTAGTGGTATTATAATTGCTTATTCCAAAAGCCCAAAGAAGCTGTTACTTTACAGATTACTTAAATTAGTGCTAAAATATTCCCATCTTTGGTCTCACGGGGCTCAGTTATGGGAAGTTAAATGCAACGAAAGCAACACTATGACATAAAGGGGAAGAAATAATTACATATGCCATTTTTATTCCCCTGATATAACTTCTGCAATGCACGATGTGCTATTAGGTTTTGCAGTAAAAGCACAGCAACCTGGCTTTGAGCTTACAATAGCTAAAATCATCTGCGTACGTGTAAAACCTTTGCTGGCAGGTTTCCATGTGCGGTTCATGCATTCCTTCGCCTGTGCAATTTGAAGCTGTCAAAAACTAATTAAATAATTATGTGGTTGTTACTGCAGCTGTGTGTATTCTTCATTACGTTATAAGGCTGCGGTTTGAGGCACTCTGCTGCTCTAGGTTTCAAAATATTAGTAATGGAAGGTGTGTTGTCGGTGCATGTTCAGCTGCTGCCAGAAAAAGCAGAGAGAGAAGGGAACCGTCTTTAATGTCTATCATTGCACTTTATACTGTATATTCCCTGTATAGAGCACAGAGGTGAAAATACGAATTGACTTCTCACAGCCTTCTCGCGTTGGGCAGAATTCAGCATGGCCTATCCTGAGTACAGGACAGAGAAAAGTCCCTGCAGTAACTCCGTGGTGGGCGCGTATCTGAAGCACATATGTGGCTTTGTAGTGCCTCTCAGCCTGGGGAGGTGACTTGGAGGGTGACAGCAGAAGGAGAAGAGCGAGGCTGTGGAGAAGACAACCTCCTCTCCTCCCTGGCCAAGAAAGAGATTACTCTTGGTCCTGCTCTTGGCTCAATCCCTGACCCCAAAGAAATCATAGAATCATAGAATCATTAAGGTTGGAAAAGACCTCTAAGATCATCAAGTCCAACCATTGACCCAGCACCCATGCCCACTACACCATATCCTGAAGTACCACATCCACATGTTTTTTTAATGTCTCCAGTGTTGGTGACTCCACCACTTCCCTGGGCAGCCTGTTCCAATGCTTCACTACCCTCTAGGTGAAGAAATTTTTCCTAATATCCAATCTAAACCTCCCCTGGCGCAACTTGAGGCCATTTCCTCTCGTCCTATTGCTTGTTACTTGGGAGAAGAGACCAACACCCACCTCGCTACAGCCTCCTTTCAGGTAGTTGTAGAGAGCGATAAGGTCTTTCCTCAGCCTCCTTTTCTCCAGGCTAAACAACCCCAGCTCCCTCAGCCGCTCCTCATAAGACCTGTTCTC